>JWPT01000030.1:0-204869 GCA_000812245.1 Onygena corvina | reverse complement strand
TTTGGTTGTTGCTGTTGACCATTTCCCTTGCTTTGCTCAGGAGGATTGGCTGGTTGGAGGGGCTGGTCGGATACACGACTTGCGGCTAGTTATTGAGCTTCGGGATGTGTTTAGTTGCGCAGCGAACTTCGCTCCATTTTGCTCGAGTGAGCGTTCCTGTTTATAGTTTTCGTAGCAAGCGAAGCGCATGCGCATGGCGATAGGGGTGTCAAGGACTGAATCGAAACAACCGGTGGGGACTTTGGATGCCTTTTGACGGGTATATCCCTCATCTTAAGATCTGTCTTTTTTTTCATTAACAATCGAATGAACAACTTCTCCCAGCGGTGAGTCAACATTATAAACAAATAGGTACGGGTAAATCAGTCAAAGGAGAGCCAACGCTGCTGGCGAGCTCCGTTTCTCAAAGCATATAGAGTGAAAAGAAGAGTAAGATATTTAATACACGATGGAGTATACAAATGTAAAAAGCAAATCAGAGTGCAGTGTTCTAAAGAGCCAATAGCTGAGCAGGCTCCTCTTCCAGCAAGACCTGCATCTTCTCCAAAAACGCCATTGCACGAGCTTCCTCCTGCTCCGGAATCGTCAAGCTGAAGATACTCATCTCCTTGTCGTGCTCTGACTCTTCTGTCGCCCTACTGCTGACGGATCTCCTTTTGGGTGACGATCGACCGCTCAAGACGTCTATTATATCGTCTGAGGAGCGCTGCTGTGCCCATTGACCGGCCTCCTCTGAGCCAGCGTAGTATTCAGCCGGGGAAGCAATCTCGGGAAGATAGTCACCGCGGGACAAGGTTGCTCGTGCAGAGACGGATCTCTGGCCGAGGATCTCGTCGAAGAGGTCCGACGAGCGCTGCTTCTTGCTTGGTTTCGCGGGGAGATTCTCGTTCGCGATATCAGCAGCGCGAGAGACGAAAGTTGCAAGTGGAATCTCGACACCGACGGACTTGCGGATCCGTCTTCGGACAGAGAGAATGTTGGAAAACGAGACTGGGACGGCGATCTTGGTCTCGAAATTCGACTCAATCTCCTTCTGCGATAGGATGGCTTCCTGGTTCGCTTGTAGCTGTTCCTGGGGAGCGGGAGATGGAGCTGAAGATGCGGCTGGGGGAGCGATTTTGATATTGCTCAGGTCTAGATGTGTGTTTTTGGCAAGCTGCGAGGCCAGGCTGGCTGGATAGTCGGAGGCGATTAAACCGAGGTAGGAGAGCACGTCGCCCTTCAGTAGTCGGCCGTTTGGTCCGGTTGCTGTGATCTTAGAGACATCGTCGGACGGGACATTGTTTTGCTTCAGCAATTGTGCCACGGAAGGGTAGAGCGGATACGTTGAGTTGGCTTGCGAGGCCGTCTGCACGCCTGGAATCGAGCTGCTTATCAGCGATCACGCTCAAGATCTCCCCGTTACGACCAGGTAGAGGGTATAACTTACATCTCACTGAGCCATAGCGCGCGAATTGGCGGAGCGGTAGGTGTCTGGAGAGCGCGGTGATGTGAGAAGGGTTTGCCATGGCAGGTTGCTGCTGCTGCTCTTCGGCAGGACGTGCGGGAGTCGGTGTCTCCGGCCGTGAAGCAGTAGGCGGTTCTGTGAGGATAGCAGTCCACCGAGGATAGCAGTCTCTAGACTGTTGAGCGGAGGATTCGCCCTTGGGGTGAATTTTGGGCGTCCGCGGCGGAGGAATCGGGGCTTGGCGTTGTTGAGCTGCGGCTAAAGCGCTGCAAAGTTAGCGACGCCGGTAGAGCTCAGGTCTGCGGCAGGAAAAAGGCGAGAGTCGAGTGTGGGTAGGTCTTCCGTGGATGTACATGTCAATTGCCCTGGGATACACGAGCTGACGGCGGGTCGATGCTGTAGGGATGCTGTCGCGATGTTCGCCCGGTCGATTCAACTCCCGCTGAGCCTGTCAAGGTCGATGATATATACTCCCCGTATTGCTTCGGCGTCTTGTCCCTGGAGACGGGCGACTGCTCGGGCGGCCCGTCAGCTACGATGCTATGCGGCCAGTGCGCCTCCTCCGCTGCGCATCCTGAAGACGGCGCCAAAGGCGAAGGCAACACCGGAGCTCTCGCTGAAGGAGCCCGTTTCCGCACCGAAGGCGGCCAGCAGGTTCAGCAGGTTCAATTGGGAGCTTGCCAAACATGAAGGGCCAATCGTCCTATTCCGCGCTCCGAAGCAGCGGTCATACATCGTCGGAGCGTATGCAACTGCGACCTTTTGCTACATGTACGCCGGATACAACTTCTACACAACCTCGATCGACCCCATGCTGAAGATCCTCTGGTGGCAGGAGCTCCTTTTCGGCGGCGTCTGTTTCGTCATGGCGGTCATGGGCACCGTCTTCTTTCGCCGTGGCTTTGGTCTGATATCACAGATCGATGCTGTCAGCCTTAACGGGCAGAGCCAGCTGTCGATCAGGGTCAGGCGCATGCTCCCGTTCCTTAAACAAAAGGAAATTGTGGTTTCTCCCTCGGATCTCTCGATATCGCAGAAGATAAGCGTTGGGGAGCACGAGCTCACGAAGAAGGGCTGGGATGAATCCCAGCGAAGACTGCTGCAGCAGAGGCAGATCGAAAGTACCTCGTTTTACAAGATGCCCATGAAGAGGACTAGCTTGTCTGTGTTCCGGGCCTTTTCAAACGCCCGTCGTCTTTTCACGCAGGAACGCTTCGTCTACATGACTACGAAGGGGCGGAAGGCTACTCTGAGATTAGATGCCGAGGGCACATTCTCGCCGGAGTTTCACATCCTACAGAAGGCGGTCTTAGGGGCGGTATGAGCCGCATTCAACCATGAACATCAACAGATTGTTCTTGTATTATACCAGTGAGACTATTCAATGTATGCTAGTGGACTTGTACAGTATATCATGTCTTTTGCTTATGCCAGTCGTGAAGGTTATTGGAAAGCGTTATCTAGAGGTCTAGATTTGAAAGAAAGGGATAAATCGCCCATAAATATACATTAGAGCTATGCAATGGGGAAAGAAGTAGCTAATAGAGGTATTTATATGGTAGTGAAACATTAATATTGAGGCATGGCTGGCGTGCAGTGGAACTCTAGTATATCGACCATTAAAATAACCTATCTTCAGTATGTGGTGAAAATGATCATCGATATTTACGTAACTGCAGAAGTCAGTAATGTTGTTACAGAGTGAGAAAATTGAGCTGGGGCATGGCTTACATCAAGAGTCAGCGCTTTACTGCTATTTGCAGCTTGGTCTCTGTATATGCCGACAAGTGCCTCGCTGACCTGGAACAGTCCGGTTTTCAAGCTGATCACGATGAATTGCATGCCAGGTGCTGCATGGTCACGAATATAGTTCGCGATCCTTGCTACATTCGTGTTGTCGAGGGCAGCGTCTACTTCGTCTAGAACGAAGAAAGGGGATGGCTGGTAGGAATGGATGGCGAACAGCAGGGCCAACGCAGCCATGGTCTTCTCTCCTCCGGAGAGGTGTTCCATGTCACGGAATCGTTTCAAGGGTGGCATAGCGTGATATTTGATGCCATCTAGATAAGGCTCTTCTGAGTCCTCGATGTCGAGATATCTGCATTTGAAACCTCATAGTTAGAATCTGTATGTCTCCCCGAATATATGGAGGTATGTTAACTCACGCTTTTCCACCCATGGGATAACTCTCGGTTCGAGTTAAGTCACGATAGATCGGTTCGATCTGCTCGGAGATGTGTGTGAACGCTTTATTGAATAGCTCGGACCGCCTCTGCATGACTTCCTCGAAGTCCTCTTTAGCTCTGCGAGCGGTTTTGCGAGACTCCTCAAATTCCTTCTCGATAGTCCGTAGCTTGTTCTCAACGCCTTCAAGCCGCTCGATGGCACGCATGTTGGGGGCCATCTTGTCTAGTTCGCTGTTCAGAGATTTTACTCTCTCCTGCAGCTCCTCTTCAACTTTATCGTCAGATTCCTAGTAATGGTCAGCCTTTGGTTTTAAGAT
Source organism: Onygena corvina (assembly GCA_000812245.1). Classification (NCBI taxonomy): domain Eukaryota; kingdom Fungi; phylum Ascomycota; class Eurotiomycetes; order Onygenales; family Onygenaceae; genus Onygena; species Onygena corvina. The sequence continues at coordinate 200,919 of JWPT01000030.1, read as the reverse complement.
TATAGTCATATACATAATATACTCACCTCCTTAAGAGAGTCTCCCAATGAGGAAAAGTCGATTTCTATGCCAAAGTCCTGCGCAGCCAGATTTCGTGAAGTAGCAGTGTTGGAGTCTTCATCGACATCCATTGCGTCTTCGTCAGCCTGGACCAGTTCGTCGATAGGTAGTTTATCCAGGGGCTCCGAGTCCTCTGTCAGGGGTATGGCGATATCTTCGAGTTTACAGCGTCGCATGAGCGTGTATCGACCGGAAGAATGACGCTGCATGTCAGCGTCTAGACTGTTGATGGTTTTCAATGTCGCCTCTACGTTTTTGCTTCTTCGTTGGAGCTCTCGTCGTTGCTCGTTGAGGTGTTCGGTAGATACTGCGAAGAATGCCCGCTGTTCATCAAGTGCTTCATTCAGTAGCGTCAATTCATCGTTCAGTTCGTCAAGGTTATGCTGTATGGATTTACGCTCTGCTTGTAGTTCAGCAATCATACTCTCGTCTCTTTTTGAGTGCGTTTTGATGCTGTCAATCCGCGCTTGAGTCGCCTGCAGCCTCTGCTTCTCAAAGCTAAGCTGGTTCTCGATCTTTGTCTTCTGGGTAGTGAACTGCAGCTTCTTTTCAGCCGCTTCCTGTTGGAGGGAGCCTTGCTGGGCGTCATACTCCTGTATATTCTTGTAGCCTAGACGCTTGCAGAAGCTGCGATATACCTTATCTTCAACTTCGGTGACGGAGCTTTGAATATCCTCGATAGAGGCATCAAGGGCCTCGAGCAAGGCTGACTTTTCACGGTACTTCGGCTGAATTGTCTTCACTTGGCGTTTGGCGAACTCGATTTCACTGGACTTGCTTTCTAGGTTCTTTTCAAGAGCACTCAGCTCATCACGAGAATACGTGAGACGCTGTTCGAGGCCGGCAAGTTGGCCCTGCAGAGTCTCCTCCTCGGATCCCCTACGGTGAGCCTTTGGCAGGTTGGCTAGGTCAGCCATCAACTTGTCCTTTAGTTTGTGAAAATTGGCGACTTCAGTATCCTCCCATCGCTTGGAGTTTCGCTGGCCTGGCCCGCGACCACCGGTCATCAGACCGCCCTTGTGGATGACGGTGCCGTCTAGGGTGACCGCCTTAGCCTCCACGCCCTTCTCGTAGCAGAGATATTTGGCGGTTGCTAGATCGTCGCAGACAATTGTGTTTCCGCAGGCGTACGTGATAGCCCTAGATACAGAGCTGTCAAAGTCGATGGTCTCGATTGCTGGGCGCATAGCACGATGCATACCCTTCAGATTTGAATTTAGCGCTTTCACCTGAATGGTTTCGAGGGGGATGAATGTAGCTTGGCCAGCACGCTGATCTCGGAGGTGCTGGATGCAGTCTTTGGCGGTCTTTTCGTTGTCCACGACGATAGCGTCAAAGTTGCGTCCCAATACCGTGCTGACCGCTTCGGCGTATTTCTTCTGCTTGGGCTGACAGAGGTCGCTGACGCGACCTTTGACACCTGGGAAAATGCGTTTCAGGGTCGAGATCATTTCTTTGGCTTGGATCTCTTTCATATTCTGCTGTCGACCGTCGTCTGCCTCCAGGAGTTTCTTGAGGGTGACCTGAAGTTTCTCCTCCAGCTCTGTCCGCATCTGGGCGACGCGCAGGCGCTCTGATGTCAAACCGTTGAGCTCCTTCTTGGTAGAATCTATCTCTTTGGTGGTAGATTTGATAGTTGCAGTGATAGTGGTCTTGCGCTCTTGCAGGTGGTTCATATCGGTCTGCAGGTTCTTAGCCTGCCACTCCGCGCTTTCAAGGTTGCTTTTCAAGCTGTTGACCGTCTCCGCGTCAGCCTTCCTCTGGCGCTTCAGATTGTCGAGGTCCAGCTGCGAGCTTGACGAGCGCTTGCTGACTTCTTCTTTCAGTCTGCTGTATTCCTGGAGATCGGCATCGGTCAGCTGGACGCCCTTGACGGCCATGGCTTGTTTCCATTCATTCTCCCACTGGCTCTGAGCCTTCTCGACTATCTTGAGATCTTTTTCGAGTTGCTTCACGGTCTTTGACTGCGAGAGTGATTCTTTGGACACCTCAGCTATCCGCGCGGCGAAGGAAGCCACTTTTTTCGTAGTAATCTCGATCTTCTCGTCGACAGGGACCAGAGAGTTGCTGACCTCCTCGATCTCTTTTCCCTTTGACTTGATAGCCTTTTCCGCCCTAGCAACGTCCCTGCCCACGCGAGCGTGGTCCTTCTTGGCGTCTTCGAGATTCCTTTCGTATTTCTCGACGCCTCGTCGGTACTCTTTCAGCTCGTCCTGATGCTTTTGGATCTCTGCGCTGGACTCGACGATCAAGCGCTGAAAATGGAAGAGCTTCCAGAGAATATGCGTGATGATGGCCTGGTCGCGGGCTTCGGCCTTACGAGCGTAGTTTTCCGCCTCCCGTTTCTGCTCCTGATACTGCTTGATCTCAGAGTTGATGCCTCGGCGCCGGTTCAGCTGGAAGTTCAGCTGCTCAGCGGCCTCCTCCTGCTGGGCCTTGAGTCGTTCGTAGTCCGCCTTGCTTTCCAGACTACCGGAGATCTGCTCGATCAGACGGGTAAGGTCCTTGGGGGACTGGGAGGCTATGGACTCGACATCGCCCTGGAAGACCAGAAAGTTGCGCGCCTTGATCAGGATGTTTTCGGCCTCGAGGGCGTCGTTGTACTGCTGGGCGTTGACGACGCGGTTGTTGATGCGGTACTCGCTGACGCCCTGGTTGGTGATGGAGCGTTTCCACTGCTGCTCCTCGCCCGCGTCGTCCTCGTAGACGGCCATGACCCAGGCGGATTTTGGATCGCTGCGCTCGGCAGGTTCGTCCGCAGCGTCGCCATTCTGACCTGCGGCCTCGCCGGCGGCCGGGTCCTTGGAAGCTGAGCCGTCGTCGTTGATCTTTGCGGTGCGCAGGACGCGCCCACGGTAGACCAGGTCGCGAAGGTGGGTGGAGCGCAGGTGAGACGACTTTATGCCGAGCACGAAGGAGATGGCGTCCATGCTGTGTGGCACAGGATCAGCAGACATCTAGGGCTAAGTGAGGGCTCCGGACTCACGAGTTGGACTTGCCAGACCCATTGGGGCCGATGATGGAGGTGAAGTATGCATCGCCGAAGAGCAGCGTGTGGTGGCCCTTGTAGGACTTGAAATCTGGTCAGACAGTATTGGGTCAGCAGTGGCACCTCTGAGCGACCTGGGGGTCCCTTACTGAAGAGCTCCAGACGGATCAGCTTCCCCATCGCGCCGGCCGTAGAAGTGCGTGTCTTCTCTGCTGGACTCGCCGTCTCGTCGTCCCTTCGCCGTCGTTGATATTGCTTTCTCTGTCGCGTCGCGTCTTAGTAAGATGTTACTCAGCGTCTATTACTAAGTTCTTAGTCAATTCTCTTTGTCAGTCCTTACTCAGCTGTTTAGTCAGTCCTTACTAACACACTGACCAATCACGCGCGCGGTGCGGTGCACGTCCCGATGCGGCAACTCTCAGAGCTGCGACTTTTGCGTCTTCGACGTCGACGCCCGCAGCAACGACAAGGTGTATCATGGGGTTGATGGGTTGACCCCGTCACAACCGTCCGTCTCGACGAATAAGCCGCTCGCCACCATGGCCATCCGACCGCGGACGCTGCATCTCAGATAAAGCTCGGCCGTTTCCGTCTCGTTTCTTCTTCCTGCAACTGCTGCCTCTCGTGGACGCCCTGCATCAACCCGCGTCCCAGGTCAGCTCTGACTCAATACTACGGCCCATGGCAAGGAGCTAGCCGTCCGCATAACTATAATAAAGGACATCCAACAACGCCTGCTCTTCCTCTTCTTCACTCAACCTCGCCTCAGCCGAAGCTCGCAGCTATGTCGTCCGTCGAGGACCCCCCAGGCACTCCCACAGCTACCATGCAGCGTCCGCCGCTGCACCACAGCCAGACCGAACCCGTGAGCGTACCCCGGCGGGCAGACCTTACCGCCTACCCCGGCGACCATGGGGCTGCCGCCGCCGCCGTCGCACAGGAGGGTGCTGCCTCCGCTGCTGCCTCTGCTGCGCTCACCTCCCCAGGCAGTCCTACTGGCCTGAGCCCCCTCTCACGCATATCTTCGGAGAGCAGCTCTTATCCGGAGGACTGGGAGCCCCTCACCCCTGTCGAGCGAGTGACGGTGCTCGATCTGCTCGGCAACCTCGCGATATCGCAGAAACTCGAGAAATGGCAGGCCTCGCTCAACGCCCAGCGCGAGAGGGTCCGCCGCCAGCAGGAGAAGTTCAGGTCCACCAGCCAGCAGGCGCGCCAGCGGGTGGTCGGCGAGTTCAAGAAGAGGATGCCCAGCTCCGAGGAGCAGCTGCAGAAGTACCGCAAGCGCATGAAGCAGTCCGTCGAACGACTCACCGTCCGCTGGAACGACACCGTCACCGTCACCGCCATCGAGAAGATCTCCTTCATCGCCGGCGTGCTCAACGTCTTCGTCAGCGGCTATCTGCTGGGCGCCTATCCCACCTACTTCTACATCTGGTTCACCGGCCAGCTCGTCTACTTCATGCCCCACCGGTACTATCGGTACTGCAAGATCGGCTACCACTACTTCCTGGCCGATCTCTGCTACTTCGTCAACTTCCTCACCATCCTGAGTATGTGGGTGTTCCCCAACTCGAAACGGCTCTTCCTCAGCACCTGGTGTCTTGCCTTTGGGAACAATGCGGTGGCCATCGCCATGTGGAGAAACTCGATGGTCTTCCACAGCATCGACAAAGTCGTTAGGTAAGTCTTCGTAACCTACGCTCTAGCGAACCTGTTCTGACCTTACCTCCTAGTCTATTCATCCATATCATGCCTCCGGTGACCCTGCATTGTCTGGTCCATTTGACGCCCCCAGACGTCCTCCAGACCAGGTTCCCGGCCGTGTACCAGATCAAATACAGCGCTCCCGGCTCGCCAGAGCACTATACGCTCGGCGCCATGATGATCTGGGCATCCGTCCCGTATGCTATCTGGCAGCTGAGCTACCACTTCCTCATCACCGTCCGCAAGAGAGAGAAGATCGCCGCAGGCCGTCCAACCAGTTTCACCTGGCTCCGACGATCCTACTCAAAGACATGGATCGGGAAATTCGTCCTCCACCTGTCCGATCCCCTGCAAGAACCCGCCTTCATGCTCATTCAATACGTATACGCGATCCTCACCATAGTCCCATGCCCTCTCTGGTTCTGGTACCAGTGGGCTAGCAGCGCTTTCTTGATCGTCGTGTTCATCTGGAGCATCTACAACGGCGCAACGTTCTACATCGACGTCTTTGGAACACGGTTCCAGAAAGAGCTCGAACAACTAAAGAAGGACGTCGCCAAGTGGCAGATGTCGCCCGAGGCTCTGACAGCTATCTCCGACCCCCAAAACCCGAATGGCCTGAAGTCAGCATCCCTCTCTGAAGTGGTCATGTCGAATCCTAAGGAACGCCCACAGATGGAACCCAGCCAGACCATCACCAGCCTCGACCTGAACTCGAATGCTAAAGTGGCAGCGAACACAGGCTCCTCGATCGACGGTTCAGCCGACTGCACCGATACTACCATCAATAGACGACCCCACGAAGCGTCCTTCTAGCGTTGCTGTTTTGTACATGGTTTCCCTTTTGCCCCAGTCCCTTTGTTCTGATGCCTCTGTTATATCTGCAAAGTCTTAGGATGTACATATACCCCCCCTGCCTTCGATGTCTGTCCCGCTTGATCGTGATTGAACACGCCTTACCTAGTCCAGCCACCATCTAATCGTAATACTACCAGAATACTGCCCATAAGAATGTCTTCATCTTTTCTACGTAGCAAGGCTGTGGCGTCGGCGTCGGCGATTACTTTATCCGTCGCCCGGCCGGAGAGTTACCTTGCGTCTTTCACAAGCTGAAAGTTGAACCTCGAGACTCCAATTGAACAGACCTCTCAGATCCTACCCTACGGAACATATTAACGCAATATAAGATACTTAATCTTCGATAAAGTCGCACACATGGCTGTGCGGACCCTTGGACGGAATGGGGTACTTCTAAGGAGACTCATTCAGACTGGTACTTCACCAGACAGCTCCGGATCCCTTCCCATTCTACCATCGCAGACCTAACATTGGAAGCAGATACCATCCGGGCTAATGTTGCCAGACACACATTATCCGCCTACCGCGCTCAATCTCTTCGTCCGGCGCTCCCCTCCGTGAGCCTGGAGCTTGCGCACCTCCGCCGTGGCTACGCAACTGACCCATCCACCTCGCCCGGCTCAAACAACTCCAACTCTTTCCCGCCTCCCGGATTCAACGTGGAAAAGGCGAAGAAACCTCTCCCAAAGGATGCCGAGTCCGCTAATGCTCGATCCGCGGAAGACGACTCATCCCCAAGCGCTATAACGAGGGGTTTGGACAGGATTGAAAATGAGTCCAAGGAGCTAGAGAAGAGGATACATTCTGCATCCCTGGCGGAGGCGGCGGAGAAGGGTCAGCTGGAGGAAAAGAAAGAAGTCAAGAAGTTGACTATCATGCAGAAGATCAAGAAGGAATTACTACACTACTGGGATGGGACGAAACTATTGGCGGCGGAGGTCAAAATTAGTTCGAAACTCGCGCTTAAAATGGCTGCAGGCTATGAGCTTAGCAGGAGAGAAAACAGACAGGTAACTACTTCCCCATCGGTCGCCGATTCTTCAGCGTCGCGTACTTGTTCTAACGAGGAATCTAGCTCCAACGAACGGTTCGAGACTTAGCCCGTCTCGTCCCCTTTTCGGCCTTTGTCATCATTCCTTTTGCAGAACTTCTTCTTCCTGTTGCTGTCAAAATCTTCCCTAACCTCCTTCCAAGTACCTATGAAGGGCAGAAATCTAAAGATGACAAGGCTGCAATGTTAAGGCGCACGCGTAAGGAGGTCTCTAACTTCCTCCAGGGAACGCTGAAGGAGACTGGTCTGCCATTCAGCCCTTTCACTGCAAAGAAGGAGGAGTTTACAGAGTTCTTCCGCAAAGTTCGAGCTACGGGAGAAACTCCGTCTGATGCGGACGTCATCGCCGTTTGCAAGATCTTCAAAGATGATCTCACCCTGGACAATCTTTCACGGCCTCAGCTGGTTGCGATGTGCAAGTATATGAACCTAAACACCTTCGGTACCGACGCTATGCTCCGATACACGATCCGTGTCAGGATGCGTCAGATCAAACGCGACGACAGAGCCATCGCATACGAGGGCGTTGACTCTTTACTTGTCCCAGAGCTCCAGATGGCGTGTGCATCCCGGGGCCTCCGAACCCATGGCCTCTCTCCAGCTCGGCTCCGAGATGATCTCTCTATGTGGCTTGATCTCCGCCTGAAACAGGGCGTCCCTTCGACTCTCCTTGTCCTGAGCAATGCCTACATGTATACCCAGCACTCTCAAGAATACGAAATTTCTTCGCAGATGGATGCCCTCCGATCAGTTCTCTCCAGTATTCCAGAGGAACTGTTCCATGAAATTGAGCTGGAAGTCCACAACGCCGAGGGAGCTGCTACTAACAGGCAGCGTCTTGAGGTTATTCAGGAACAGCAGGAGCTTATTGAGGAGGAGAACGAGCAGATCACGGAAAACGGAAACTCAGGACCTGCGCCAAAGGACCATGAGGACATTGACGAGAAAGATGACAAGCAGGCTGATGCATCTGCTTCCAGCGAGGGTGCTGAAGCTGCCGCACAACCATCTAAGAAATCCGAGGGAGATGCTGAAACCAAGGAGAACACTCCCAAACAAACAGAGGAGAAGAAGCAATAGGGTGGCGAGTATGTGCAATAAACATACCGTCCTCTACGTTTTCTGCGAGTCGGCGGCGAGTATATCTGTTTATTCTTCATCTTGTAATTATATCATCCCTTGACTCCTTTCATTCCCTGATACAGATGCTCTGCCAGTGTGGCGAGCTCACTCCCCACACCCTTCCATTGCTACATCCCCATTCATGCCTTCTCTTTTGTCATACTTGATATTTATTCATCACGTCATTTCCCCTTTGTTGTTTTGGTTTAGACTGGAGGAAGCATGTGGTTCTACAAAGTTACGATCTGCTGGAGAACTTGCAGTAAGTATAGAAGTCGGTGGTGTTACTCAGATGGCTTGGTTTCTGAATCACTCGGATAGAGGCTGATTTCCAAAAATTGATATTTGTTCCAAATATGTAAATAACATGAATCCCTGAAACAACTAAAAATAAACATGATGTAGCAAAGATGGTGAGTTTCTGGAAACGCTGGTTTCGGTCACTGCACGGCGGTTAGTGAATGATAAAGACTACCCAATACCCCGAAGATGCAAGAAATAGGCTGTCAACATTGCGTCAAAGGGACATGAGACAGTGTGTCCTTGATTGGTTTCAATGGACCAGCTTATTGTTGTATGCTGATTTGCCGACCGTTTTCCTTCGCAGGATTCCTAACGTTGGGAGGAAGCATGGCGCCGTTATGACCGAAAACGCGGGCTGATATATTTAGAAACTACCTCTTTTACTCGACTTGATAGGCTGGATTTCTGTCTCTCATGCAGCCGCTATCCGGCCGAAGAGTTTTTTTTTAAACACGTCAGGTTGTCTTTCAATCTGGATGTTTGATGTATTAAATGCCACCACGAAGTCCAGTTCCGCGGCAGTATAAGGCAAGGAGTACTCCGTACACTGATAGTATCTGAAGCAGGTGGATACTATTGAGTAGTTGAAATTGAGTAATGGAATACTCCATAGCAAGTCACATCGGCCTTGAGAAATTTTTACGATGTGTGAACAAAAGTTGACGGACATGAGTGAGCGCCAGGCGATGAGTTTATCAGCACGTTCCCTAGTCTGTAGGCCTGGCGTAGGCGGCAATTCTAGGTAAATGATTACCGTGCTCAAGAGTTTGCGTGGTTAAATAGTTACAGGGTCATGGGTCGACAGATCTTTGGCCTGCCTTTGTTCCTGTTGACTTGCGTTTCCTTTGTCTGGCCATCTTTGACTGTATAATTCCTGGGCACAAGGCAAACCCCGAGGACTGGCTAGAGATTGATGTGCATACGGCCTTACTCCACACGGAATTTAACATGCCTTTCCAGATGACGCCGTACATAGTCCTGTCAATCATTTCAATATAAATCCGCCAGACGATACATATCCACTAGGCTTCTTGCCTTAGCACAGCCTCAATGTCCTTGACAACTAACAATCACGATCTAAATGTTGGACCGCTTTGCGGTCAATCATCCGTGCCTTGTTCAAGGCCTGGCTTTAATGCTTAAAGCCTAGAAATGCCAGTTAATAATGCCTCTAAATAAACGCATCAGTCTCCGACTCTAAAGATGCAAAACAGAAGTGAGGTTGACATGACATTAGCCTACCACCAAGATTTGTATTCCATCCCTCTCCTCCAGCCCGACTACATAAGTATGTTAGGGCCTCAGCGTTTCTATAAGCACAGTCTCCTCCCTTCATCGTCATTGGAAGGGCTAGAGCAGGTTGTTCCGCCAGAGCCCAATTCGCCGAAGACTTACATACCAAGATGGAAGCTCGACAAGCCTCTCCCTACCCCCCCAGAAAGGACTCCTGGAATTTACTCTCTGGATGGGCGTTTCCTTAGCACTGCTCGCTCGGTTGATGAGCTCCGACTATCTTATAGCAGGCAGCCGCCAGCTCTCCGCCCCCCATTTCGCCAAAAAAGACGAGAGAAGGACAGATTTTCGACTCCCGTTAAACGTGTACGGCGAAATTCGACAGAAACTACGTTTGAGGCCTGTGATAGAGGACTAATAAAATCGCATATGCGAACCGGCAGCAATGGACCTCGTTCGAGAGTAGACGTTTCAAATCCAGTGAAAGAAGCGTCTAGAGAGTCGACCCCAGGAACACCAAGAGAACAAATTGGCGGAGCGCTCGTACCGCGGATAGAAAAGCCACCGCTAGAAAACACCAGTGGACATCATCGTGCAGACCTTTGCTACTGCAATAGGCCCCATCCTCGGCACAGCGTGGTTTTCCCAAGTCCTGGCGAGGAGATTCAATCTACTCGAGAGCTCCCCGACGCAGCTTCATACATCGAGCTCATTGAAGAGCTATCCACAGCGAATGGTCCTCATGTCAACGTCGGAGATGCTCATGATGAACAATCGTCGACTCTGCGCGCAAGAGACGAGATTCTGCCCCGGACACGGCTATATTCGTTTACAACCTGTGCAAGCACATCCATGGTAGACAATATACCCGAGGCCAATAGCACGAAGGAGTCATTCAATAGGGCAGAGCCCCCCGCCTTTGGTCTCTTCCGGTCTCCTCCTCTGCCACCAGCTGATGGCCAGAGTCAACCCCGTAAAAAGCAGCTGGCTATACCACCCAGCCCGTACCAGCTATATGGCATCAAGGGTATATTGAACGATAAGCCTAAGAAGAAGAAGTCGAGCATTCTTCCGAAATACATCAACAAGCTGATACCGAAGGCCATACGGCGGCAATCGAGTGAGATAGAGGTGCAACCTTTAACCTCATTGCCGCAAAAGTCGCCGTACCTGCATGGGGGAAATCCGCGAGAAGAGCGGTCTGGCTGGGGTAAAGGGGTCAAGCCCTGGAGATCAACGGTGGAATTCTCGCGAGAACCCTTGGGGCCTAGCAGGGCAGACGATCAAAGAAGAAGAAATGAAATGAAAAGCAAGACTGTTCCGGCAGGATCAGCATCTCTCTGGGTATAGAAGATGATATCTGTTCATTCACTGTTGGCTTCCATAGGCTGTCTTGATAGCTACGATTTTAGCACTTAGTTTAGCCAGCATGTTCTAGCACCGTTCCTGAAGATCCTGTATCGTAGTCCGTAGCTAGCCTATGTTCTGACCCCGTCCCCAAGGAATTGCCCTGTATTGTTATGTTATAAAAGCTGAAGTCTTCCCCGTGCTGACATAAACTCCAGGTCACATGGAGCGAAGACTGCGAACCGCGAGTTCTGTAACTATAGAACATCTACTACTTCAGCAGCCTCAGATATTGCTGTCCTTTCACTCTCTCCTCCTCTCAAGCTGCCCGTCTGGCTTGCGCCCAGTAATGCGCGAGCGTCCTGTTCTTTCAATTGCTTCGCTGAAGCTCTGTCACCCTACTCCCTCCACCAACTCGGAGCTATGGTCGCGCTTCTCACGCGATAACTAAATAACCCAACCACGAGCTTCGACACCCTCAACAGCCCACGAACTGCGAGGCTCATAATCCGAACGAATCTATAGTCCTGGAAGAGCCCGAGGGATAACGGCAATGCGTATCATCAAGCCGGTCTGGCTTACGCATGGAGGTCTGTACTCTTACATCATTTCTTGAACTCGAAGCTCAGGGGAAGGCGCCTTGCTGACGTTTTGTGCTCGAATACTGGGGCTCCTATGGTATAGGCGAACGAAAAGATTTTGAAGTATACAGCTGCGATGTCTCACCCGATGGAAAACGCTTGGTTACTGCTGCCGGAGGTGAGCTACCACTTCAAGTCAACTTACCTACCCTATAACGGAACTCTCGATATGGCGGAAATAGGGGACTGTTCTTCCTACGGATAAGGCAGCTAACGGGCTACACGTGGATGGATAGATGGATATGTGAGAATATGGTCGACCGAGGCGATCTACAACGCCGGCGAGCCGGAGTACGAGGACAAGCCTAAGCAGCTGGCTTCTATGAGCAATCATTCCGGCACAATACACACTGTCCGATTTTCGCCTAATGGGAAGTATCTGGCTTCAGGTGCAGACGACAAGATAGTCTGTGTATATACTCAGGAAGCTAATGTCAATGCACATGCAACCGCATTCGGTATGAGATCCCCCGAAACGAACACTACCCCTTTCTCATTTTCTCATGAAAGACTAACTTGATATAGGATCGAACGAACCTCCGCCAGTGGAAAATTGGCGTACAATTCGCCGCTTAATTGGTCATGATAATGACATCCAGGATCTAGGATGGTCCTACGACTCTTCTATACTGGTTTCAGTGGGACTAGACTCGAAAGTCGTGGTATGGTCAGGGCACACCTTTGAGAAACTAAAGACCCTTTTAAATCATCAAAGTCATGTTAAAGGTATCACATTTGATCCGGCAAATAAATATTTCGCAACAGCCAGCGATGATCGCACCGTTCGGATTTTCCGATTCAATTCCCCGCTCCCGAACTCCACTGCTCATGATCAAACACATAATTTTGTGATGGAAAAGACCGTCAAGAGTCCATTTGTGAACTCGCCTCTTACCACATACTTCCGCCGGTGCTCGTGGTCGCCGGATGGCAACCATATAGCTGCTGCAAACGCTGTCAATGGTCCGGTCAGTGCAGTAGCCATCATCAACCGTGGTTCATGGGAAAGTGATATCAACTTGATAGGCCATGAGGCGCCGGTTGAAGTCTGCGCCTTTGCGCCTCGACTATATTCGCCCCAGCCAATCCAAAAAACCGTTTTGGATAATCATGGAAACCCAATTCACAACCTTGTGACTGTCATTGCCTGCGCTGGTGGTGATAAGTCATTAAGTATTTGGATCACGAGCAATCCACGGCCAGTGGTAATAGCTCAAGATATTTCAGTCAAGGCGATATCCGATCTAGCCTGGAGCCCTGATGGAACTAGCTTGTTTGCCACGGCCCTCGACGGGGCTATAATAGCCATTCGATTCGAAAACTCCGAGCTAGGCTATCCAATGCCTATTGAAGAGAATGAAAAATCATTGTCGAAGTTCGGAACAAATCGAAGAGGGGCTGGAATGGTTGAATCGACGGACAGTCTCCTACTTGAAGAAAAAAGCAAGGCGGACGAGCTTCGTGGAGTGAAGGGTAGAATGGGCGCCTTGATGGGTGATGGGCACACTGACGTTGATCAGCTTGTCAACGGGGAGGTTAATACCACGACTACTGCGGTAGCAACTACGCAAAAGACAACGCAAAGCGAGAAGCCTGCGCCGAGTGGAGTGGCTAACGGGACCGATTCGACCCAGGCGAAGCAAGACCCTTACGCCGCCAAGCTAGACCGGCTCAAGCAAAGACCGACTTACACGAAGGAGGGAAAGAAACGCATTGCGCCGCTTCTTGTCTCAGGCGCTGTAGGGTCACAGTCGTCTCTCCCACAGACTAAACTAGTTGCTGCCAGTATGACTACGCAGGCTGTAGCAGACGGGCCACAATCGGTTCTGGATCTGTCGAAACCTTTCGACGGTCTGCCAAAGGGTGGTCTGGCAGCCTTGCTATTTGGAAACAGGCGTAAATTCTCCCAGCTAGAGGACGACGAAGAAGGATCATCTGCCGAGAAAAGGGTCGCTGCAGCGAGAGAAAATGGATCTATAACAATTCTATCCAACACTGCGGATGGGCTTGTCCCCGCGGTTCCTATTCCGAGCGCGCCGCAGGAGACTCCAAGTTTTGTCCGACCTGCGGTTGTCAACCCCTGCATGGCGGTCAGTCAGCTTCGTCTCGCAGTCCCCAAGATCAGGAGTCATATCCTCCAAGGAATAGATATGTTTGGGAACCCCAAAGACGTGTCTCCCAATCCCGACGGTTCAAAGTCACGAGTTGATATCATATTTGAGGCACGCAATCCATCATCGGCCAGTTTGACAGGGCGCAGTGCCGACCGGGAACCCGCTCGAATCAGTCTCAACCGCGGGGACCAGCCAATATGGCAAGACTTCCTGCCAAAAGCCGTCATACTCGTGACGGGCAACAAAAAGCTTTGGGCAGCAGCAACTGAAGATGGCTCTATATATATATGGACGCCTGCTGGACGGCGTCTGCTCAATGCACTAGTGCTCGAATCCCAAGCGGTGGTTCTGGAGTGCATGGACTCATGGGTCCTATGCATTACTGCAGTGGGAATGTGTTATGTATGGAACGTTGCTACTCTGACATCACCTCACCCCCCTATCTCATTGCAACCGATACTGGATATGGCTCTTCACACGATGACGACGCATGCCACCGCTGCTCCTTCAATAGTCGCGTCGAGAGTTAGCTCAGAGGGCAGGATTATAGTCGGTCTGTCTAATGGAGACGGCTACAGCTATTCGCCTACACTCTATACATGGCAGAGACTGTCTGAGCCGTGGTGGGCAGTAGCTAGCCAGTACTGGAATTCCACTGAAGCCCCGATAGGCAACATCCAACTGCGCGGGGCCCAGACCGAGAGTGAAGCCGGAGTACCCGTCAGCGCAGGCATAATCCCCTTCCTCGAGAGGAGCACGACGCAAGAGGTGCTAGTTCGGGGCCGTGGCCATTTCTTACAACGTCTGGTCAAGATCCTACTGTCCCGGGAAGGATTCGAGAGTTTCGAAGCGTCTGCTTCGATTGCACATCTCGAGAACCGGGTTGCTGCCACACTGTCCCTCGCCGCTAAGGAGGAGTTCCGGCTCTATCTGTCCATGTATGCAAAACGGCTGGGGGCCGAGGGAGCCAAACTGAAAGCCGAAGAGTTACTCGAAGACATTCTCGGCGGCGTGTTCGAGGAAAAGGTCGCTGAGAAGGAGCAGACAAAACAAAGCAGTGCTGACGGGAAGCCCGAGCCGAGATCTTGGGAGAATGAGTCGGATACGCTATGTGGATGGCCTCGACGAGTGCTGTTGAAGGATGTGATTTTAGCATTTGGTGAGTTCTTATCAGAGCCGTTGATTATCCGCTGCTTGTGCTAACCACCCTCAGGCAAACACCGCGACCTTCAACGGGTGGCCGTGCCGTATGCGCAGCTGCTGGGGATTCTCGACGAGAGCCAGGCCGATGACGATACCATGGTTGTTTGATGGGTCTTTGCTGCGCTGGAGTTCAGGGGTATATCTATATTCTGGAGTATATTTCGGAGGCCTATTAGTTACGGGTATATACGTGCTGTACTATCTTAACACTTTCTCTACAAGTCCATCCATCTTCATCTCCCATCACATCTTCAACGTCTCATCACATCCTCCCATCTTCTCATCCATCTTCTCATCCTCATCCCTTTTTCTAGGGCTAGGGCAGGGCAGGGCAGGCCCGTCACGTGCCGCGAGATACTTCCGCCGCGCAGAATTTTCTTCCACTCGCAAAGTCACTTTCTCTCTCTCTGCGACTTCGCCCGCCGCAGAGCGACCAAGGAGAAGAGACCAAGGACCACTTTCTGACAAATAAGGGCATATGCAGCATCTCTGCGCCCCCTCCCGCTCGCTTTTCCTCTTCTCTTCTTCTCCCCGCTATTTGTCAACACCCGCAGCTGGTCCTGCCTTTGCTCCATCCACTTCTCTCTCCTTTGCTCTTTTCTTCCTTCGGTCGCCGCCATCTCTTGTAGCCACTCGAGGCTTCGCGAGCAAGAAGAAAAAGATGCCACCAAAGAAGCCCGTCAAGAAGGAGAAGGTCCTCCTTGGACGACCGGGAAACAGTCTCAAGAGTGGTATTGTATGTGCGGACTCCCAGCCTCCTCGTCATCCGTCCAATTGCGACCTTGCGGCATCGTACTGACTGCTCGCGATGCCAGGTTGGTCTGGCTAACGTTGGAAAATCTACTCTCTTCCAAGCCATCACCAAGTCCACGCTGGGAAACCCCGCCAACTTCCCCTTTGCCACGATTGACCCGGAACAGGCCCGTGTTATCGTGCCAGATGAGCGATATGACTGGCTCTGCAAGCACTACAAGCCCAAGTCTGAAGTGCCCGCTAACCTGACAGTGTACGATATTGCTGGTCTGACCCGAGGAGCTTCCACCGGTGCTGGTCTGGGCAATGCTTTCTTGTCACATATTCGCGCCGTCGATGCTATCTTCCAGGTCGTGCGATGTTTCGACGATGCGGAGATTGTGCACGTCGAGGGCGACGTTGATCCAGTTCGAGATCTAAACATCATTAGCGAGGAACTTCGCATCAAGGATATTGAGTTCGTCGAGAAGGCTCTCGAAGCCTTGTCCAAGCTAACCAGGAGAGGCGGCCAGTCTCTCGAGATGAAGAAGATGAAAGAGGAGGAAGAGACCGTCGCTAAGGTACTCGCTTTCCTCAAAGAGGGTAATGATATCAGAAAGGGTGACTGGGGCCCGAAAGAGGTAAGACTTCACTCCCGGCATGCATTCCTTTTGCTTCTCCTTCAAGACTCAGTATCTTCTATGATGAATAAGAGCTATAAGCTCGACTTTAACCCAGCTCGTCGAATGGCCTTTAAAGGTCATCTTGAGATGAATTCCAAAGCTGATTATGATACTATCCACACTACATAAAATACTCTACGCGTAAACCCTTCTCATAATAGGAGCTAACAAGGGCTGCCGTTTAGGTCGATGTCATCAACCCTCTCTTTTTATTAACTGCCAAGCCTGTGGTTTACCTTGTCAACCTCAGCGAGAAGGATTATATCCGACAGAAGAATAAATATATTCCGAAAGTTGCCGAATGGATTAAGGCTAACTCACCTGGAGACCCAATCATTCCTCTCTCAGTCTCCTTTGAGGAGCGACTAACGCAGTTCGGAGATGACGCTGCTGCCGCCGAGGAATGTGAGAAGCTAGGCACAAGATCAGCCTTGCCAAAGATCATTGTGACCATGCGTCAAAGTCTCAACCTAGGCAGCTTTTTCACCACAGGCGCAGATGAAGTCCGACAGTGGACCATCCGCAAGGGTACAAAGGCTCCTCAGGCCGCAGGTGTCATTCACACAGGTATGATTATCGCTCCTCCTCGCATCTCTGTTCTCTTGTGGCAGCTATTGACTTCGAATTGTAGATTTTGAAAAGACATTTATCCAGTGTCTTGTTTTTAACTTCGACGTACTAAAAGAGTGCGGAGACGAAGCTGCTGTCAGGGCGGCTGGTAAAGTCCTTACAAAGGGCAAAGATTATGTCCTTGAGGACGGAGACATCGTCTTGATTAAAGCTGGTGCAGCCAAGGCATAGTGATGCTCCCTTGATTGACTCTTAGGCCTTTTCACACAGTCCTCCTCAGACGCTATGAACGCGCAAACCGGGTCGAGCGATGTGTTGAATTAATATAAATAATACGAGCTTATGAGCCTTCAATACTTCCAACCCAGTAACTCTAGAACTATTACCTCCCCGTAACAAATCTAATCTCTGAATTCCAACTTCAAATCGCTTGTCCCAAACAGCATCATGTGATGCTTACTGTCGCGCGGTCAACGAGGAGCAGTTCCTCCAACTCCACGAAAAGTACTTTATTTACCAGGCAAATAATTGCGTATACAATCACACAGACCGAAAACAATGTTCAAGAAGGAGTAAGTGTCCCTAACTCTCAGATCCTGAGGAAAGAAATCTATCCCACGTACCCCGCGGCCCTGAAATGCGCGGGGATCATTTCCACAACACTATACCAATGAAGTCATCAAGCAGCTAATTACGAGAAATTCCCTAGCTTATCCGCCGGTGCACGATCCAAAGTCAAGTCTTCGGTGCAGAGGTCCCTAAGAGCTAAATTCTTGGAAACCCATCCCGGGTTTGAGCCGTATATCGATGAAGTCCTACCCAAGAAGGCTTCTCTCGAAGCCATGAAGCTGTGAGTCTACACAAGTCGAAACCTGCCTATCAACACAATATGGCTAACCACATGGCTCACTCGATATAGCCCGGACCGGACGACCCTCTACATTGCAGATTCCAACCCAGTCTTCTTCCAGTCAATGGACAGTCCTCTCATACCCCACCTCCGCGTGCTCCATGCTTTCCCTAACGCCATTCCCACTATTGGAATTGATAGAGGAGCAATTCGATTTGTACTTTCTGGTGCCACATTAATGGCTCCGGGACTGACCTCTGCTGGCGGACGCCTACCTGACGCAGAGCATGCACTGGAGTCCGGTGCCATAGTAGGCATTAGAGCGGAGGGGAAGGAAGAGATATGTATGGTTGGGGAACTCAAGATGAGCACTGAAGAAATGAAACAGAAAAACAAAGGCGTTGTTATGGACGAGGGACATTATCTAGGGGATGGGCTCTGGAAACTAAGCCTTGATTAATTCTGATTTACGGTCTGGGGCTAGGATGAGGGCGTGAAATTGTTCCTTCTCATTCTCATTCAATACTACGGCGTATCAGCTTCTAGCATTGGGTTGGGTGCATTTTGTGGCAGATATATGCTCTGAAAATTAGCTATATAAGCTTCATTTTATCATACATATTTGACATCGATCAATAGGGAACTGTTATTAGTCCCTCTCACAATATCAAAGGACAAAAAGGGGAAGCTGTTCCCCAAAAAGCCCATGCCCGGTCCCTATCATGGGCCGATATCAAGCATTCCAAAACGAGGTATAGTAGTCCCGATCTCACTAGGGCTCCCTGGAGCCTCTCGTCGTAAGCCAACTTTCACGACTGCGCGCTTCAGAACATCACCAGACCCATCTAGCGCAAAGAGGAACTGGGCTATTTCCCCACATAGCTCCCAATCTCCGCGCTGCGAAGCTAGTCGTAAAAGACGGACAGCAGAGTCTTCAATCTTATCAAACCCATCTCTGCTATCTTCATCATCAACGTCGTCAAAGGCTTGCAGCACAAGCAAGTAACCGCCAGCCGTCTTAAGCGAGTTAAATTTTAAAGCCTGCTCAAATAATTCATTTGGGGGAGGCAAGTATGCAAATAAAGTACGCCAAAATCGTAGCTCTGTTTTTCTGATGCATTGAACTAGTATATCGAGGTATAATTCGGGTGGATTTGCAGCTTGGAGAAACGCTAAAACTCCAGGCAGTAGCTGCTTTCCCTTCACGGGACTCTGGATGGTGCTTCTCGTGCTGTGATCATCCACCGCTTCGTCTAAGACGTGATGCAAAAGGATCTCGAGAGCATGAGGAAAGTATGATAGGTGCGAAAAATGATGACAGATTGAAAGCGCTGATGGGGTATCAAAATATGATAAATTATGCTGTAGGATATAGGGTAAAAATAGTTGCGTCTAACAATGTTAGTGAGAGTACGACTATCTGTTGACAATGAGGTATCACTCACTCTTATAGCGAATCGCAGAAGCGTAAAAGTAACATCTCGTCTTTGAGTAATCTCGGGCTCAATACCAAGAACAATACCCTTATTTAATAGTATCGATATCGGATAGAAGTCGGTGGGAATCGGTAGGTTTTTGGGTCCTTCAATAGATCGGCCTGTTGGGCGTAGTACATCCTGCATGTCACTCCAGACAAACAGGTCTTTACCACCGAAAACCCATAAAGAGTCCCTTAGTGAGATATCTGAAGAGGAAGTATTGGGTATTATTTCAGGGGCTTGACCAATTGAAGATGGTTCGTCATTGGGAGGCGCGAAGTTAAAAGAAAGCTGGTCGCGCATCAGAATGTAGTATTCGACATCATGAGCCACAACACGCATATCATATTTCAATGCTCCAGTATGTGATACTGAAGGTTGCAGAAGTACCAGCTTCCCATCAACAAGAAAGAGAACAGACGCTACTGCTACATCTTGAGACGGGTCGCCATCACCTAAAAAAGAGCATGTTAGAAGTAGACTCAGTGGTTTTCGGTCCATTTTACATACGAAGTTGATCCTCCGGTAGAATCCAGCTGATTGCTCGGACCCGGGCTGGTGCTCTGACGATGCCGTGAAATGCTATCTGGCCAACTTGGACAAGGCTTATCCTTGTGCCTACAGCATTAATCACGTAATGATATAGAATATTATCATAGGTGTACACCAGAAGTGAGTCTTCCCCCGAGGGCCCGATAAACACTGCGGGAGCTGGAAGGGGCTCTGAGTAGAGCACTGAAGAGTTACTAAGGGGTAATTCGCGAGAGTACATCCGAAGCTAATCACGTTAGCATAGACTTTGCAAGGGCATCAACTTTAGACGGTGTTTACCTCATATGAAGAATCGCACTCTGCGGCGACGATAAGGATATGCCCGTACCAACACATTCCTCCTTGAATTGCGAACGAGTTTTCTACTTTCGGGTCATCGAAAGTCTTCCATCGATTACTGTGCACGCTGTAGTGAGCGAGGCCGCGACGTCCGGCCACAGCTACATATCTGCCATCCTGAGAGGCGCAGCATGTGCGAATGGGCCATTGTGAATGAAGATAGCTCGGGGGATACTGAGCATGATGCCACAGCGAATCTTTACCCGAGATAGTCGTGAGATCGGGAAGGTCATGACCACGATATAGAATTATTTCTGTGCCCGTCTGAAGGAGTGCTCGAGA
Organism: Onygena corvina; assembly: GCA_000812245.1. Taxonomy (NCBI): domain Eukaryota; kingdom Fungi; phylum Ascomycota; class Eurotiomycetes; order Onygenales; family Onygenaceae; genus Onygena; species Onygena corvina. Next base: position 180,808 of record JWPT01000030.1, on the reverse strand, counting down.
CAGATTAGCGGACGAGAAACAGCCTGTCAAGGCACTACGCGCAGCCTCCAATATCCATATCCTTTTATCTTTGAATGACGCCAAAAGGATATCGGACCCGCCACCGATCCACGCACCCATTGAGGTCCCGGTGAGCCATGCCTCTCCGTTACTCTCGGCGAGAGCTTTGTCTCCAGTGAAGCTAGTACCTCCGGGCTTCCCGAACACGCTCCATGTCGTCCAGCCGTTTGCGTAGCCAGCGAACAAGCAGTATCCATCGGACGAGTAGCTCAAGAAGGATATCTTTCCCATAGTCGTGGGGGAGGACGGCATTAGGAGTTTATGTGACAAAGGGATATTCCCCGCATAATCCCGAGCCGCATAAACAAATATTTCACCGCTCACGCAACTTACCGCAAATAATGAAAACCTCGCATTCACAGCAACCAGAAGAGCCCTCTGGCTATCGTTATCCGGAGTATGGAATCTATGACCAGTAAAATTGACTTTAGAAGCCGTGGAATCATGGGAATGGCCATAGTTGTATTGCACAGCGTAGACCCGACCGTCGCTAGTCACCCATAAAAGGAGGTTCATAGCACGGTCATACACCATTTCCACAATGAGAGATTTCTTTGAAATCCATGGAATGCGACTCAAGAGTTCGGTGCTGGTCTGATTTCCACTCTCGTCTGGAGTCCATCGAATGAGCTGTATGGCGGCAGGCTTTGTTGTGGCAACCATAAGCTCGTTATCCAGCGCCACCGCTTTGTTGATGCCAGCATCAACCTTGATGGCCACCCGAAACCGCAGGCTAACCTCACGAATCGACTGAGAATCATTTGGAGTAAAGTGCGAGGGCAGAGTGTTTCTGCGGGGTTGCCCCTGCGGAAACCGTTGCTGGTATACATGTGAATGCGTATCAGTTGCAATTGAGTATGTGATCAGATACCCATTGTGGGTTTGAACAACTATAATGCCAGAGTCAGGCCGTAACAGCAGAGCCACGTTTGGGCCGTAGCTCTCTATAGAGACGCGAGATCTTTTGATTGCGGCAACAACGGCTGTGGGCTGTCGTTTCAATTAGTAAGGGTTATTTGAAATAATAGTAGGCCGAATCCCACCTTGGTCTGCCATATGGCTATGGATGTCTCCGTCATGGTAGCAAACAAAGCCCCGTTTTTGGAGACACATAGTCCGGCAATGGGCTCATCGGCCCATGCATCATCTTCCCCTGCAGGCTGCCTGACCGGCCGGTCTGGCTTTGTCAAGGCCTCACTCTGCTGCTCCTTCTCGTCTGACGGCCCCTCGTTATCCTCCGCATTGTCATCATGCTCGGCCAGCTGCTGTATCTCCGGGCCGTTGGCTGCATACACCCGGGGCACTCCATTTGGCCAATACATCGCGGTGAGTGGCTACCTGCTGATCATCAAAGGCAGCATTGGCTCATCCTCAAAGCCAGCACCTCGTCCCGCAAAGACAGGCGTCTGATCTGCCATGTACGTATGTATCTTCTTTGTCCAATGTTTTGTTGTCCCGGACGCTTTTGACGTAACGAAAGGCCGTTCCTCGGCCCGGGTCATGTGACCGCGAGCTTGCCCTGCGATTTTGCGTCTTATCAGGAGGAAGTTCGCCCGCAGATTCCCCCACCACGCCAGCGCAGACGAGAAGAGGCACTGCAGTTCCTCACTCAAACGATGGTACGTCCGATTGCCGTTGCAGAACGTGTGCGCGTGGAATTGACCTGTCTGTAGGCCCCGTCAGACTCCCAAAAGCGACTGGCCCTGGCCATAATAGACTTTCTAAACACCTGCGTCAAGGATGGGACGCTTGCCGCAGAGGACAGCGAGTCCATTGAGATCGCGACGTCCTGTCTGGGGGATACCTTCAAGGTTGACCCGACCGATGACGCTGCTATGAAGGATGCACTCGGCGGACAGTCCCTGTTGAATATCTACAGTGTTTACGAGAAGATCTCGGGCAAGAAGGCTCCCGCCGCCAGCGAAACCAAAAAGGAACCACAATCCTCGAGTACTGCCCCAAGGGCTGGCGCACCAACCCCGGAGTCTGACAAGCTAAAGTCAGATGGAAATGCAGCCATGGCACGCAAAGACTACCAGGCCGCCATTGAGTGCTATTCCCGTGCGCTTGATATCGCGCCGACCAACCCTATCTACCTGTCAAATCGCGCAGCTGCCTACTCGGCTTCAGGAGATCACACCAAAGCTGTTTCAGATGCCGAAGTGGCCGTTGCTGCCGACGGTAAATACGTCAAAGCCTGGAGCCGGCTTGGCCTGGCCAGGTTCGCTCTGGGCGATGCTAAGGGTGCTGCTGAGGCTTATGAACAGGGAATACAGGCTGAGGGCAACGGTGGCAGCGATGCCATGAAGAGAGGCCTTGAAACAGCAAAGAAGAGAATTGCAGAGATGGAGAAAGTGGAAAATGAGCCTCCTGCCGATGCTGTGGATGATGCTGCAGGTGCTACGCGTGGAGCGCCTGGTATGCCAGACCTCTCCTCTCTCGCTGGAATGCTTGGAGGCGGAGCAGGCGGTGGTGGAATGCCCGACTTCAGCAGCCTCATGAACAACCCTATGTTCGCAAACATGGCCCAGAACCTTATGAGCAACCCGGATATGATGAGCAATCTAATGAACAACCCCGCTCTAAGGCAGATGGCTGATAACTTCACTGGTGGACGTGGCGGTGGTGGTGGTGGAGGCAGTGGCGGTGGCCTCCCGGACGTGTCAGCTCTGCTGAACGATCCGAACCTCGCTGATATGTGAGTTCACTAACTTCTATCCTTGCTGAAAACTGTGAAACTAACAGCACTTCTACTAGGGCCAAAAATTTCATGGGAGGAAGAGGGGCTGGTCGCGGTTCCGGACCGAATCCTTGAATGATCTGGTGGAATTTTGAGCCAGGATAATTGCTTTCGTTCTCTCTGGAATAGAGAATTTTATGGATAACGCGCTCTGTGAGTTAAAAACAGTCATACGTTAGAAGGACATAATCATGATAGTGTTACGACACCCCTTATTGCTCGGTGCTTAAATACCACGATTCACAAATTAGAAAGTAGTATTCGTCATTTGGTCCAAGAGCATATTGTACTTATATATACAGTAGGTGAGAAGAGATAGTGTGTTATGCGAGGCGATGGGAGGTAATAAACAGAAGATAAATCAAAACAGCTTGCTCGCGGTCGTCAAAAGGCGGGATCCCGTGCAGCCACAAGCACGGTATTCGCCCGTAAGCATGTCTATTGGACTCCAGATAGTATACAGCCAGATTTTTAAAACAGAAGAGGAAACGTTGAAGGGATATTGCAACATAGCGATATGCTGCTGAGAGGGAAATGTGAAGATTTGTGGATACAGAGCATTGACGCTTTGGGGAGACAGATTAGATATAATCTCTGCCAGACTTCTGCAGCTCAATCAGTCTCCAGCCACGGGTTTCCGGGTTGTTCACGTCCTCGGGAATTCGAGTAACACCAATGGCGTACGTGACAAGCTGGACCCTATCTTCCATACCGGCAGCGAGCTCTCCAGTCTTCGCCTTCCGGTATACGTGGACTTCCTGCGTTCTGCAGGTGATGATGAAAACGGGAATATCCCCAGGCTCCAGCATACGGGCGTGGGAGATGTCGACATGACGGATATCAAGGATACGGCCGTCGGACTTGAGGCCTGCTGTCTTATATTGTTTGGTGAGAGCGGCATAAACATGGAACTGGGCGTCGGACAACCAGACTTTGAGGGTCTCAACATCACCCTTAACGTAGGCGTCCAGGACTTCGGGTAGGATGTATTCTCGCATTTCGCACAGGAATGGTTCGATCTGGAAGGTCGGGTCCATCTGCCTGAACTTCTTGATGACCATAGCCGTCTCGTTCTCGGCGAAGAAGCCAGCTACCCGATCTGATATGCTTCGAGCGGTGCTTATAAGGGGATTCTCGGACTCTTCATAGGTATTTTTCAGGCTGAACAGCCGTTGCATCATTGGACTAGTATCCCTGAATTCGCGCCAGGATTCTTTCCAGGCTGCATCTTTATGAAGAGTAACATTGGTTCCAGCGCTGTGTAGGCGGAAGGTTAGCACGGAGCACGCTTGTTTCGGTCATATGGTATAACATACTTCGGATCTTCCTCCATGGGCTCAACCTTTCCCGTCCTACCTTCTTTCAGGGCCCGTTCCATTCTTCGCTTTCTCCTCTCTTCCTTTTCTACCCAGCCTCCGTATCTCGAGCTACTTCCGTCATCTATGACTTCTTTCACTCCTCCGACGGCGGTCTTGTAGACTTTTGTATCTCGGACTGGTCTGGTGACCTGCTCGATTCCCTTTCCGGTTGCAGCGACGCCGCTCCTTATTCCCTTGACGGCGGTGGTATCCCATGTCCAGGCAGCACCCTTTCCAACCGCAGTCCCTGCTTTCTTCAGCGCCTCAGAAGTTGCCGAAGAGGCGGTGCCCGCAGCGGCTTCGTAGGCACTCCTGGCTCTCCTTACGGACTCGCTCTCCGTGAATTGGTGAGCGGATGATGCGAGGGCTTTGGTCGACTCGTTCCATTCCTTAGAGGCCTTGAACTCAGACCTCAGCGTCTCTGTGAAGACCTGCCACGGTGTCTTGTCGCCGTGGGGTGGAGGGGGAGGGGCTTCCTCTTTCTTCTCATTTTGCTTCTTCTCGCCCTCTTTTTCGCCCTCCTTCTCGGACTCCTTGGCGGTGTCCTCCTTGCTAGAGCCAGTAGCCTCCTGTTCGACTTCCTTCTTTGGCTTCTCGCCTGAAGCTTGCGGTTTTTGCTGCTGCTGCTGCTGCTGTTGTAGGCCGCCAACGGAATGGAATGCTCTCCGAGCGGCAAGAATCACCCATAAAGGTTCATTCGCTTGAGAGATAGGTCGAAGTAGTGATAAGCGAGGGGAAGAGTTGAGGGAGGAAAAGTGTCGAAGAGCGGTTGGGGTTGATATCCGGGGGCTAGCGAACTGCCCTCGAGAGTGGGATAATAGACATCCGCGTAGCACCATCCGCGCAGCGGTAGGATGAGAGAAGGCTCCTGTGCCAATCATACTCCGCGACTGCTTGAAAGATAGCGAGTAATAAAGCGGGAGGTTTTCTATATAGGACTCGAGAGACCGGCTTTTTGTTGGGTCTCCGCGAATGCGTGGAAAAGGAGCGACGGGGGACGGACTGGCCTGTGAGCTCGCGAGGACGTCGTCTCTCCACTGGCTGCAGACAGGCAGAGTGCGCTGTGTCAAGTAGGGGGCCAGAGATGCACAGCGTTGGATGTTCCTTGTCGAGAGCGAAAAATATTCGACTTTTGGAGCTTCCCGTTTTTTGCCTTTTTCGGCTTTTGCGGCCAAAACGCCAAGCCGCAGGGAAAAATCTCGAGCAGCAACGAAAGTCGAACTTCAACAACCTGGCAGATATCTACAGAAGACAGCGCATACGCTACCCATCAATTGACGACGAGAGACAGCCTGCCGGCGCTCTCACGGATTCCCCGGCGGTAGGGACAGCTGCTGGGCCGCTTGACCTTTGACCGGCGCCACTCGACCTCTCATCAGTCCGCCATCATGAGCGGAAGGACATCGCTATCCTCGGCCTTCCGGTCGCTGAGACTTCACGGAGAAGCCCAGAGCGCGTGTCTGCTCCGACGGCCGTTCTCGACAACCCGGAACCACGCGGCGCCAGCAGACAACAGAGGCCCCAAGTTCGACCCTCAGTTCGAGAGCCAGCTCGTAGGCGGCAGTTCCAAGAGCGCTCCCGCTCGGTCTGGGCTCGCAACACTTTCCCAGACCACCAGATCGCAGGCTGCGCCCTCCAGAGACGGCCGGACGACGGAAGAGGTCCTCGCGAGAGTGCAGACTCTGATCAAAGATCCGATCCGGAATTCCACGCCCTCTCACCACATCCACGTCTACTCCCACAAACGCAACACCCACATAACCGTCACCCGGCCGAACTACGAACCCCTTCTCTGCCTGAGCTGCGGCAACGTCGGATTCCGCAAGGGGCATCGTGCAGGATACGAGCCCGCCCACCAGCTGAGCGTGTATGCGCTGGGCAAGCTCCAGGAGAAGGGGCTGCTCATGGAGATCAGCCGTCTCGAGGTAGTCCTCCGGGGCAACGGGCCAGGGCGAGAAGCCTTTACGAAGGTCATACTCGGCAAGGAGGGAAAGATGATTCGGGACCGGATCGTGCGAGTGACGGATGCGACGAGACTGAAATTCGGCGGCACACGAAGCCCGCAGACAAGACGTCTGGGCTAGATGGACTCTCTTTTATACTGCCATTCCATCTTGTATACTACTTACACCTAGTGTTTCATACATTATCTCATCATTCATTGCTCTTGTGCATGTTCCCAGCCATAAGAGCTATGAGTAGCTACTTATGCCCCAACCCATGTCTAGCCGCTAACTATAAGATGCCTGCAATGTCTACCGCCGTTCCATGCTCCTCTCACCTCTTTCACTGCCCTCTCTTCCTCCTCCCACTGTCTTCCTCTGCCTGCGATGGCCCGTTCTGCCTTGTGTCCTGGCGTGTTGGTCACGTGCAGCCCTTATCGGCCCAGGCTGCTTCAAAAGAGCCCAAGAAGAAGTAAATATCGCAGTGATAAGAGACAACATTCTAGGAGAGCAGCCGCCAGATCACTAAAACGCTCTACACGATCTAGATTCACTCGTCTAGACCTGTCTTAGTCTTGCTCTATCTCTGCTCACTCTTGTGTCCGGAGCTCCCGCCCTCAGCCACTCTTCCGGACCTCCAGTTCCTATACAGACAGACAGCCAAACAGCCAAACAGCCAGCCCCCCCAGGGATCTCGACACCGCGGCCTCTGCGCAGCCCCTTGACGGGTGGCCGGACTTGTCCGCCAGGTCGTCCAATGTCGTATGGATGCACGCTCTAAATCCTTTTCTCCGCGCTTTCTTCCGGAGCTCCCTGCCGTCGCAATGCGTGCCCGTGGAGAACCATGTAGGCCCTCTCTCCCTGCCTGACGATCTCGCGCGTATTCTGCCCGTACGGTCCACTCCTACTGTGAGAGCCTGCTGACCTGCCCTAGATTCTCCTGGTTCCTCTGACCGAAGCTCTTGTCCATTCGCGGGACCGGGAGTCCAACGCGCAGTACGTTGACCTCGTCAATTCGGAGGAATTCCTCGCCAGCCATGTCCTCCGCATCCCGGGCCAGCCCGGCTCCTCGTCCGTCAAGGAGGTCTCGACGCTGCGGGATCATAAAGGAAAGGCGTGGCAGATCGCAACAGCCAACGGACGCACCGTCGTCATCAAGGAATCCGCCGTTTACAGCAACAAGGGGTTCAAAAATGTCAACCATGCACAGCTCATTTCTGATGTCCTCTATGCCTCCCCCAACGACAGCTCCCAGCAGTGGCTCATATACTATATTTCAAGGCCTCTGCTCGGCTCTTACGAACCCGGACAGATCATTCAGGCTATAGTACCGGGGTCCTTGGTCACATCGGCGTCGAATCCATCGCCGTCAGCTGCGTTGATACGCCAGCCGGATCCTGAAAGCTACCCCGCGCCTTATCCGCCGCGCAATGAGGTATCCTCGTTTAGTGACCTCCTTTCGAAATTCCCTCTGATTGCAAAGCAAATGAAACCCGGTCTGGACCGGCTGTTTCGCGAATTTGGTAAAGAGCTAGGAAAACCCCTTCCGCCGCCACCGTCAGAATCTCCTACCATACAGTCGGATCGCCCGTCAGACAGTGGCGCTCTTTCGCGCCGGAGCTCCAGTCATTCGTTGCCCTTCAGTCCCGCTGATCGGTTTGAGGACGAGGAAGATGCCATGAGGCATGCGCTAGATACAGCAGTCACAGCTGCTATCGACATATTTCGATCTGTGGACAAACAGCAGCTTTCTTTTCTTGGAGCCACCACCGACTTGACCGGTCCGATGGTCGAACGCCTGATCGAACGCTATGTTTTGGAACAAGTTCACGACAGTGTCCTCTTCCCTAGACTGCGTGATTGCCGTCAATCGGATGATCTGGACCTTGATCTGCGTGTGCGCCAGATGGAGAATGTCGACATATCGCAAGTAGGCATCCCGATGGACGGAGGCTACAGGGGCAGAGAAGAAATTGCACGCCGCGTCGGAGCCGCTGTCGAAGAATTTAGGAAAATGTCCAACGCGAAAAGCCCCCAGGACATGCTCAGTATCTTACTAAAGACGGTTAAAATCGTCACTATAGATCAAGCTTCTACTCCCACTGCAAACGAGTCCGAAAAGCCTTCCGTTCTCACGATCAACGCCGATGTCCTGGTGTCGCTATTGCTCCTCGTCGTGATCAGGTCACATGTCCGACATCTCTACGCCAGGCTCTTGTATATGCAGCGCTTTATCTTTGTAGATGATGTCGAGTCTGGCGAATCCGGCTACGCCCTAAGCACGTTTGAGGGAGTCCTGGTCTACCTCCAGAACGACTCCGCCGGACTCAGGAGAGCTAGTTCCAGGAACAAGCGATTATGGACGGCAACTAAGCAGGGGAATGTCACTGAGCTGAAAGCAATACTGCAACCCGATATCCAGACTTCTAGCCCTATTTCTGAAGAGAATGAGTGTGGCAGCGTACGGCCAACCACCTCCAGTAGCCGAAGGAGCAGTGAACACTCTTGGGCGACAACGAATGGTGTGTCCCGAAAGAGTATCCTCACAGACTTCTCAGCACCCATATCACCCACTGAGGATGACGCTCCGGAAACACCGCGGCTTTCTCACGTTTTCCCTTTCCAAACGTGGGCTCAACCTAAAGTAACCACGGACCGGCCGAAGGCGCGCAAGAAGGTCTCAATGGATACAAGAAGCATGTCGGAATCGTCGACAATGTCTTTCCTCTCCCACTCGACAACGCTTGGATCAATTGCTGGTGGCATCGAGGGTGACACGTCAATACAAAATTTGACAATGACCAAGGACCCCACGGGACACTCAGTGCCTATGATGGCAGTTGAAGCAGGTCAACCTGAATCCCTAAGCTATCTTTTAAGCTTGAGTGATTACTATTCCCGAGAGAGCATATTTTGGGATGTCAACAGTGACGGAATGACGCTCTTGAGTGCCGCCGTTCAGCTAGCTCACACGGAGATAATCAATATCATCATCGAATACATTCTTCGGGGAAGTGAGTCCGACGTGAGCACATATCTAAAGAAGTCTGATAGCAGAGGCAGAACCGTTGGACATTATCTCTTCAACTCACCTGCCTTGCTATCGCGCCTGGGAAGTGCTATACCCTGGACTCTAAAGGATAAGAACGGACAAACTCCGCTTTTTGCACTTTGCAGATCATACGACCATCCAGACTACAATCCCATGGTGAACGAAGCTTTGACATTGGCCACAGAAGCTCAAGGCGATGGAAGGCCACTCCGGCTAGATGACCACGTTGACGGGAAAGGAAATACTCTTCTTCACATTGTTAGCGATCCACAGATCCTACTTCGGATTCTGAGGCAGTGTGATGGCGACCCCAATTACACCAACGACAAAAGGTTTACCCCACTGATGGTGGCAAGCAAATATGGTCGAATTGACCTGGTCCGAACCCTCTTCGCTGACTCTCGGGTTGACGTCCACGTTCGAGAATCCCGTGGACTCACGGCAGTGGAACTTGCCAAAGATGATGATGTGAGAAACCGAATAGACGACCTAGTTCTGTGCTCTGACCCTCCTTCATCTCCATATGATGCAACTCGACGCACTACGAGCGTGGTGAGGTCGATTTTTGTTGAAGACTTTGGTATCCGCTTCATCATCAAGTCAGGGGCACCCTCCGCTGTGACTCCGCCATCTCCAGGATCAAGCGAAGGGGAAACTATCACATACACCGTCACTACCTGTCGACGTAGTATTTCTGACTTTGAAAACCTCATTTACTCCCTAAGATTGGAACATCCTGCATCCTATCTCCCCCAAACGCCCACTTTCCGATCACCTTTCCAGATACCCTCAAAGCCATCTAGAGCAGTTCTCCATGATATCCAGGAACGACTTGACAGACTCCTAAAAGTTCTTCTGGCCCATCCTACATTCTCAACCCATGAACTGCTTTGGGAGTTTTTCCTCGTCCCTGAAATTCAAACATCTATGGTTAACCGACGATCTGAACTCAAGGCTCTCGCGCTAGCCGAGACTATATGGGACGACTACGAGCCTGCATCCACTGACGTGATACGTGATGTTCAGCAAATCCTATCTCACGCAGAAGATGCCGTTCAGTCTGTCAGTGAGGGAACCCGTAACTTGATCTGTTGCGGGTATTTATTGCAACATGCCTCAACCGACTTCGCCGATGCCATCTTCCTCTGCGGCAGCATGCTATCATCTCTCCAGCCGCCTGCTAATGCTTTACCTCTCTGTTATGTCCATGCCTTCCAGCGCTTTGCGGCATCATTCAACATCTCGTCAACCGACTCCTCCCCGTTAGTTCAGTTCATGACAGCACTCACCTCGTCACAAAGTACTACAGCCGCCATGCTCTCATCGCTCGCTCGACCCAATAATCTTATCTTAACGCTCAACACTTCGCAGAGGGCCCTTTCTCGTGCCCGCTCCGCAGTTGCCGCCTCATCTCTTCCTCGCAAATTTAATTTCTCTGTTCTCGAGGAATCCCGTCAGCGCTCTATCCGCGAACAGGAGACCAAGATAAATGCTCTAACGGCTGAGATTGATGAGGTTGGAAAAGAGATCTCATGGAATAAGGACGTAGTCGTCGGCGAGCTGGCCGGGTGGAGCTCTTGGAGAGAACGGACCGGGAGACAAGCCATCCGTGAGTTTGTCAAGACAACTCTGGTTCGTGAGAAAGAGCGCGCTAGAAGGATGGAGCGAGCTTTACGGCTTCTCAGAGGTTGAAGGTTCATTTTACTGCGCTGTTACAGACAGAATTACATCACTTGCTCCCAGTCATGCATTTCCCTTATTTACCCACCTTCTTCACGATTTTTCTTGAGTATATGGTGCATAGCCTGTAGCTCAGATTTGTTAGCCATGATTTTTGATTTTCCCCCTTCTATTAAAGGTAGTTAATTCGATATAGCGTTCTTTTGTCGATTTTGTTAGCTCATTGTATAAATAGGGACTTCTTGCTCGAATGTTAGTAGTAATCACGACCTTTCTATGTCAATTCTCTTCACCAAAGGTGGTACTTTCTAGCCAATTTTATTCTGTGGTCAATAGGAGAGAGCCACTAAAACATGTAAATGACAACTATACGAAATTGATTGTTACAATCTGTTTCATATCAGGCAGCAAATCTTCTTCATCTCCTAGATTCCCAAGGGATAAAAACGGGCCTATTGCCAGCTTCTGACAAGTGAGCTAATAGAACAAAACCTAAGGAGTATCTTGTAAACGCAGCAGGGTCCCTATCAGACAAAAGTATACGGAGTAATGCAGAATGAGTGGTATATTCCAGGAAGTCGAGCAACGAACGGAAAAGGTCCCGAAGGCACAGAACAGAATCGAGACAACAGAGAATCAAGCGATGGTGTACAAAGATCAAAGGAAAGCGGCTGGAGTTTTTGAGTATAAGAAAAGATGACAAGTCATAATACAAGGAGATCATAAGAGAGAGCCAAAATTGTATGTAGACTAATGCCGCCTACAAGTAATGAAAGAGGGTCCCACGTAAAAGAATGTGCTTGGGTATACTGCGGGGACATGCAGAGGTGATGTAGTAGTGTAGACAACAATGGCGCGAAACTCCTTGGAATATTGATATGAACGGAAGACTATGGGTAGAGCCATGTGAGAGTATAGTTTTTATGTGAAGATGTTGCTAGGGTCCATGCTACCGCGGCCGGCGCTAGCTAGTCCGATTCGTGATTTGCCGAAGACTATTTCGTGATAGCTGATGTCCGTTGACAGCGCTGTATCTCTTTGGAACAGGGCGTCGGAATTCTTCCCCAGTTGACGGGTTATGCAGGTTTTCCTGTGATGATTTCATCAATCCTGCAACTCCAGGCGCTCCGGCGGAGTGATAATTATCTTTCTCATCTTCCATATAGCTCGGAGAATAGGCAGTATATTGGTGCTGGTTACCTGTCGACGCAATCAGTGCTGACGATTGCATATTATCATTTCCCCCAACTGGAGCGAAGTGCATCTCATTTTGGGGAAATTGGTTCAGGTGCGACTCGTAGGAGGCGTTCTGATGTGGTGGGTAGGAGGGGTAAGGGAGGCCTTTCTCGACGTTTTGGGCGTGTGTGTCCCCTCTCTGGGGGCTTGAGAGAACGCCGAATGCGTTCGCGCTATGGTCGTAGCCTCCTACTGATTCGTGGTCGACGATGCCGGTTTGGGTATGTTGGACATCGCCTGTGGGCGGAGTTGGGGGAAATGGAGATAGACGTCTGCTGGACTGCTCGTCATTCTGATTTTCCCGGGTATGCTTCCATCGCTTGTAATAAACGAAAGAAAGGAAGACTAGGGAGACGACGACGAAACCGCCGAACACGGCGCCTGCTGCAAGGCCGCCCTTGCTTAGGCCGGTGTCATTTGGTGCAGAAGATCCGGGCGTGAGGGTCGCGGAGGAAGCGGCCGGGCTAATAGGTGAAGTTGGAGCAGGGGAACCAGGGGCTCCTCCAGCCGGGAGGCCTGCAGGGAGGCCTACAGGGGGTGGAGTTGGCCCTGGTGCTTGGGTCGAGTCTGTTGATTGTGATGATGACGATGACGATGTTGTTGTTGTTGTTGATGATGTTGACTCTGTGGAGGTTGATGATTGAGATTGAGTGGTAGAATGGGTGGGGGATGAGGTTGATTGCGTGTTTTTGTCGGATTCCGACGGTTTGGTCTGCGGAGAGGGAGATGCCGTATTTGTTGGTTCGGGTGTGCGAGAGTCAGGGTTATTGTTGCCCGAGGACTCTCGTGGGGGCGGTGGTGGAGGTTGATCGGGGCCTCTTGAAGGCTCTGGTTGAGGCTGCGAGGGAGTGCTTGTGTGCTTTGAGGGATCCTTCTGCGGATCGGGCTTCTGGTCTGTTGGGACGGGCGGAGGAAGTTGGTTGTGAGTCGGCCTGGAGGGATGGTCACGGTCTTTTCCGCCGCGGCCTCCTCGACCATCACGGTCATCACCTCGGCCGTCTCCTCCACGTCCGCGGTCGCGATCACGGCCATCGCGGTCATCGCGGCCACCACCGCGATTGTCGCCTCGACCGCCTTCTCGATCAGGCGGACCTCTATTAGGAGGACCTCTATCAGGAGGACCTCTATCGGGAGGGCCTCTATCAGGTCCTCCTCGGCCACCTCCTCGATCTCCTCCACGGTCACCGTCTCGATTTGGCTCTCGATCTCCTCTCCGGTCACCTCCCCGGTCTCCTCCCCGATCACCACCACCTCGACCATCTCCTCGATCTCCTCCTCCTCCGCCACCGCCGCGGTCATCGGCTCTTTTCCCCTTCAATAACCCACCCCATATCCCTAGATAATCAGGTCCATGTGCTGATCTCGAGCCGTCACCGTGAAGGCAGTCACTAAGCTGACCGGAGCATGCACCAGAGCCAGAGGTAGAATGTAACGAGGGCGTCGTCGCTAAGGCTGCGGCACACGATTGTAGTAATAGAAGCTGAACGATAGTTGGAGGCAGCATGATGGAACTACTGGGGACGGTATTCCTGCCAGTACCTTCGGATGCCTGGTTGAGACACGCAATGCGCCTGTCGCCGGTGTTACCGCATAAGCGAGTGGATGAACGGACAAGTTGAAGGACAGCGAACGAGTGAGGGCGATCAAGATGCTGGTTTAAACGGTTTTGAGCATCGAGTCTGCCGGTGAAGGAAGTGTTGGCCCGTTTCTCCTCTCGCCGGAATCCGATTTTGGTTCATGAAATGTGGGCTAGATGATCTGCATTGCCGTACGAGCGAGATCCATTGGACGGGCAGACATGGCTGGGCGAAAGAGAAGCGCGACCGATTGACGTTGCAGCGATCAGATATAAATAAAAATCTCGGCGACGTAGAAAAAGACACCGAGTTGTGCTCCGTAACTATATATATAACGGCGTAAGCGTGAAGGCGAGATCGTGCCCTGACGGCGTTTGGGGACCATCAACGGTTTTCGCTCTTCCTTCGGCCGCTAGATTGGCCCCCCAGGAAAAACGAACGAGGGTCAGGGAGGAAAAAAGGCTACTGTGCCGGCTTAATCTGCAGCAGGATGGAGCATTATTCCAATTAATTATGCAGACGGTCCCAGCCTGTAACGAAAAGATTTACCGGAAGCCCCTGAATCTGCACTTAGTCATTGCTGAGTTGCGATGCCGACCAGACTAGACCTCTCCGTCGCCTTTAAAGGGGGCCCTGGGAAAGCTTCTACGGCGGAAAACCAGTCCGATGGTGAGAGATGCTGCACCATCCCTAACGCTCGATGGGTTGGCTTCCGAGTTGTGCTCGTCTCTCCATGCGCTGTCATCCTGTCATCCCCTTTGTGCTCTGCGCCTCTTCTGGGTCGGGATGATGTGGTCGATGGGAGTTTGCCCCCGCAGCTGACCCCAGGATACGAGCAATAGCGCGATGCACGCCAGTAACCTTGCAGGCGGCGGGTTGATCGTGTGGTTGGTGAGACGGGACTCGAGAGTCTAGGTTGCGTAAGAGTCTCAGGTAAAACGTTGGACAACTTGATTTTGGACATGAACCAACTTCGTCTTGAGGGCGCGGATTTCGAGTGATCTCGATCCATGTCGAATTGGTGACAGACAGCCAAATCGCAAAACACACACCATGCATCGTCCCAACGGTAAAGGCTGTTAAATTGCCGCTAAGATCCAGCTTTATCCAACGCGTAAGCCGACAGCCTCAATATATCTCAGCCTCGCGATGCCCTATATTATAGTTGATGTGGATGCTTGAGTGTGAGTAAAGTAGATAACCATTCCGGGGTCTTACATGCTGGCATATCCTCTAATATACTCCATCCCGATGTCGATACATCGAGAGATGCCGTGGAATGCCGACATCTTATAAGTATAGATACATCACCAGGGTATTTCCCATGGTCTGACCGTGAATCAGCGCGCTGCGGAGTCGATCCGGCGTTAGTAAGGTGGCTGTGAGACGCAAACGGGCACTTACAGAGCAGAGCACGCCGTCACAGAGCTATCCAGCAGGTGTCCTCTACAGAACCCGTAGTTATCCTTGCTGCTGGCTATGACGTCGCCGGAGAATGTTGATGCCTGCTGAGGTCGCATCCAACTCGCCACTGCGGGAGATGCCAGAGGGAAGTATAAATATACAGCCCACCGCGGGGCTGACAGCGCTCTATCTCCCATCACCAACAACCCCCAAAGAATCCCGCAGTGTAATTAACAACGGCGCTTCTCAAGAGTAACCTGCCCGCCCTCGCTCGACTCAAGTCAACACTATCCGCCATGCCTCTCGTCGTACCCAACGTCTCCGAGGACGACAAGTCCGCCTGGGCCACCAAGCTCATGGGCAAGAAGATCACCGAGGGCGAGACCAACGAGACCGTAGGTTCCCGCGGCAAATGCGAGACTAGCTGATGCATATGCATGCTGACGTTGCCGCTGCAGTGTTTTGCGAAGAAAGATCTGCCAGAGTCGCACCGCGTCCTCAAGCCCGGCGACATGAGCACCATGGACTTCAACCCGGACAGGTACGCTGAGGCATCTATCTATGGCTATATACATCATCACCTTTGCTGACAGGCCGGCACTTTGCAGGCTGAACGTCTATGTCAACGAGGACGGCACCGTCATGAACGTCAAGCACGGTTAAACCTGCTGTTCCCCTCTTCTCGATCGGCCGGCCACTTTATGTAGTTTGTGTTATTAATATGTGATGTGATATGATATGGAAATGACATACCTTCATCTTTCTTTTGCGCAACTCTAACCATACGCGGAAGATGGCGTGTCCAGTGGCTCAGCCGCCGCGTGTTTTATATATACTCCGTAGGCGTATAGTAGATCGATGCAAGCGATTCATCAGTCGTCATCTTCGTCGGAACTGTATGCACCGAGACCGAGACCCGATGACGATGTTTTCTTTGACTCTATGGTCTTTTTCTTAGGTTCTGTGACCTTGGTGGGAGCATCTTGTGTACTTCGGGCAGGTTCACTCGCAGGCTCGTCCTCCTCCTTAGTAGCTGTAGATGTAGCTGATTTGCGTCGCTTGAGCCCCAGAAGACCATCCTTCTCCTTCACCCGCCGTCGTTTGCGCCCCGAGATGTGCCAGTTGTCTCCCTCATCAGCCTGCCCGGCCGGCTCAGCTACGTTTGCTCCCTCGGCGTCCAGGAGTGCCTTCTCAGCCTCCTGGCGCTGCCGATGAAACAGCTCCAGCTTCTCGCTCGTCTCCTTCTGCAATGCTTCCTCCTTGGCTCGCGTAGACTCGAGTATCGAATCGAGGAACTCGACCTCGTCCTCATCTAGTGTTCGGAACTGGTTCTTGAGGCGGATAGACTCTTCGAACGCCTCTTGTTTCGCGGCTGAGATGCCACATGTCAGCATTGCCTGTCCCAGCTCTCGATTGCCAGGGGAATATACCCTTGTTCTGCTGGAGGACTTCGTAGAGACTCTTTCCGCCCTCCTGCTGGCCCTCTGTGGCCCTCCTGCGGCGCGCGTCGAGCTCCTGCTTGACCTTCGACCACTCGTCGTTGGGCTGGGCGCCCTCGTAGTCGTCGCCCTCCACGCCCGCAGATACAAACCCAGACGACATACTGACTGCACCTGGTCTTTTACTATTCGTCTTCCTTTCTTCTCGTCTTCTTCGTCTTCTTCGTCTCCTTCAGCAGCCGGCTTAGTCAGCTTTTCGGACTATCCTTTGTCCGCACGGAGCAACTTTCCCCTTCGATGACGTCTTTCTTTCTTCTTCTTCTTCTTCTTCTTCTTCTTCTTCTTCTTCTCGCTCCATCAAGACTCGAGTCCACACGCTCGCTGACCACATTCCATCATGGCGCCCTCAAGCGGGCACCAGCTGCTCCCGAAGGTCTGGCGAGTCGCCAGGTAAGTGTCTCTCCCGCCTCTTCCGGCTGGAAACGCTGCTGACTGGCGGTATCTAGGTTCGCCTTCGAGAAGACTGCCCGCGCAATCAGGAACAGACTGCCCGAAGCCCCCGAGCCGCGCTCTCTCCAGCTCCAGCCTGCCTTTGTCCGTCCATCGGTCCGCACGCCCGCAGGCCGTATCGCAGCGCTCAGGTCGCAGACTCGCTCTTTTACCACCGGCCGAGTCACATCCGCCACCCGAGCCGCCGCTCAAGCCGCGCAGCCCTTGAAGATCGCCACCCATGTTAGCCGCCTGACGACCAGAGCGCCGTTCGCCTCGGCGTTACGCCCGAATCTCACGGCTGGCACTTTCTGTCGGACGGCGGGCGGATACGCCGTCGGTGCCGGCAGGCTGGGAGGCACGCGATACTTCTCCAGCTCGCCCACCTCGCCCGCGCAGGTCGTCCAGAATGTATCCGTGGCGATGCGTTCATTTTGGCTCTCGGGCCAGCGAGCTCGTTTCGACGGCATCGACAAGCGGACTGGTGCCAAGAAGTACAAGGTGGTGACCGCGCTGCAGGCGGAGGCGGGCCGCAAGATGGCCGCCATCCCACCTACCACCTCTGGATCGTACGTTGACTTCAAGGTGTCTCCGACCATCACCGCTCTCGGCTGCTTCAGGTCTATGCAGACAGCCAAGACCTCGTCGACACCAGCGGACGAGCACGCTACGCTCAACTCTGCTGGTCTTCTTGACCTGCTTTCCGGAGATTTTGCCCGCGTGTTGAAGGAGCTGGCCGCCGTCCTGAACGACCTAAAAAGTCTTGCCACGCTAGGCGATCTCCCGATCTCGCTGCATGACCGGTCTACACTTCGCGTGCGGTTCCCAGGCTGTGATGCTGAAACCGTAGGACACCTCTGCATAGAGGCCGGCGTTCAGAGAGGCGTTGTTGGCCAGGACGAGGATTTCGAGAGCAGAAACGGAGCCGACATGGCTCTCCTTTTCCCTTTTGCTCCCAGCCACCCACACTCTGAATCAAGCTCGCATCTACACGACAGTCCGCTGATGCGGACACCGGAATACGTTAACTGGCAGGAAATGATCAACTCACACTCGCCATTTGCGTCACCAGAGAGGGACTTCTCCTTGCTAGATACGCCGGAGGAGAATCCGTGGGCCCGTCAGCCCTCCGAATTCTCCAGTGTCGGCATCAGCGAGCTGGGAGAGCGCGAGTTCTTCCCCGACATCCGCTACCCGACCACTACTGCTTCCGCCTACGGGGGCATCGAAGGCGTCTACAAGTTTATCGAGGAGTGCAACCGAGCTAGCAGCTAAATTATCGGCTTTTCCCCTTACGAATTTCCTTTCTTACACATACATATATATATCCCGGTTTTGTATATTCGTTGATCTCTGGCGTGCTTCCCATTCTCTTTCCGCCGACGGTCTAAACGCCCGGGCGCCGTGTATTTATCTTTTTTTTTCTGTCCACAGAGATGCTCTCCGCTTCCATAGCCCATGAACTAGATATTATCTATCTTCCTAGCTGCTTAATGTAGATATCCCGTAGACCTCGCCGTCGCCCGCGATGACTTCACAATCACGTGCAAGGACCAGCAGGCGGGAAAAAAAGAACCAACAGCAAAGACCGAAAAAAAGACCCGAAGAGACTCGAGATCGCAGACGGCAGAAGACAAAGCCGCCTGCTCTGTGACCGCGCTGGCTCGTTACTCCGTCTTCTCGTTTAACCTCCCCCGCCGTCCATCGACAGACCAGCCACACTTTATCCTCGTCCGCCAAGCGGGGCGGGCACTTCGCTAGTTAGTTGGAAGGACTTTGATAAGAAGCCGTTCTCTCATCCACCATAGCCCTCCGCTCTCGTCCTGCTGCTGCCTCGCTAGAGACGCTCGATCGCTGTAGAGGACCATGGATGAGTTCAATAACACAGACACGGATAGCGATTATACCTCCTTCTGGCGAGATTGGGTGAGTGCTAACCAAAACTCCCGGCTGGGTGGATTGCAATAGACGGGCCTTTTTTAGCTGACGGACGCATGGCGAGCACAGTTTATATCGTCGCGCGGCAATGAATACTTCTGCGAGATAGACGAGGATTATCTCACTGATCGATTCAACCTGACGGGGCTCAACACCGAGGTCCAGTACTACCAGTATGCCCTGGACCTGGTGACGGATCTCTTCGATCTGGACGCCGACGACGACCTACGCGAGCAGATTGAGAAATCTGCTCGACATCTCTATGGCCTGGTTCACGCGAGATACATCGTCACCACGCGTGGGCTGGCAAAAATGGTGCGTCCTTCCTCCCTTTAGCCTGCATAATCTGCACGGAAGTCAAGATAGATAGACCTTACTGACTTACGTGACCGATCAGCTTGAAAAATACAAACGTGCAGACTTCGGCAAATGTCCCCGAGTAATGTGCGATCAACACCCTCTCCTCCCCATGGGCCAATCCGACCTCCCGGGCCTGAAACCCGTCAAGCTCTACTGCGCAAAATGCGAAGACATCTACAACCCCAAATCATCCCGCCACGCCGCCGTCGACGGCGCCTACTTCGGCTCCTCCTTCCACAACATCCTGTTCCAGGTCTACCCGGACCTAATACCGGACAAGTCGCGCGAGAGATACGAACCACGCGTGTTTGGGTTCAAAGTGCACGCCTGCGCGGTCCTGGCGCGCTGGCAAGACCGAAAACAAGACGATCTAGTTGCCCGTCTGCGCGTGCTGAACATGGACAGCCCATTCATTGAAGATAGAGAAACGGAAGAGGAGGAGGATGAGGAGGAAGAGGAAGAGGAAGAAGAGGGGGAGGATGAAGGGGGTGATTCCGTCATGAAGGACGAGGTTCCGATAGCCATCCCTGCTTGATCAGAGAAGAAGCTGAAAGAGGAAGGGAAAAAAGGTTGCCGCGGCCCGGGCCAGGGACGGTCTTGCCAAATATTTATGGGGGGACGGGACACGACGGGGTGTATACAGGCGTATATCGGTTTCGGCAAATTCTAATAAATAAAAAAATACCCCTGCGAGGTGTGTGTGAATTGATTGCACTCTTGATGGCGGCATGGGTTATCCAAGGACGGCGCTTTGGTCCCTATTTTTATCTTCTTTACCTGAATCCTTGTATGTTTTTTAGCCTTTGACCGCATATATGCAATGTCCATTTTAGTCGAGAAATGTAGCATTGGAAGGGTGCCCTTGCATTGTTCTATATCAGATTATCTGTCTTCCTTTTGATTGCTACTAGGCGGTACTTAGACATCAGTTATAGTAAATTACACCGCAGTCGGAAATAGATGTAGAAGAGAATTGTCATGTTATGTGCTAACCATGGCTACCGCAGTATTAGAATCATATACATCAGGCTTCTATACATGAGATTCTCAAATATACATCAACTCTATCTCTATCTTCCTCGTCTTCGTCTTCTCCACGCTCCTCTTCCTCCCAACAACACAAATAGATGAGACATATTACTGTCCTAGGATCGTACTTTGCTCGACTAGACCGGCTATATCAGATCAGATCGGATAAACCATACCTAATTCGCCAAAGACCGCCTGGTCCAGAACATGCTCAGCGCCGCCAGAATGACCGGCAACACACTCACAATCTCGCCCAGACCCGCATAAGCCGGCGGAATGCGCACATAGACAAACGCCCCGGCCGCCAACAGGATAGCAAACAGATTATACAGGCCGGACCAGATGAAGTTGAACGCAATGCGGCGGAAGGACGCACGCGAGACGTCAAGAAGCAGCACCAGCCCGTCCAGCCCGCCCAGCATGACGACGTCAGCCGTTGCCCTGCTGACGTCGGACGAGGAGCCGATTTGAACACCCACGTCGGCTTGCGTGATGGCTACGGCGTCGTTGGTGCCATCGCCGCAGAAGAGGACGACCTTCTTGGCTGCGGGCGTAGACTGGGCCTGGAGGGCGCGGACGTAGGATTGTTTGTCGGCTGGGCTCTGGCGGCCGGCGACGTGGGATGGGGAGACGCCTACGTGGGCTGCTATTGCGTGGGCGGCCTTCACTTCGTCGCCGCTGACGATGTGCACTGTTATGTTGCGGTTTTGGAGCTTGCGGATGACGGAGATGGCTTCGGGGCGGGCATTATTCTTGAGTGCGAAGACGGCCAGGAGGGTGGAATCCTTGGTGATGCATAAGGTAGTCATGCCTGCGGCGATGATGCGGGAGACGGTTGGGTTGGACTGGACCTGGAGCCAGTGGGCGTTGCCTGCGCGGAGGGTGGTGGTGTCGTTTAGGACACACTCTACGCCAGCGCCGGGGATGATGCGGATGTTTTCAAGACGGGGGGAGGTCTGGGTTTCTGGGTAGTTCGCCTCTAGGTGCTTTGCGACGGCGACGGAGACAGGGTGTTTGTTGTCGCGGACCAGAGAGGCGGTAAGGGAGAGAGCGTCCTCCTCGGAGCCGGCGAGGATGGTGTTCTCTACAACCTCGAGGTCAGGGGTGGTGATGGTGCCGGTCTTGTCGAGGACGACGTCGGTGACGCGGTACGCTCGCTCGGTGGATTCAGCGGACTTGATAATGACGCCGCCCCTTGCAGCTATGCCGCCGGCGACGACGAGAACCATGGGCACTGCGAGGCCGACGGCGCAGGGACACGAGACGGCGAAGACGGCAATGGTGTAGGTGATCGAGGTGCCTACTGCGCCGCCGGCCGACTGGTGCCGGACAAGCAGACAGATGAGCAGCCAGACGACCAGGACGATGACGGCGGCGGCGGTGACGGTGGGCACGAACCAGCCGGCGACTCTGTCTGCGAGATCCTGCACCTTGGGCTTGTGGCTGGAGGCCTCTTCGACGAGGGTAGAGATCTCAGCAACCGTGTTTTTGCCGGGCAGTCGAGTGAGGAGGGCAGTCAGGGTGCCGGAGCCGTTGATGGTGCCCGCGATGAGCTGGGAGTTCTTCTTTTTGAGGACAGGCAGACTCTCGCCGGTGAGCATGCTCTCGTCGACTTCGCTGGTTCCCTCGACGACGGTGCCGTCCGTGGGCACGTTGGAGTGCGGCATGACGACGAATTTATCGCCGAACTGCAGCAGACGGGTGTCTATCTCCGTGGTCTGGGAGTCCTCGAGCAGCATGGCGGTGGTGGGCTGGAGGGATCTGGTCGAGACGGCCTCGACGGCCCTGATGCGAGCGTAGGCGGCGACCAGCCTGCCGAAGAGCACGAGGGTGATGAGCAGCGTGCTTGTTTCGAAGAACTCCGTGGTTTGCAATGGCCGGTTGACCATCGTGAAGCCGAAGGCCACGACGGAGTAGACGTAGGCTGCGGTGATGCTGATGACGACGAGCATGTCCATCTCGACCGACCCGCTGTAGAACAGGGACGTGATGGCAGGCTTGTAGAACTCCGGGATAGCTAGGGCCTGGACTCCTGTAGCCAGGACAAGAGAGACGATGGCTTTGGTGCGGGTATCGACCAGGGTGTGGCCCCAGGCCAGCACGAGGACGGGGATGGTCAGGACAGCAGCGTAGGTGGTCTTGTAGAGCATGGTGTAGAGCCTCTTGCGGCCGGCCATGGCAGAGGCATCCTGGTGGCCGATGGGGGTGAGGCCTGAGGTGCGGTCTCCTAGCTCCCGGAGGAGATCTCTGGGTCCGATCACCAGCGGGTCGAAGGAGACTCGGACGGTCTTTGCATCGATGACGTCGACCTGGATGACGCCTGCAGGGAGACTCTCGACAGTGAGGGTAGCAGCTCCGGCTGGAATGACAAGGTCGAGGTGCTGGTCGTCGTCAGAGGTCGAGGACTTGACGCAGCGGAAGCCGGTGGCGCGGTCGACCTTGTCGATGAGGGCGCCGAGGTCGAGGTCGGCGGTGTTGAGGTCGAACTCGGCGGTGCCCAGGACGAAGTTGACGCGGACGTTGAAGACGGCGGGCATGTCCTGCAGCGTCTTGGAGAGCTTGTTGCCGCAGCCCGAGCAGGTCATGCCGGTGACGGCGAGCAGGACGTGTTCGTGGCCCGCGGACTTCTCGAGGTCGACGACGGTGCCTGCAATGATGCCAGATTCGCTGCCATGGTCGTGTCCGCAGCAGTCGTCGTCTTCATTTCCGTGGTCGTGGTCGTGGTCGTGGTCTTCCTTGTGGTCATGATGGCCCTCATGGTCATGTCCGTGGTGGTCGTGGGGCTTCTGGCCGGCACAGCAGGGAGAGGACTGGTGGCCGGCGATGACGGAGCGGCAGATACACTGGGCAGACTCGAGGTACGAGCTGAAGCGGTCGAAGGCCAGACGCAGATGGCTGGAGCAGGCGACGGAGGCGTGGTGGCCGTCCTCGTCGTGCTCGTGGACGTGCTCCTCGTGCTCGGTGAAGCCCTTGTCGCAGGCCTGCTTGCACTCGTAGGCGGCCAGAGACTCGATGCAGGTCTCTAGACACACATTAGCAGGGCCAGCTGGCAGCAGAGGAGGGAGACTGACTGTCGCAGCGCTCGTCGGCGAGGGGATCACAGCAGGCGGCGGCCTTCTCGGGGACTGCAGGTTGTTCCACGGCGCCGCAGCACCCTGCAGGCTTCTTGTTTCCACAGGGCATGTTGGTTTCTTCTTCTGCTGCTTCGTGTGCTTCTTCTGTCTCCTGTGTTTGGAGATGATTCTTCTTGGCTGGGAGAGAGCGGTGACCGACTTAATATATACTAAGCGACGGGAAGATTTGCAGGGCCCCGTCGCACACTGAGCGAGAGCGCGAGCGACGGCGAGACGGAGGGCCACCGGCACCCGCCGCGGCTAGTGGAGGGACACGCAAGCAGAGACCTGGAAAGTCAGAGGGCAATCCTAACAATCTCCGGGAGGATGCAGCATTAGCGGTGATCGTAAGATCGCCATGATGCTTGTATCAGGCCCTGGTCGGGTCGCAGTGGCAGGCGAGAGTCGGGAGCTTCTCGTGCAGGCGGCCGCAATCTATCCGTGTGCGTTCTAGATTCTCGTGTGAGTGTCTGAGCCTGAGTCACCGCCATATCACCCCGCGTGAGAACGGTGAAGTCAGGAGAGATAAAGACGAAGAGAAGAATAAAGAAGACATAAAGAAGAAGAGAAGAAGAAGAAGAAAAGAAGACGAACTGCGGCTCTTCGAGACTCTAATTAAGCAGCGAGGACCTTGCGCGCCTTTAGTCAGCGTCGTCCTTATTCTGGCTGTTCGAGATGTTATTTGTATCTATTCTATGTCTATGGTGTGTCTATGGGATGGCTGTCTCTCTCTCTGTGTCAAGATGCCCTGGCGAGGAGCAAGTGGTGACGATCTCTGTGGCAGTAGTAGGCGCTGGCGACATACGAGCTGAACGAGCGAACGACAACGAGCACAGCCACAGCAGAGATAAATAAGTAGCTAGCACAGAGTAGAAATCGCATACTCCCAAAGATGGACTCCTGTCATACGTGCCGCAAGCGACGAGTGCGCTGCGACGCCGGACGGCCAGCCTGCGCGAAGTGCATGGCCCGCGGGCTGCAGTGCGCGGGCTACTCCAGGCAGCGCCCGCTCGTCTGGCTGCAGGGCGGCGGCCACCAGAACAACTTCCTGGACAGCGGCCTCGAGAGGCCGCGCAAGAAGGGCCGGCCGAAGATCGTCAGGGCGGACCCGGCGCCTCCTCGCAGTATCGACTGGAGCCCGGACATCCAGAGCGTCGTGCGGTCCCTCTGGTACTGTAAGTCGCCGTCCCCCTGAATGTTATACCGACACTAAGAAGATACCTAGACGACCACCATCTGGCGCCCGACCTCGACCCCATACCCGTCAGTCACGCTGCAGAGCCCGGCGCCGCCTCGTGGCCGGCCGACCTGGCCTCGCTCCTCTGGAACATCCTCGTCTGCGCCGTCGACACCCACAAGGCCATCCGCTCCCAGCCAGAGGGCGCCCTGCAGGTCGGCCATGCCGTCTACGCCTCCAAGTCGAAGGCCTTCGCCCAGCTGAACTCCTGTCTGGCGGACCCGGGCACCCAGACCAGCGACGTCACGCTTGCTGCCGTCCTCACGCTGTTGCTGGCGGAGACCCAGCTGTCCGCCGTCGGGGCGTGGAGGACGCACTTCGAGGGCGCAGGCCACATCATCCGGCTGCGTGGAGGAGTCTGGACGCTCGCCAGGCAGAATGGCCACCTGCAGAACCTCCTTACCTTCTACATGATGTATGCCTTTCTTTGTTGTATGGTGTGGGCATGGCTGACGATCTATAGAGCCGACGTGCTGAGCTTCACGACGATATCCAGTGCACTGCCGATGCTGGATGCACGGAGACAGCTGGGATACACCGAGATCATCGCTGACGTCTTCCACGACGGCTCCGGGACATGCGTCCCCTGTCCCGGCGAGGTCTTCGACGCCGTCATCCAGACGAACTACCTGCGAGCTGTCTCTGAACATGCCATCGTCGAGCTCGACGCCGCCGGCAACGCTGACGGGACGCTCAAGTCATCGGCCCACGCGCTGCTGCAGACCCTCCTCTCCTTCTCAGTCTCCGCTTGGGCGGACAAGATGCACGGCCGGAGCCGTAATGCAACCGCCGTCACGAAGAGTCCCCTGAAGGCGTACCTCCACCCCTCGCGCGCGGACTGGGTGCGGATAGCGAGTGTATACCACGCCGCTGCCACCATATACTGTATCCGGAGCATTGCCCTGGACATCGACGCAGCCTACTTGTCTGTGCTGGCCACCATGAGACAGGTCCTCTTTGGCCGGCTGCGGGAGGTCCTCTGCGAGCTGGAAGACCCCTGCGAGTCGTTCGCCAAGGTCCTGGTATGGCCCATGTTCGTTGCCGGCGTCGAGGCTGCTCTACAGCGCAGTCCAGAGGCCGGCGAGCTCAGGATGCTGCTTGACTCCGGGCTGCGCAGACTCGGGCGGTCAATCGGCACGCTGAGCATTGCCAACCTGCGCTCTTTTCTGCTGGGCCTGTGGGACAGCCCAGCCTGTGTCCGGGACTGTGAGACGGGGGCGAGTGAAGTATGCTGGAGTGACCTGATGCGCCTATCCGGCGGACGCTGTATCTTCTTCATGTAGCCATAGCCAGCTATAGTCGTATCTCATGTAGCCTGCCTAGATATAGTCTACACACGCATCTTTCGCAGTTCCTCGATAGCCGTCAAGATAAGTCCCGCCAACTCCTCCCCCCTGCTCCAGATGCCGTCGTGCGTCTCGACCAGGTCCTCCACGGTGACGACCTTCCGCTGCACGCCGCCGCCCGCGGCCGCCCACGCACGCAGCACCTCGCCCATCGCGGGCAGCTGCTCGGCATGCATCAGCTCGTCATTCACCGACCGCGCGAGGACAGCCACCCGCCCATTCCTCCAGCTCTCCACCACGCCCCCCGCCGCGTCCGGCGCAGGAGACACCTCCCGCCAGCCACCCTCCTCGCCCAACGCCTCCGTGACGAACTCGCGGTAGGCCGACACATGGCCCATCGTGCGCACCAGCAGCGGCACGTCGTAGATGCCAGCCACGCCCACGATGGCGAGGGGCCGCACCACGTCGGCGGGGGCCACGATGCGGTCCATCACGGCCTGGAAGGCGAGCGTGGCGCCGCAGCTGTGGCCGACGAGGACGTAGCGCTCGCCGAAGCCGTAGGTGCGCTGGAGCAGGGCGAGGGCGGCCTGCACGTCGGCGATGTGCTCTGGGTGCCGGGCGCTGCGGTACTCGGCGGCGGGCACGGCGGCGGGGTCCTGCGGGTAGCTTGGGTGGGCGGACAGGCGGTAGTTGATGGAGGCGACGCCGGCGATGTCAGCGGCGGCGGCGCTGGCGAGGAGGACGTCGTGGGCGGCCGTGAAGGAGGGCGCGAGGATCTTGGGGTCGCGCCAGGCGCCGCCGTGGACGTATCTACCTGTGTCAACTTATCTTGGGGACTGGAGTCGCGATGGAGGGACTCACACTATCCAGAAGCCGGCGGGCCGGGAGGAGAGCACGCAGACATTCTGCAGCGAGTGGCTGCCGTAGTCCATGTGTATAGATGTGTAGATGTATAGTGGTATAGATGGTAGATGGTAGAGTCTAGATAGTCGATGTCTAGATGTCAGATGTCAGATGTCTAGAGGTCGGATGCATAGATAGTCGGGTATAGATGTCTAAGATGTCTTCCTCTCTATATACTCCGTACACTGCCCCTCACCATCCCTGCGGTCGAGATAGCAATCTCTTCTTGTCTTTCTCTCTTTCTTCTCGTTGACTCTGGGTGGCTGACTCAGCACGGCCTTAGCGACAATTTCATCTTGAAGATTCGCGCTTCACACAAAGACGAGAACGACGACGACGACGACGACGAGACACGGCCAGAAACGGCGAGATAATCAAGAGAAGACGCAAGCATGGCTGAGTATGTCCTCCCCTGCCTCGATGAAGCATGCGCTGACTGTCCCAGGAGAGACACACTCAAGACCGTCCAGGTCGACGCCCTGGTACGCCCCGACTATCGATGAAGATGAAGATGAAGATGAAGATGAAGATGAAGATGAAGATGAAGATGAAGATGATAGAGACAGTCTAACGCCCTGCAGGTCGTCATGAAGATCATCAAGCACTGCACGCAGACGTTCCCGACCACGGCCACCGGCTCCATCGTCGGTATGGACGTCAGGGGCACCCTCGAGGTCACCAACTCGTTCCCCTTCCCCATCGTCGACCTGCCGCCCGACTCGCACCTCGACGGCGCGCCCTCCAACGCCGCCGCCGCCGCGCCCCGGGCCAAGTCCAACGTCGCCTACCAGGCCGAGATGATCCGCATGCTGCGCGAGGTTAACATCGACGCCAACAACGTCGGCTACTACACCAGCGCCAACATGGGCAACTTCCTCAACCTCAACGTCATCGAGAACCAGTACTTCTACCAGAAGGAGATGAACGAGACCGCCGTCACCCTCGTGCACGACGTCAGCCGCAGCTCGCAGGGCCCCTTGAGCATCCGCGCCTTCCGCCTGTCCCCGCAGTTCATGGCCGCCTTCAAGGAGAACAAGTTCACCGCCGAGAAGTGCGTCCTCTCCGTCAGCTATTATTATCATATAATCTGTCCGTACTGACTTCTGCAGCCTCCAAAAATCCAGCCTCCGCCCCAACGATATCCTGCTCGAGCTCCCCGTGCGCATCCACAACTCCCACCTCCTGACCACCTACCTGCACCAGATCCCCTCGCCCGCGCCCGCCGACGAGCTCGACCTGCCCCCCTCCCTCGCCGCCCTCCTCCAGAGCCCCACCGCCAACCTGCCCCTGCACACGCCCAACTTCGACAACCTCTCGCTCAACATCGACCCCTTCCTCGAGAAGAACTGCGACCTCCTGCTCGAGAGCATCGAGACCCACCACACCGAGAACAACAACTTCCAGTACTACCAGCGCGCCCTGGCCCGCGAGCAGACCAAGATCGCCGCCTGGCAGGCCAAGCGCAAGGCCGAGAACCTCAGCCGCGCCCAGCTCAAGCAGCCCCTGCTGGCCGAGGACGAGTGGCAGCGGCTGTTCAAGCTGCCGCAGGAGCCCAGCCGGCTGGAGAGCATGCTCAACACCTGCCAGGCCGAGCAGTACGCCAGCCAGATTGACGGCTTCGTGGCCGCCACCACGGGCAAGATGTTCGGCGTGCGCGGGAACCTGCTCCCCAACGACACTGCCTCCTCATAATGCCGCACTGCCTCCTCATAATGCATTTCACGACGCACTGCCTCTCATAAATGCATTGGATCACGACGGCGTCTGGTGTTTTGCTGTTTCTGCTTTTCGAATTTTTCTATAGTGTTGTCGTGTAAAAGCATCTGCAGAATACGAGTGCCTCAGAGTTTTCTCCCCTGCCGTGCAGCCATGCGCTGGCGTGCCTGTCTGCGGGCATGCCCAACCTCAGGCCCGCCATCCTTGTCTTCTGCACCTCATACATCCATCCCGTCTCGTCGTCTTCTCATCTCGACTCTTCTTTGCTTCTTCCAAAGGGCGGTGAGTCACGTGGCGGCTTGTTCACTAGAGTATTGATATTAGATACATCTATGGATTTTGTAGAATAATTTATCTATGGATATTATTAGAGGATTTATCTATGGATAGGATATCTACTGTCTGTATCCTCCGTACTTCTGTCTACGGCATGCTGTAGAGGCTGTCGATGAGCGACCGGGGATGCCAATCGCAGGCCTCGTCCTCCCGCGCTGCTGCAGCCCTAACTGAAAGCCGGCGCTGATTCGACTCTCCCTCACTCATCCTCCGGCTCTTCTCATCTATTATATCTTTTATATCTTCGTGGAATGCTCTGCCCCCTCAATAATTCACTGACTCCCTCAATAATTCCCCATCATTGACCAGTTTGGGTTCGAACCTACTTGGACCGCCTTTGCCCGCCAGCCAAAAAAACAAACAATCTGCATGCCACGGCCACCCCAGGTTCCGCCCTCAGGACTTCCTACAAAAGACATCATCACCCTGCTACAGGCCCAGCCTGCCTGCTCTCAACCTGTTTGTCTCTCTCTTGACCCGTCGGGGCAGCTCTCCGCCATCGATCCAGCTGCACAGCACCCCCCGAGTCACGAGGCTGCTGCGTACCGCGCGCAAAGTCCAGGGTCGATCGATCGCACATTTACTACTTGACCAGACCAGATCTCTCCATCGCAGTTTCAGCCTGGTTTCATTACCCGGCGGGCAGCCTGCGGACCATTCCTGACCGTTCCTTTTGGCTCCTCTCCACCGCTATCGATAGACAGGCCTGCATCATCCATCTATTTTTTTCTACTCTTCTGCTGCGCGGTGGTACTTCCCTGTGCGACCCATGACCGTCTCTCCCTCTCTCCTGTACTCGCTTTCCAGTCAGGCTTCGATCCAGCACCGCCATGGCCGGCGTGGGCGCGGAGATGCGCCCCGTCTCCAGCCAGATCGCCGGGGGAAGAGGGTGCCGTTCGGATGAGCCGTCTGTCTTCACTCTCACTCTCCAGGTCCCGCAGGATACACGGCCTACTGCGCCGAAAGTACGCTCGCTCCCTTCTTCTTCTTCTTCTTTCGATCCCAATTGTGTCCAACCTTAATTATAATGAACATCTCTTCTCTGTTGTTGACATATATGTATAGGTGGAGGCGTCGTTAGCTCGTAATCGTAAACATTCAGGAATGTCTACTTGCATAGAAGAGCTCAGAGCCATGATCGGGGCCGCCTTCTCGGGTCTGGACCCAGGCGCGGAAAATGATACTGATACGGATCCTCTTCCCTCCTACCACGATGCCATCCTCGACCTGCCGCCAGACTACTACGCCAGAGCACATATCGATACATCCGCCAGCCCTGCGTCTGCTCCAGCCAGACACCAGCAGCGGCCAGACAACCACGATACCAGCATTTCCTCGCTATTTCAGGACCCTCTTGTAAAAATATCTCTCAAAGACGACTCCCGCTTCAGATCGCATGGCGGAAAGAAGAAAAAGGCCGCAGCCGCGAAGAAGCCCGCACCGGCCAATGACGCATGGGCAGAAGACACCAAAAAAGACGAGCCCGCTCCGGAAGAAAATAATAATAGTAATGGTGGAGGAGACGGTGGGGATGCTCCTGGCGGCGGCGGGGGTGATGATCCTGGCGGAAACGATAATAATAGCGGTGGTGGTGACGATGGGGATGCGTCTAGTGGGAAAAAGAAGAAGAAAAAGAAGAAGAAGGACGAGGAGGAAGAGGAGAAGAAGAAGAAGGAGGAAGAGGAGGAGAAGAAGCGGCTGGAGGAAGAAGAGGAGAAGAAAAGACTAGAAGCGGAAGAGGAGGAGAAGAGACGACAGGAGGAAGAAGATGAGAAGAAACGGCTTGAGGAAGAGGAGGAGAAGAGAAGGGTAGAGGAGGAGGAAAAGGCGCGGAATGACAGCCTCTCAAACGATTTCCTCAGTCCCACCACGACCTCAAAGAAGAAGAAGGGCAAGAAGGGAAAGGTACGTTGAGTGCTCCGTATGCAAGATGCCTATACAAACGCTAAACGATCTACCTTCATGCAGAATGCCGAGCTGGCGCCTGCAGCTCCGCCACCCGGCTCATTTCAAGACGTCAGTCTAGACGATTCCAGCGCGCCACCGAAGATCGACCTTTCTTTCGGCGCAGAAGACTCCAAGCCGGCCGGGAAAGGCACGGACTTCGGCTTCGGCGGCTGGGGCACCAGCTGGGCCACCGGTGGTGAAAACGACAATTCTAAGAACGACTCCGGTGGTTCAAATCCCTGGGGCAGCAAGAAGAGCGGCAAGAAGTCCGATGGGCTCAGTTTTGGATTTGATTCAGTCGGTCTAGACGACAAAGGGACCTCGCCTACCGATACGGGTATTGCTGAGAAGAATTTAGGGTTCTCGTGGGGAACGCCCGAGATGACCACAGGGCCTGTCAAGAAGACGACAAAGGGATCCACGATCGGTGCCTTTGGGAGTACTGCGGCGCCCGAGGAGGACAGCTGGGGCAGCTTTGGGAATCCTTCAAAGTCGAAAAAGAAGTCTACCTCTGGCTGGGGTGGTTTTGACGATACCATGAACGGCGGCACGGTTGAAGATGACGACTTCTTTTCGAAGCTAGGTAAATCAGAGTCAAAGACTACTGATCCGCTACCTGTCCCGGTTTTTGAAGAGAAACCCGCAGAGGAAGAGGCTACCACGACCGGGAAGAAGGGTAAGAAGAAAAAGAAGAAAGGAGACACAGAGTCAGACTTAGCGCCAGCGCCTGAGCCGGAACCTGAGCCCATCAAGGAAGAGCCGCCTGCTCCTCCGCCACCGGAAGAAGAGACATTCAGCCTGTTCGGAAGCTCGAAGAAATCCAAGAAAGGGAAAAAGATGCCGGAACCCATCCCAGACCCCGAACCGGAACCAGTCAAGGAAGAGAAGGTCGAAGCACCAGTTGAAGAAACGTGGGGAGACATTCCTATTCTCTCGAAGAAGGACAAGAAGAATAAGAAAAAGGCTGCGACGGCAGCGGTAGTGGCACCGGAGCCCGATCCCGAACCTGAACCTGAAATCGTACCTGATCCAGACCCAGTCTTTGAGGACCCAATGGAAGATAAGCCCTCAGACGACTTCGATGCATGGGGGGTACCCACCTCAACGTCGTCGAAAAAGAAGGACAAGAAGAAGAAGGATATTCTGGAACCTGTCCCTGAACCCACACCAGTCGTGGAAGAGCAACCGGCTGAAACTTCTTTCTGGGGTAGTACCACCATCTCTTCTAAGAAGAAGAAGGGTAAGAAAGGTGCTGTTATAGAACCACCTGCTCCGCCTGAACCTGTAAAGGAGCCTGAGCCTGAACTTGAACCGGAGCCGGTAATCAAGACAACGAAGGAAGACGACCCGCCTGATGATATTTGGGGTACTTCTGACAAGAAGAAGAAGAAACCGAAGAAGGGCTTATTGGATCCGGAACCCGAGAAGACGAATAGCTTCTTTGGCGATGACGACTGGGCTAATGGGTATCATAATGATGACGACAAGAAGAAAAAGAGCACAGGTATGTCTACGGTAGTATTATAATGAGGACATTTACTGATGGGGGATCGTGCAGACCTGTTTGATGATGCACCGAAGATCAGCGACTCTTGGGGTGGCCTGGGGACGTCGAAGAAGGACAAGAAGAATAAAGGTAAAGCCGATGCAGTAGAGCCTGCAGAGCCAACAGTATCTGGCGCTTTTAACTTCGACGACGGTGATGAAGACACCAACGACTGGTACGGACTCCCAAGCACCAAGAAGAAGTCCAGCAAAAAAGACGACCCCACTGAGATTTCGGACTTCCTTGACGATCTCAACGAGGATCCCCCAGCTCCGAAAGAAGAGGAGAAGAAGCCGGTGAAAGAAAGCAAACTGTCAAAGAAAGCCAAAAAGAAAGGTGCAGCTGCAGCCGAGCCGGTGGTCGAAGACCCGCCCGAGGACACATTCTTGGACGCAAAGAAGGACGAGCTCGACCTGCTGGATGACGACCTTGGTAGCGTTAGCTGGGGTAATACTGCTATTACCAGTGGTAAGAAGAAGGACAAGAAAAAGAAAGGTGCTGAGGAACCAGAGCCCGCGCCGGTCGCGGAGAAGGTCGAGCCTGCAGCTGACTTGGGCTTCAGCTGGGGTAAAGGCTCGGCCAAGACGAAAAAAGGGAAGAAGGGTGGTGTAGTGGAGGAGGAGGATACGGCCAGTAAGGCGCCAGAGAAGGACCTCCTCTCACTAAACGACGACTTCCTGGGCCAATCAGCGGCAGACACAAAGAAAAAGAAGAAGAAGAATCAGAAGTCGATCGTGGAAGAGCCAGAAACTGCGCCAGAGCCGGCAATTGAACCCGAGCCAGAAACAGCACTAGAGCCGGAGCAGGAGCCAGAACTACCGCCAGAACTAGATCCTGAGCCGGAGCTAAAGCCGGAGTCTAAGCCACAGCCTGCTTCATCAGGTTGGGGAAGTCTTTGGGGTGGCTCGAAGTCTACGAAGGACAAGAAGTCCAAGGCGAGCGCCAATACGGCGGCCGATGATACTGATAAAGTAGCTTCCAAGGGGAAGAAGGGCAGCAAGAAGCCCACGGAAGACGTCGTCGATGCCGCTCCCCCGGAAGATGACACTGCAGCCGCCGGCTCGGGCGAGCTGGTGCCAGTCCCCAAGCCGCAGGAGGACAGTTCATGGAACCTCTGGGGATCACTCACCAACAACAAGAAGAAGAGCAAGAAGGGCGCCAGCGAGCTGCCCCCGCCCGCACCCACACCACCGGAGTTCCCGCCCGAGGACGATGCCGGCGACGACATGGCCGAGACGTGGGACGACCTCACTGCACCCTGGCCCAGCACGATGAAGAAGGGCTCGCTGTCCCGCACGACTACGTCAACCTCCAAGGCCTCGCACCTGGAGGAGAGCAAGCTAAGCAAGACCAAGGGCAAGGGGTTCGAGGTGGTCGACGTATCCGGCGACCTCGACCTGGAGACACCTACGGAGGACGTGTCTGCTCCAAAGACGGCCAAACCAGGAGGGTACTGGGGCTTTGGGCTCGGTTCAGGCGGGAAGTCCAGCAGCAAGACCAAAGCAGTAGAGCAAGATGCTGCTCCTGACCTGCTGGGATTCGAGGCGGATGAGCAACCGCAGCCCAAGCCGGCCGGTAAGTCCAGCAGTAAAGCGGAGAAAAGCAAGCTGTCAAAGAAAGACTCCAAGAAGGACAAGAAGGACGCCAAAAAGGAGCTGGATGTAGACGTCAACACAGACAATATCGACGATATCAACATTGACAAAGACAAAGACATCGACAACGAGCTCGAAGCGGCTAGCGCGACACCTGCGGCTGACAAAGCGAGCAAGAAGGCATCAGGCCCGAGTGCGACTGCGACTGCGGCGGCGTCTGCTAGTAAGCCCGCAGGCAAGTCGTCTGTCGCCGAGCGCATCAAGCAGCTGGAGCAGGGTCGCAAGGACGCAAAGAAGGACGCAAAGAAAGGGGCCAAGTCGAAACCCGCGGCGCCAGAGCCAGAGATCGTCCCTGACCCAGAGCCAGAGCCTGAACCACCAGCTGAGCCGGAGCCAGAACCAGAACCAGAGCCAGCGCCAGAGCCAGAGACAAGGAGAGACCTGCTAGAAGAGCCGAAGCCCAAGGAAGAACCGCTCACCTCCAAGGCCAAAGCGAAGGCTGCGAAGAAAAAGAAGAAGAAAGAAGCCGCCGAAGCCGCCGCAGCTCCAGCACCGCCGCCTGCGATAGACGAACCAACGCCGCCGCCGCCGCCGGTCGCTGCAAAGGAACCAACTCCACGTGATTCTGTACCGGGCAGCTTTCCAGGTGCCTTTGACGACGATCCGATAGACCTCGACGAGCCAGAGCCTCCTGCGCCGGTCGAGGTAGAAGAGGCACAGCCTGAGGGTGAAGCCGAGAGAGGCTTGCTGGACGACGAACCGTTGCCCCCACCTCCTCCTGCAGAGCCGGCAAAGCCAAACGGGGATGTAGCAGACGCCATGTCGGTCCCTCCAGTCAAGAAGACGGTTAAGAAGGAGCGTGCCAGAATCGATCGGACCTCCGGAGCTGCTTCTTGGGCTCTCTGGGGCGCTGCAGGCCCATCTGGACCGCCGCCGAAGAAATCATCGTCCAAGAAAGAACAAAAGCCTATCAAGGACAAGGATGTGGGAGAACCACCGGTCGTCAAGAAGGAGAAGGCGCCTGAGAAGGACAAGGAGAAGCCTGCTGAGCGAGAGAGGCCCTCTGGCCTGGGCCGCTCGAAGTCTTCAGCCACCAAGCGAGAGAAGATGTCCTCCAGCATGGGCCCCGAGATGGAGAAATCCTCTAGCTCAGACAAGGACAAGCGAAACTCGCGGCCGTCCAAGCACAGCCGTGGCATGAGCTTCCCCTTCATGATGGCCGTGCCACCGCCGCCGCCGCCAATCCGGTCGAAGAGTACCACCAAGCGCCCCTCAGCCTCCAAGCCTACATCCCGGCGACACTCAGTCGAAATGGACGACTCAGGGCTCATGACGCCACGCGAGAGTCCGGAGATCCCCGACAAGGCTGCCAGGATGATGGGTATAGAATCTAAGCGAACAAAGCAGAGTTCTTCTCATAAAAAGCGATCAGGTATGTTCCATTCTTCCAGTGGCGGCACACTGTTCAATACTGATGAGTCTGAAGTGCCACGCGATCCGTATGCTGTCGACGAAGACATCGGCATCTTGAGTCCTGACGACGGACTGGTCTCCCCTCCCGGTCGATCCTCCAGAGATCCGGAGCGCAAGCGCAAGTCGAAGAGAGAAGTAAGTCGCGCCGGTCGTCGTCAAAGTAGTCGCTGCGTTTGCAATCTAACCAGTTCTCAACCCAATATAGTCAAAGAGATACAGCAGCGATCCTGCGCTGGACATGCCAGAAGGTGTTGGATACACCTCGGCCAGAGACGACATCGGCATGAATACTTCTCCAAGAGAGCCTCCACCTCCTCATCCTACGCTGCGTCGCTCCAACACGTCACCCAAACGAGCTGAAGGTCTGTTTGGATTCCTGTCCCTCCGAAAACCTACTCCTCGGGCGCCTGAGATTCGAGAGCGTCCCAAGTCTCGCTCCCGCCATGAGCCTGCCTCTTGGAGAGAACCCGATAGAGAGAAGGAGAGCTCCAAACATCGCAGGAAGTCTGTCAGACCCGACACCGACGGCGAGGGCTTCACCACCGATGCCATGAGAACTGGCAACAACAGCCCGACTGAGGAGGCCGAGATCCGCAGGGCCAAACGAAAGGCAGAAAGGGCCCGCCAGCGTGAGGAGAGGGACGAGAGGGCGCGCGACGCCGAGCGTGAAGGCCGTCGACAGAAACGACTCGCTAGAGAGATGGAAGAAGCTCCCCACGAGTCCAGACGCGACAAGAAAGCCGATCGTCGATCTCGCTCCGAGCGCCCGCCAAAGGATCCCTTTGCACCTCCGGAAGCCCGTCGCCATCGCTCCCATCGCACCGACGACGAAGGCGGCAAGCCCAAGCGCCGCAGGTCTTCCCCGGAAGCCCACCGTCCTCGTCGAGAGAAGCCATCTCGTCATGCCGAACACCCCGTCAGCGCCCCCTACCCGGCTATGGTCAGCGGAGGCAAAGACAAGACTTCGTCCTGGGTGAAATCGCAGATGTCGGATCCCCCAGAGGCGCCCCCTCTCGTGCCTACGGTCCTGGATATCCCCAACCCTGCACGCGAGCCCCAGAATGCTTCCTTGTCATCGGACGAAGAGGCAAGGAGAGCCATTCACCGTCGCTCACACAGGAAATCTCGTCACATCGACGAAATCGAGACCGATGTCGAGAGACGGGCCCGAAGGCGTGAGTCTCGCCGCGACCAGGTCCGAAGCAATGGAAGCAGTGGCGAGATGGACAATCGCTACGGCACAATGAATTCGAAGCGAACGAGCTGGTTCAAGAAACTCACCAGCGGCTTCTGACTGTTTTCCTTTCTGCCAGTTTTTTCTGATGTGATCGACGTTCTATTTTTCTGTCTGTCCCCTTTTTTCCTCGTTGACCTCTTTTCTCAGGCGAGTTCTTCAGGCGGTGCAAGTTGCAATCCTGGGTGGCTTTGGATGGTACAACTTATGACTAGAGAGCATGGATGGTATGGAGGAGGGTTTCTTTCTTGATATTGGAATTTGGTTGACAGCTTTTCCCCAGGTTATGATGATGTCTCTCTTTTGTTCTTCTTCCTGCGTTATCCTCTTCATATACCCCAGCGCAATGTCTTTTATACGATTTACCTGTTTGAATTCTCCCCTTTGCCGTTCTTCCACAAGTTTGTCTTGGTTGGCTTGGTGCGATGCTGGGTAATGTCTAGATCACTCCATGGCTTTTGGACATGGTTTTTGCAATATTGAATCTGGGTTATCATCTCGAATTTCTAGCTATTAGGCGACTACCACCAGTAAGATCGTATATAAACCCACAGTCCTTAGTAAGAAACCCCGGTACCGTAGTTGAACTCGATGGCGATCCAAGGTTCGCTTGGGCCCCAGAGTTCAAGCAGTAAACAAACAACAGGAGACAGACACGCCACCGAACCCTCCATAACCCATTCCTGCGATTGAGTAGAGTACATAGAACGGAGAAGCCCAGGTAGAATACATCAACGAAAAAAAGAGGACGTAAGTGATGAACAAAAGTAAGGATGGAGATGAGGTATCAACGACAAGAAAGGAGCTTGGACACTGGTACTGGTACATAACTGTTATAGAAGGACGACGCGGGGGAGAGATCAAAAACAGAAGAAAGTGGGCGTTTATTCAGCCTTATGCAGTTTCGCCTTCAGGTCGGTTTCCATTTTGGAGTCCGTCTGGTAGCGCTCTTTGTACTCACGCATATATCGTAGCTTGTCTTCCTGCTGGAGAAGCGTATATTTCTACATGGACTTGTCAGCTCAGGCACTATAAGTAACGAACAGGAACGCTTGGCATACAGCTTTGACGTCTTCAGACTCGCTCTTCCAGGCGCGGGCTACGGTCTTCATACGCTCTGGCGCGCTGAGGTGGTCGTGCTCTGACCCATGACGATGTTTGTCGGACACATAGAGGATGTAGGCTGAACGAGGGCCTTTAACCAGACGGTCATCCGCAATGTCCTTGTAGTGTTTAGTTTTCTTGGGAAAGAGAGTACGCAGCTTGTGGCGTGCATCGTTGGCCTCCTTTATAACGAGCGGAGGGGTGTCCTCGAGCCATTGGGCCCAGGCTTGTTTATTAGATGCCGCATTCTCCTCGGCAGTTTGCTGATATCCCTACAGACAGAGCATAGGATCAGTATGGTGCCTAGAGCTCAGACTATCGGATGCAAACCTACCTGTAACTCGGTTTCAGAGAGCTGCTTGAACGTCTCCATGTGCTCCGTAAGTGTGCCTTTCTTGCCCCTTGCATAGACAGTAAATGCAGTGGTCGGCAGACGCTTGAGCGGTGCCCCATCCTCGCCGATCAGCGCAGCGGACTTGAGCTCCGCTATCCTCGCCTTCTCCTTGGCGGCAGCGGCTTTCTTTGTTTCCGTCGGCTTCTTCGTGGTCTTCTTGTCCTCCATGGACTCGGAAGTTAACTTCTTGGAGGCAGTCTTCTTGGATGCGGTCTTCTTCGGCTTGGTTTCCGATTTGCCGGCAGCCGTAGCATAGGAGTTGCTCAGAGAGAACAGCTGTCCGAGAGCTGCTGGTGGTGCATTGTGCCTTGCTGCGGCGAACGGAGCTGCAACCGTACTATCAGGACGTAGCATGGGGGCATACAGCACGCGACTGCCGAAGCGTCGATACGCCGCCCGTCCGCACTGTGCCAGTTTCAAAGCCATGTCGACAGCTGCAGCGTAGTTATGCGACTGTGTTCTGGTCTCTTTCAGCTTTCCTGCCCGTCTATTGCCGTCTTCTCGTTGAGTATCAAATGAAGCTGAAGTCGCAGGCCAAAAAAACGAAAGTCGCTTGTTTTGGGGGGCAGCCGCGCTAGGCCCGATCGGGATAGGCCGGCCGGTCTGGGCCTAGCGCCGTATTGCCGTGACCAAAGTGACCGTACGGCGATACGCCCTTATCGAGCTTTTTCTTTTCTTTTATCGGTCGAAGCTTCATCAACCTCAACCTCAACCGTCTTCTCGCCTCCAGCAGCTCTGCCCGCACAGCAGCTTACCGGCACCGCACAGCACCGAAGAGGTAGAGAATGCAGGTGCTCTCCGCGCTCCTAAGTCGCCAGTCTCCCACCTGACAAGCCGCACCCAAGAAAAGTTAGGCTTCGGCCAGTGACCATGGCCAGGGATACTCGCTCACCATCACCTGTAGGTAGCACGTACTCGGCGTCGAAGCGAGGCCACAGAGGGGATGACGGTCACGATAAGGGCAGGCGGCATGAGGTGAAGGGCTATCGACGGTCGCGCAGCCCCGAGGTACGTCTGACCCTCTGATCTTTCGCTAGCTGTTCAGTCTTAACCGTCGATATATCTAGCGGCGCCATCGGGACAAAGGCCGAGATAGAGACTCGTACCGCCATCGAGACCGCTCTCCGGATGCTCGAGACTCCAGAGATAGTACGTCCTACCGCCCAGCCAGGAGAAGCCGGTCGAGACACAGATACCGCTCTCGCTCGCGGGACGGCAGCCGTGACCGCTATCGTAGCAGAAGCCGGGACAGGACGTATCGAGGAAGGCGAGATGGCTCCCGCGATCCGGCTAGGAGACGAAGAGACGGCTCCGCTGACTCCAGGCGTGGTTCTAGGCGGGACGGGAGCAGAGATCGAGACGGCAAGTCCGGAAAATCTCGACAGGTGAGACTTCTCTCGCCTTATTTTCTTCCCTTATACTCTACTGAGAATCAGACAAGCTTACATATTTGTGTTCCAGACTTCCCAGCAGACGCCTGCTGCGCTCTCCGCCCAGTCTGATGAGCAGAAGAAAGCTGAACGGCTGGCAAAGCTAGAAGCGTGGAAACAGAAACAAGCCGCGGAGCGCGAACGAAAACAAAATGAGCTTGCTGCTAGTGGAGCGAAAGGTCTCTTGGATGAGATCGACAAGAAGGTTGCGCTATCGCGAAGCGTGAACACCGCTCCCGACAGTACATCAACGCCTCCTCCCGCCCCAGCTACAAGCTCCCCTTCGAATGGAGTTAACAAAGTGGTGTTGACGCCAACTGCAAAGAGCGCGCAAGCTAAGAAGGGTGAGGTTGCTTCTGGTAGTACTAAAGTGTCTGGAGCCTCTACTCTTCAAGCAGCAAATGTTGTGGCTAACAAACCTCCAGCTGGTGTCAGCTCGTCATCTAGTAAGTAAACAACTTGGTCTTGTCAATATTTATATTCAACACTAACTGTCTACAACAGAATCTATCCCTCTCAAATCTTCAGGCAACTTGAGTGGGTTCGGTCTGGGGACCAAAGCCCTCGGTGAACCAACCAAGCTAAATGCAAAGAGAGCTCTGAACTTCGGCGAAGAAGAATCCAACCGGAAGAAGCTTCTAAAGCTTCCCGACGCATCGCTTGAGGAATTGTCCACCAACGGTACCGCCCAAGAAGGCGACGACGGAGAGGAAGAGGACGATGACACGATCATGCAGGACGCCGGTACCGAAGAGGAGAACGCCGCCGCTGCAAGGGCTGCCGCTGAAAAGCGCGAACAGAGTCGACTACAGCCAGAAGTCACTTCCGAAACAAATCAGAACGATCAGGTTCAGGCTCCAGAACCTTCGAACGATGTCGTGATGGCCGATAATGAGAATGATGAACCAGAGGAAGAAGTTGATCCACTGGACGCCTTCATGTCCGACCTAAAACAGAACACGTCAGTTTCGAAGCCACGAGGATTGCCAACGTTAAAACCCAAGAACCAACAGCCTGAAGCTATGTTTGGGGACGAAAACGATGTCACCTTGAACGCAATGGAGCCCGATACGGAAGACATCCTGGCGCTGACCAACAAAGCGAAACGCAAAAAGGATATACCCTCAGTTGACCACTCAAAGCAGGTTTACGAGTCATTCCGGAAAAACTTCTACACAGAACCCATTGATCTTGCAAATCTTGATGAAGGTGAGGTTGCGAACTTAAGGTTAGAACTCGATGGGATCAAGGTCCGAGGGGTAGACGTGCCAGCCCCAGTTCAAAAATGGTCACAATGTGGTCTCGGTGTACAGACCCTAGATGTCATACGCAAGCTAGGGTATGAAAAGCCTACCTCAATTCAATCCCAAGCCGTACCAGCAATAATGTCTGGGAGGGATGTGATAGGAGTTGCAAAGACCGGATCCGGAAAGACCATTGCTTTCCTCCTCCCTATGTTCAGACATATCAGGGATCAGCGGCCTTTGGACAATCTGGAGGGCCCTGTAGGTCTCATCATGACGCCTACCAGAGAGCTCGCAACTCAGATTCACAAGGAGTGCAGGCCCTTCTTGAAAGCTCTAAACTTACGGGCTGTATGCGCATACGGAGGCGCTCCAATCAAGGATCAAATCGCTGAATTAAAACGTGGGGCGGAAATCATAGTCTGTACCCCCGGAAGAATGATTGACTTGCTTACGGCGAATTCCGGGCGAGTAACAAACCTCCGACGAGTGACCTACGTGGTGCTTGACGAAGCCGACCGCATGTTCGATATGGGATTCGAGCCACAGGTGATGAAGATTCTCGGGAATGTCCGCCCAAGCCGGCAAACGGTGCTTTTCTCCGCTACTTTCCCCCGGAACATGGAAGCTCTTGCCAGAAAGACTTTATCCAAACCTGTTGAAATCATCGTTGGTGGCAGAAGTGTAGTCGCACCAGAGATCACGCAGATCGTTGAAGTCCGCAATGATGACGCCAAATTCGTGCGTCTTCTAGAATTACTGGGAAACCTTTATTCTAGCGATGAGAATGAAGATTCTCGTACGTTGGTCTTTGTTGACCGACAAGAGGCCGCCGATCGCCTGCTCCGCGACCTGATGCGAAAGGGTTATCCCTGCATGTCGATCCATGGAGGCAAGGACCAGATAGACCGAGATTCAACAATTGATGATTTCAAGGCGGGCATATTCCCGATTCTTATCGCAACCTCTGTGGCCGCGCGAGGTCTCGACGTAAAGCAATTGAAGCTGGTTATCAATTATGATGCTCCAAACCATTTGGAAGACTATGTGCACCGAGCCGGCCGTACCGGACGAGCTGGGAATACTGGAACAGCCGTCACCTTCCTTACGGAGGATCAAGAGCGGTACTCTGTCGACATTTCCAAGGCTCTCAAACAAAGTGGCCAGCCGGTCCCCGAGGCCGTGCAAGAGATGGTCACGGCGTTTCTCGAGAAGGTCAAAGAGGGCAAAGAAAAGGCGAGTGGTTCCGGCTTCGGAGGTAAAGGTCTGGAACGGCTCGACCAGGAACGTGATGCCACCCGAAACCGAGAGCGAAAGACGTACAAGACTGGTGAAGAAGGTGAAGAGGAAGACAAAGAGGAAGAGAAGAAAGATAAAGAGACAGACTTGTTCAGCAAGGTCGCTTCTGCAGTCCAGTCGTCGTCAGCACCGACTCCAGCAATCAGTACGCCAGGGGGCGTGGATCTTGATGGGAAAATTACCGTGCACAGAACCCAGAAAGAATCGACGACCAGCAGCAGTGGAAGTAAAAATCCACTGGACAAGGTTGGTTCTGCGGTTGCAGATATCCACGCGCGTCTAAATAAGGCCGGTGTCATGAGGTCTGGCGTGCCAATCGACAACAAGGGTCCCGACGCCGGAGCCTTTCACGCTACCCTTGAGATCAATGACTTTCCTCGTGAGTTTTCCCACTACTATCCCTTTCTACATTTATATCCTACAGCTGCTAACTGTTTCAACAGAAAAAGCTCGATGGGCAGTCACCAACCGAACCAACGTTGCCAAGATCCTCGAGGCAACAGGGACGTCTATCACGACGAAGGGCAGCTTTTATCCTGCCGGAAAGGAGCCCGGGCCGGGCGAAAATGCGAAGTTATATATACTTGTTGAGGGTGATACAGAACTTGTTGTTACCAATGCTATGCGCGAGCTCATGCGACTGCTGAAAGAGGGGACTATTGCCGCAGCGGACAGCGATGCCCGAGCCCCAACGGGTCGCTACAATGTTGTGTAGTAACAGTTCTATAAAACATTTAATGCATGCCATATTACAGACCCTTCAGCCTGCTTTGCGTGATTACATGTTCCATACATTCCAAAGCATAATTTGGAAGTCTTGCATAAGGTGAGTCTCAACGTAAATGATATATTATGGCCCCTTTGTACACATCTTCTAGCTACTAGTCCCAATATGTGCTCAGAATCTATAGAACAAAAATGAAAAAATACGCTCAATCAACAGAAAGTAAAAAATTCGTGGTCATCGACAAATCGTAGGAAGTTGATAGGGTAGGTCTTAATTCCACTGCCTGGTCTCTTCAGCGTTCTGTACGTCCCTCGTAGCTCGTTCGGTGCGGCTCATGTCCTCTAGGGTCCCAGTCCTGGTCTTCGCTTTCTGCGCGGCCAACTGAGAGCTTAGTTTGCCCTTTCCAGCAGCGGCCGAGAGCTTAGCTGCTCTCTCCTATGTAGAAGTTACCGTTAGAGCTCTGTTTTAAACGCATGCTTGATAAAAAGGCAACGCAAGAATTCGAAGGGAAAACCAACTTCGGCAGCTCTTGCTGCAGCACTACGCGCATCATTGGTCCCACTCGTACCATCACTGCCGCCTAGCGTTCGGCCGACTGGAGCGTGGGTTTTAGGAGGCTCATTCTTGCGAATGGGAGGCACGCTTGTGCTGGTCGGCGCGGGAGCTGTCTGGTCGCCGAGGACGCGACCAGGCTGCCCAAACGGATCAGCCGAGTTTTTCGAGCTTGAGCAGAGGTTCCCCATGGTATCTCCTAGTCTGGTATGCTTATTCTTCTCTGTCGACGGCGGTTTGTTCTCTTGCGCGTTGTATCTTCTCGCCGTCGACGTCTTAGTCAGGCAGACACGCTGAGTCAGCAGAACTGACTAAGCGCGGGGTCAGATGACGAAAGCGCGCGCCTTTTCCCCAAGGTCCCCAATCAGGAAATCGTTTTTTCTGCGGCCCGCGGCTAAAATAAAGACGAGAAGCGAGAAGCGAGACGACGAGATGGTGAGACACGAGAGGAATTGAGGGATAGACAGACAGCCCATATTGCTTCTTCCGGTCACCGTCAGCGTGCGAGTCGGCCGTCTGTGGATGGCCTTGCCTTACCGCCTGACCCCTCCCTAAATATAACT
This sequence comes from Onygena corvina, assembly GCA_000812245.1. Taxonomy (NCBI): domain Eukaryota; kingdom Fungi; phylum Ascomycota; class Eurotiomycetes; order Onygenales; family Onygenaceae; genus Onygena; species Onygena corvina. The sequence goes on along the minus strand of JWPT01000030.1, from coordinate 136,804 downwards.
TGCAACATCCCCAAAGTCACGGCTATATAACAACAGCTATACCAGATGGCAGCACAGGCGGATGACTGTTCGTTCTGTTGGGAATGCTACTTCCCAGGCATGGAACCAGATGGCAGCATGGCGCCGCCGCCAGGCTGTTTCGATTCGACTTGTTGGAACCAGGGTAGCTTTCACCAGAACCAGTTATCGCTTGACTTATGTGGTCCTGGTACGGAATGTTGCGACGACGATCAGTGTTCTGCAGGCTGTCCCACCGTTTGCGACGGATTTGTAGGCTGCGATAAGGCCACCGCATGCTCGGAGCCGCCATGCAATGCCCTCCACTGCGACAACCAGGCCACCGCCTGCTTTAACGCAAAGTGTATCGCAGATAATGAGCATCCAGCCGAATGCGCAGAACACAATTTTCTCTTTGGTCAAGGCGTGCCTATAAACTGGGGATGCTTTGACCTGCAAAACAACAATACCATCAATGTAGCCTCCTTGGGTGGCTGCAACGTCGAAAGCAACAGGTTTCAGCCGCATGTACACCACTTCGCATCTACAGGCCATATCAATTCTGCTGAAGTCAACGCTACACTTAATGGCTTCGACGGCGGAGTTATCGATCCCAACTGCTGCTATACAGAAACTTTCCGCCCTGTTTTTGGTCCTCCGTGCTCGAGTCATGCCTCAACCGTGTGGCCGATAAATAATGCGATCGCAGGATTCAGTAATAGCATGAATGGCTATAATTTTAACCAAAACCAAACCTGTCATCATAACCCTCCATCGCACCGAGCAAACCTCAAAAGGCCATTCGATATCGCCCAATGGTCCGCGAAAACAACACAGGAAGACCCGTATCAGCAGTCGGATAATTCTTTTTCTCAGCAAACAAGCAACAGTAATTGCATCTACGATGGCATTACAAACACATCCACCATTTCTACGAGATCCACCCCCGGGTTAAGTCTAGAGTCAAGTCCGATGGCCTGCCTCACAAGTCGAGAAGTCAGCATACCTTCTGTAGACTACAGTGGCGATGAATTGCATATCTGCAAATGGCTATTTAACGGCGACTGCCGAAATATATGCGGTATAACCTTCTCAGACGCCAAGTCCCTTCAAGAGCACCTCGTTCAGGAGCATGCTAGCCAAACAGAGGGCACAAGAGGATACGGCTATTACTGCTGCTGGGAAGGCTGTCACCGCCCACATGAGCCATTTTCTCAGAAATCAAAGCTTCAGGGCCACTATCTTACACACAGTAATTGTATGGATGTCTTCATTCCTATTTCGCTGCTCGTCTAACCAATCTTTATAGATAAAAGTTTTCAGTGTCACCTTTGTGGGAAGTCCTTTGCACGCCAGGCCACCCTAGAAAGACATGAGCGAAGTCATCGAGGAGATAAGCCGTACAAGTGCAAGTTATGCGGTAAATCTTTTACAGACAGCAGTGAGCTAAGTAAGTAGTATCTATCGTTCAGGAGATGATCGGATCTAACCACCGCCAGAAACCCATAAACGAATACATACAGGAGAAAAACCATTCAAATGCAAGCACCCTGGATGTACATTCGAAACCGGAGATGTAAGTCACCGCCTTTTGTACTACTCATGCAAAGATGACTAACTCAACGATGTGATAGTCGTCCAATATGTCAAGTCATAAACTGAGTAAGTGGCCACAGGTTTGACTGATACACTTCTCCAGGGTATTCTAATCGTTGAACTTCTACTAGCGCACGGAGAGCGAAGACATAAGTGCCCTTTTCCAGGGTGTTCTAAAAGCTTTACAAGGCCAGGTACGTACCATCCATTTTTTTTGCAAAACCAGTACTCCAACTAATTCTTGACTCAGATCAACTAAAACGGCATGCCAAATCCTCTCACAAGGACGACATTCTCTCGCTACAGCGCATGACTACCCCAGTCACTCCCGTGATACCCACATCATAAAGGATCTAAGAATATCTGACTCGCAACTTTCCCTATGAGTCGTGAGGCGTGCCTCAGCCCGCACTCAACTTGGCTGCGCCTTGGACGATCAGTCAAGCCGGTCATTCAGTTGATAGTGAACAATCATGTAAATAAGAGGCCCCAACACCCACTCCCACACACCAACAGTATATATTAGGTAATTGGGCTTAGCAGCCCACCTGCAGGTATTTCCCCGAAAATATGTGATCATAAAGGGTACTGTTGACCAAAATATATGAAATATATAGCCTAATTTCAAATTTCCGATGGGCTCACTATCTTCTTGTAGTGGCGTTTGCTACTCAACACTTCCAGCCTCGAACCTAAAGCATGAATGGGGCATTGCTACGATACAAACATTGCAGGAACGATATCGAGCAACGAATGAGACTTGTCTTAATTCTCGCAAAATGTACACTGCCCCTTTTCCCAGAACTTTACTTGTAGTTCTTCTTCTGGACATAAAGTTTCATCCTTCATGTCAATCTACCCACGTATTGATGTTACATAAACTTCCTCGAATATCCTGTAACGTTCTTCCAGGCCACTTCTTGGGGGTTTTGTGCTCCATAGGTTGCATCGTCACTCATGCTTAGCGCTCTCCTCCAGATGATGGACAGCATTTTCTATCTCCCTGATTCGATGGCCAACCCTGCGCTTGATTTCGGCTCTGATATCCGGAGAAATATTGGAGAAGTCGTAAGTGGTAGGCCGTACCTCCGTGTCCGTACTGGTAACTTCACGGTCTCCAGTTTCGATATTTTGCGGTGGCGGGTTGTTATCGGCATATGCACAGTATGCATGGTATAGGTCGTCAAATGCCTCACGCATCGAAATGCGGTCAGAGGCGGCATATATCGTGTCCGCCGTAGTAGACTCCGCCGCAATTTCAAGCTAGATATGGTCCATAGTCAGATCAAACAATCCCTTTAGGCACACCGGGTTGTTGGGTATCAACGAATAATCGCCACGGTAGCAGATAAGCCCAAGCCTTGAATCGGATAGTTACTCAGCGGATAATCCATTACCTCGTCTTTGGCAATTGCATATCTATGCATGGTCAGTAAGAGAATAACTTTACCAGGTTTTGAGCATACAAATCTTCCAGTTCTTGTATATAATCGTCAATCTCGACTTTCGTTGTTGACGTACTTGTCGAGTAAACCCTGCCGATACGCGTTCCGTTCCCTGGCCCGAATCCGAAGACCCTGGAAGTTAATGAGAATGGTTTTGAAAGCTTAGATGACCTGTAAACTTGGCCTCGCAATGCAAGGGACTGCATATCGGACATGCCGAGCTGGTGATACTTTCGTGCCTCGACCACTGCAACCTTTGAGCCGAACACCCTCGGGCGAGACGGAGTGCGGGACGCGATCCCGTTCATTCCAAGTCCGTGGCGCGAGATTGACAGCATCTTATGGGTCTCGAGCGGCCCTAGTATACGGAGTTGACAGAAAATGCAGTAATACTCTGCAGATACCCTGGCTGATATCGTTTGATAAGCGAAACTGACACAACTGTCACACGCGCGAGTGGCCGGTGTTTTAAACCCTCTCAAGACCCTAGTTGTATTTGGAAGAATGCTGTGGATTGCATATTCCGAGTATTCCGAGACGCAACGTGGAAGAACGGGAAACTCGCAGTTCCGCGGTTTTTGACCAAGAATGTCAACAGCAAAGTTGAAAGCCGTGACGTTATTTACTTTATCCATCCAAGGTTGCTGGCGATAGTTTCACATGACGATTATTAAGCACTGGAAGATAAAAGGATCAGAAATGCGCTCAGCTTTGACATAGATCATCTTGGCTATTAACACGCGCTGCCAATCTTGGATCATGTCAACAAATGTGAAGACCGAAAGCTATCGAAGTGTAATCATTAGATATTTTTTTTTATCATCATCATTAGTTAGTTGACAGAACGCCCAGAGCAACCTCTAGATTGCAATTCGATAGACATTAGAACGAAACATGGCATTTAGAGCGAAGAGAGGACAACAAAATCATCATCAGAGAGTCGTTAGAGGCATGATAACATCAAAATCTGTGGAGTAAAGAAAAGTGAAAACCCGAGCATTCCTGTTTATCCTTACTTTAGTGTCTATCGTGGTGACGTTTAGAGCGACGAGGTCTATCAGAGTATTCGTATTCATCGTCGGATGGGCTGCGGTATCTGGAATGATGTCGTTGATGGTCACGGTCATGGCCACGGCCGCTGTCACGACCGCTGTCACGACCAGGATCTTTGTCCAGTCCAAGGCTGGCGATTCCCTTGCTCAAATACTCGGATACACTCTTGCTTCGTTTCTTGCCTGACCTCCCAGGTCGGGAAGGCCGATCGTCACCGCTGGAATAATCGGCCCTACCGGAGTCGCGAGACCTCTTTTGATAATGCTCGAATGCCTTTTTTCCTGCAGCAGCCAGCAGTGCAGCCGTGGTGCCAGAAGATATACCTCCGCCACGCGCCTCCGACTGTGAACGGCGCTTTTTATGATAACCGCCCGAGTGCCCTTCTAGATGGCTGGTCGTAAGACCTGCAAGGGTGGCTTCTAGGATGTGCCTTTTCCCGGACTTGGCCGAGTGTCCGTTGTCAAGCAATGCCTCAGCACCACCAGCGCTGGCTACAGCAGCTATAATCCTTTTTCCTTTCTCTCCAGTCCATTCACCAGGCTCCTTACGCACGCGATAAGCCTCCACAACGCCGGCGGTCAAAGCAGCAGTAATGGTGTTCTGTAGACTTTTACTCGGTTTGTCCTTGGGATCACGGGCACGGTAGTCAGATGAGATGCTTCTGTGACGGCGGTGTTTGCCGCGGCTTGAATCGCGATGGCGGTCGTCATGGTCATACCGATGGCGATCATGGCTGCCGCGGCGTCGATGGCGGCGGTCGTCCCGCTTTCGAGATTCATCGATCGCGCCGGTGAAACCAAGGGCCTCGAGAGCATGGTCACCGATTGATTTTCGGTGGCGCAGGGGGCTGGGCGACCGGGATGGGGGCGACACCGAGTGTGCGTGGCGTGAAGAGCGTTTATCTATCAACGAATTTAGCAACCAGTCGTAACCGCAAATATCGTAGGTATGATGGGCATATCATGTGATGGCCACGTCAAAGAAAGGATCTCGTGGGTGAATTAAAAAAAAAATTACAGCGGAGCAGGACGTACCATGATGCATACGACTGCGGCGCGGTTCTCCACTCCTCGAGGAGTCGTATTCGTTGTACCTGTCTCTGCCACAGGGCCTACCTCCTCCACCAGCCGAATGAGAACGTCTTTCGCCAGATCGATGGCTTCTGCTTGGGTTGGAGGATGGCGCTGGTTCGCGCGGGGGAGGCGCATAGTAGTCGGGGGGGTGGCCATGGCCAGCGTCTGCCTCGTACGGCGCTTCCTGCCCCGCGTATGGCCTGTCGTAGCCCCGACTATACGGGTGGCCCTTGTAGTAGTCTGCAGCCATATCTGAAGGGAGGATCAGTAAGTTGCTCTATCTCGTCCTTTGCTTTGAAGGGGCAAAAGGGGCCGTCAGACGTACAGCCGGGCGATATTTATGTGTTGTGTTGCGGGTGACGTAGGGCGGGCCTGGCGGTTGGCTTTCTTTTTATAGTGAAGGCTGGGAAGAAGTTGGCCCCGCCGGGCTGCGGCTCGGGTCACGGGTTCCTTGGCGGATGACATCATCACAAGGGTGGCCCGTGTGATCCCGAACCCTAACCTTCTTTTCGTCCTTGGGGCCATGGTTCAGCGGCGAGCTTACTCGTACCTACAGCCATGGTAAGGAGCGCGGATAAGGAGAGAATAATAGGGCAAAAGAGGAGCCAGTGGATTGTAAAAAAATACTATGCTAATCAGAGTAATTTAAGTGAGATCTTTATGCGTGTTTAAATGCTTGGAAGGAAGGCGAGGGAGAAGGCGAATATAGGTCTGGAATAAATGTTATTGAACTTGGCTTGCTACCGGCGGCCGTGGCTTGGTTTTCTCGTAGCTATTTCCAGTGAATCTAGCCCGGATGAGATGCTGTCTGAACGATATACCGATAGATGACACTGTCTGTCGACAGCGTGGTCTCGTCGACTGGGAAGCTCGCTAAACTTATACCGCGGAGACATGTCATAGCTGGCAACAGAGCGGTTAGAGTGATGCCGAGAAAGTGGCTGGCGCGGCTCTATCGGTCCGTCCATGTCGTATGCCGAGTGCTGGGTTATGATAGAGCTGGGGGATCGTGAAAGCTGGGTATCGGTAATGCCGTGGTCTTGACCCTCGAAATCGGTGTCAGCGCCCGACTCTCGATGCGTCCTCTGATGCTGTTTCATATTGTCCTTTCTAGTAAAAGCTTTATTGCACACGGGGCAGTGAACTCGTTTTTCTCCGGTGTGCTTCTTTCCGTGCCGTGCGGCGTGGCCTGAGGTTGTGAAGGTAGCCGAGCAGCCATGGGAGGCGGCATACGGACATGCGTGTTTGTTCTTTTTGGCTGTAGGTGGTGCAGCATAATCTGTGACGCTGCTATAGCTAGAGCCTGGCGACAGCCTCTCCTGTTCTCCGATATGGCGGTCGTGTTCGGTGAAGTAGGATGCCGACCCCCTTTTGTACTGTCCGTAGCCGCTTGATGGATCCTGGGACATCTCGTACTGTGGTGGCGAGGAAGACACCTGAGACTGTCTACCATAGGAGTAAGGATGCGAGTCAGGAATTGAGGCTTCGTCTCCTCTGTATAGTCGATAATCCTTATGAGAAACACTGCCTGTTCTGGGGGTTCCCTTTACCGAGGTCGGCCAATTTTGAAGTTGCTGTGTCTGTGTTGAGTGCTCTTGTCGAATTTTGCACGATTTCGAAGGCCGAACGGCAAATGACGGGTTATCATCGTTGTTCAGTATCGAGACCATTCTCTGCTTTTCCGGTGCTCTTGACATGCTGTCCGTGATGGCTAGTTGACGATGTTGCCCAAAAACGGTCACCAAAAGCCTTCTCAAACGGGGCTTGATCGGAAGGTGGTCGTGTTTTTAGGACTTTTCCTTTACGTGTTATGGCTCCGAAGGTGAAGGGCCAGAAAAACAAACACGGCGAGAGGTGTAGGGACGTTCGACAGACGTTCTGATATATGAACCTTCTAAGTATTCAATGGTAGATTTCGAAATTTAAGTAGCACTATGGTCTGCTATACGAAGGCCAGCCTCGTACAAGTCTGACAAGGCGCTTACTTCGGTTGCTAGGGTCCAGGAGGCCTATCTGAGTGAAGGATCACGGGTGTGGAGTTGTCGGGCGGGTGACAAGCTTCGGGGTAAAAAGGGCAAAGAATTGGAGGACGAGACGTAGTTTCTCAGCGGTGATAAAGAGATGTGGGGGTGGTATGGTGTTCAATCCGATCGGTAGTTTATCCCTTGCTTTTTCTTGCTTCGAAGGAAGGTTTCAACGGTAGGAGGATATGATATATGAAGAATTTCTGCTCGCCCCTTAGGCCAGAGACCGACATGAAGGAAAGCAAAGGGTGACCGATGTATATATAGAGTTTTATGCGCACTGTCGGGATTTCGTCAGCGAATAATGCACTGTTGTGAAATGAAACCAAGATGGCTGCGGTATCAGCCTCGATTCCAAAATGCTTTGGTTACCGGTAATAGAACCAGGGGGGCTTGATAGTGGAAAGAAACACAGTATTTAGAATTTTGCCAATTCCAAATACATGAAATTGGCATAGAAGAAAGCATGACTTGACGCTTTTGCATGACGCTTTTTTTGCATTCGTTTTTTAGTTCATGCCTCTTTTTGCAAAGCCGAATTTAGCCTCAAGGTTGCTTAAGCTCCTGGCCCCCGCGCATTCTTTCTCTTGACCGGAATGGACACAGCGAGGTTACATGTGACTTTATAAGATTAAACCTCATATTCCTATTTTGGAGACCCTTTCCGCAATAGGAAAAGATACAGAAATACTTTTGACGCTACCCGTGCGAGCCAACGCAGGATGCTGAGGGGCTAGTGGAAATCCCTGGACCCTTACTTCCGTACTTGGAAGGCCTAAAGCCTTACTGGGTCCTGATATTAGAGCACTTTGGGACTCGGGTATAGTTAAGAGTAATAATAGTAAGATCCCTGAAGCGAAGGAAGCCAAGAGCAGCGATCCTACGGAGCACAGGGCTCTGAGGGCCACCAGCCAGAGCCGGTACCAACGACAGTGACAGACAACGAAAGCTCAGGTGGGTTTGTGCGCCAACCAGGTGCGCAGGATTGATGAGTCGATCCAAGCCATTTTGGTATTGTGTGCTGCTGTTTTAGGAACGAGGTGGTCCCCGTAAACGTAAACAGCGCCAGCAGACGTAAATAATTCTGGCCCCCTTTCGTAAAAAAAAAGCAGAAAAAGCAAAAATCAGACAGGATGGCAGAACAAGTCAAGGGTATGTTTGTCCCTCCTTTGTCATATGCCATAGTGGGCCTGTCACTATCGAGGCTAGACATTCTCTTTTCTAAAGTCGAAGAGGCGAAGGGGACCATTGTAAGCAACCTTCCCAAAACACTAACAAACTGCACGAAAAGTTGTTACAGTGAAACGTTCTGTCTTCGTTGTCTTCGTTGTTATTGTTGTTGTTTAGTCAAAGGCCCAAGGGTCGAGCTGCATGCACTGGACAGCATAGTGAACGGCGTAGCCTTCTCGATGGTACGCAGTTGAAAATTAAAAAGTAGGGAAAAAGCTGCATTCCGTATGTAATTAGGTCTGCATTAAATAGCTAGTTCGCTCACTATGATTCGTCCTTGCCCGCCATCCACGTTTCGGACACATGGCCAATCCAAGCCAACAGGTTCAGGTTGCACCATGGTAGCGAAGTCAAATATGGCGGCTAGTGGCGTGCGTAGCGTACTGTTCACAGTAATGTAGCGGCCTTCGCGGTTCGATTGGAGGGAGCTCAATGCTCTTGGACCGCATGCAAATCTTTTCAAGAGCGTCCGAACCGGTCGGAGGGCAATGGCCGGCTGTCTCTCTCAAACCGATCGTTAAGGAAGGGATCGACCCAGAAGGCGACAAGGCGGTGAAATAACTTGTGAGGCACTCGGCCCCCAACTACCCAAACAAGAGGCAGCACTGTTAGCATTGCGTTGAGGCCATGAGTACCGTATCACAGCTAGCCTCTCGGGTTTAACTATGTCGGTCTGTCACCCTCGCCTGATGAATTAGGGCTGATGGCCTAGCCTCAACGTGGAGTGAACTCCGAGACAGAGTATATAGCGAGGATAGAGGTCGACAAATGGACGGACCTCCAGGATTTTTGGACCAGGCTTGGCCGAGATACGGAGTTTATACAACACGTTTGTGTGACAGGGCGTCGAACATACTTATTGGACGCAGCCGTCTTTCAGAGCTCGGTAAAAGTCATCAGATGGCCGACTTCATTTAGCGAGAGTCTCATTCTTGAGCCCTGCTTTGAATTATCACACAGAAGTCTCTCGTTTTTTTGAGGAACAATATTCCTTATTCTCTCGATTGTCGATGGGATTGCTGTCAAAAATCTCTTGGTTCACCTGATCATCCGACATGGGCCACGCGAACGTCTCGTGTGATGGCCATGAGACTGACGTGGGAACTCTTACTTCCTTTTCTTTCCAAACAACATCGACCCGTAAATACGCATTCCCGCGGTAGGGAAAACGGACGAGATAGGCGCCCTGGCCTCCAATCCTCGACTCCAGATGGGATCAGACGATCTGCGCATTGACGTGACAGTCAGTGGGCTACTTATTCATCCACCACCGCTGGAAAATCAATGCGATGATGACACGGCGTACAGAAATCTGTCTGCGCCGCCCAACGCGGGAACGGCGTCAGGGTCTCCGGTCCGTCCCAGTAATTTCGCAGAAAAGTACTTGGAGAGAAGTCGACTGTAATATGAATCTTACATAGATATAGTTAACGCTTATCGGCTCGTAAAGCGCGAGGGCCAAACCGTGGTGGATCGCCGAATTCATAGATAGTGTGTGCGGCATGAGAGAAGACGGCCGTCAGCATTAAGCATACTTAGCCTCGAACGGAAGACTTCTGGAAGAGATCGTGCAGCTGTGGACCCCCAAAAGAGCCGGTTTCGTCACAGAGTATATTACATTGCTTTCCATGAATGCCATACCCTGAGGGAAGATGACACTGGTGCGAGTGACTGGTAGACAGTAAAGAAAGATCCCTGGACGGCCGGCCTCGCAATCCATGATACAGGGGCTCACGAACGTAGCGCGATCCTGTAGTGTATATGGCCCCTCATTAGGCTAACCTACCTTGTTGCATAAACATCTGATATATAGCTAAGCAAGGGTGTCATCTCGAAAATAGCTGTTGAACTACTGCCCAGGATGGCAGGTCATTACCGTGTAGGACCCACGGCTCATTGTATATCTAGCGGCTGACAGATATGGATGGGACCAGAAAAGCGGTTCCTTAAGCCACAACTGCCCACATTTAATGCCGCGCTTCACTAAAAGAAGGCTAGTGGAGTGTGTTGGTAACGCGCTTCTCGTTCCTGTATGCTGACAATTGCCAAAAAGCACTGGCTCGGAGTTGAAGGCCGACTCAAAGAGACGGAATGTCCAACGATTGACCCTAGTTCATTGTTACAGCCGTCTATGCGAGTGTTTGAAGGATGGGATAGGGTCTTTAGGGAAATTTAAGCGGAGAGCATAAGATCCTTGCATCGTCCATGCCTCTGTTCTCACTTTGACATACCGTAAGACTCCGGCACACTGACCGTTCAATCTATCTAAAACTGGCTGCCCGACCCGTCAATCGGCCGGCCAGTCGGTCGGTGAGCGTATAAATTAGTGTATGTGGATGTTTCTAGGCACTCCATTCAGAGAGCACCCCGTAGCTACCTGTGTTTATTTTTTTTAGCCCCCAACTCGGCCAAGTCGCAAAAGAAAAGAAGAATGGACCACTCACCGACGAGTGCTTCGCCATTGGGGTACTCTCACCAGAAATAGCGTTGACTAATTTTGAAACGCACCTGGCTGCCTGTTGCCGCTTCGTGTCCGGGACCATGGAGAACAGCATCAACCCGTATGTTGTGTGCAGATGCTGCTGCCCCGGGGTTTATAAAGAACGACAGTCGACCCCGATTATACCGTACAGGGTACGACATCGGGTTATGGATGTTAGCATATATGGATAGCCAAATAATGGACGCCGACCGTGCTATCTCACCAAGCATCGCAACACTAACAGCCGGGAGCCCTTGGAGTAGTTGACGCTTGGCCTTGTCCAGATACCTGTTTCTTCCCTTGACGGTCCCAGCAACCTGCGCACTGGATAACCCCGGGACCTCGTGCTTGAGTGGTTTTCTTCCCTGGCTACCTGGCCGAGAACCGGGTGGACGGGCTCCGAGATGGATCCCAGAGAAGCCTCCGCGGGAGGCCTAGCTGGGTTGGTTGAGACAGACAAAGGGCAGAAGACATCCAACCAATGCGCCGGAAGCATTTATTTGCAGCGGTGATGGTACCAGGGCGGTTAAAGGAGAACCAATAAATTTGGGATATATTACTGCAAGGTGGACCATAAATACATAACGTACAGAAGTGGGAGAAAGACAGAGAAGGATGGCCGACATGCCAGACAGCGAGACTGGTCTAACATGAAGAAGTATCACGCATGAAACCGGTCACTCCCCTGGACGGATGAAAAGGGCCGAATCTAACACATGAATCCAACCAACACACTGGTCAACAGCCATCAATCATGAATGGAATCCTGCCTTGAAACTGGCCCTGATCGGGTATTATAGCATGCATGCATGAATCCAGGGAGCCAAAGCGAGTGCTAAAAAGGGAATAATGGGAAAGCAAAAAAGAGGGAATCAAGAGATGGAAACTGCACGCGATAGAAAGGCAGAAATACAAACACAGGGAAAAATGGTTAGGGTGGCGGGACAAAATAGGAATCAGACAGCCGGTTTGGAACGGATCGCTGGACCACGCCTGAAAAATGCAGGTCAAGGAGAAGGGTGGAATAAATGTACAATTGAAAAAAGAAATAGATCGCCTATGTGTTGCCTACTTCTGGATCAGCCGGGGTCAATGGTTGAATCTGGCTGCTGCCGCCCCCATGGGGACACAGATATGCGAAAGAGGAGCAGATCCAACCGTTCGCCGGCCCCATTTGAGGATATATTAAGAGAGAAGACGGTCCATATGCCTTTGACTGTCCCGATTGGGGACAGGGAGTGGATAATTCATGCAGGACAACTGTCTCCATCTGCTTGGCCCCATCCCAATCTGGCGTCTACATGTGGCGCATCGACCGGATCGAGGGAGCGTGCGCCAGCGCCAGACAAACTCTCAGGGCTTGTTATCTGTTATTTCCAATATTGAGCCAGCTGATGTCTGAACTTAGGACACCCTTGTTGTTGGAGCGACTAGTATGTTGGGACGGGGAATTTCGACTATCATGGGGTTTGGGTGTAAGATACCGGTCTGGAACGCCTGCCGGCTGGCCCGGGTTATCGAGATATACACTGTTAGAGTAATTACTGCTTGCCACGCGAGGCCCTCGAGACATCATACCCCAACGATCTCCTTCAAAAATAGTGGAGGGCACATCGGATGAGAAGAGGTTCCTCCTATTGTCCCGTCTGTCGTCATAGTAGTCATCTGAGTTGATGCTGATAGAGTCTGCGTTGGATATCTTGGCCGTCATCCCTTGGTGTTCCGAAGATGCCCAACCAGGGGGGTGTTCGGTGCTGGGGCTACCTGTTGAGACCTTTCCAAGCGGTTGCGGGCCGCTCAACTGTGCTACACTTAAGGGGGCAATTTGTGCAGATGCATGCGGCCATCCACTGCTGCGATGATCCGATCTGTAATCCGATTTCGAGTCCATCGAAGAGACGGTGGATCGTAAAGATTTGTTGTCCTTGTCATCCTGGAAGTACTTACTCCAGCCTTCGTCAGTTAGGCGACCGTCAGCCTCGACGTGAGAGGAGTCAACTGCTGCACCAAAACTAGACTTCTTAACATCATCTGGATATAACTCGCTGCTCGGCCGCTCCTGGGTCTCGACCATTCTGAGCGGGCTAAGACCTTTATCAGTTACTGGTATGCCCCGCGTTGGTGGCCGACTTCGTTTCTGTGGAGAGTCACCACCAGCCTGTCTGGAGATAAACGCCCAAGAATCAGTTGAAGGAACCGGTCCTGATGCTATCGGCTGCACAGAACGAGTGAGAGGAGTTATCCCCGCGTCCTGGAAGCTAAGTCTGTCCCCATCGCCGTGATTGAAGTGTTTTTCCTTCATATGAGGCCCATATAGCTTCGACCGTCGTCTCCAAGCAAGCAATAATAGGACAATGATGACGATTGCCCCAATACCCAGTAGGGAACCTAATGTGGCGCCGATAATGGTTAGATTACGTGAACTCGGATAGGCACCCGCGATGGGAGTGGAGGTTGAAGACTCGGTGGAGACAGGGGTGATAGTCGGGGTTGAGGTAGAAGTAGATGTCATTGAGCTACTTGTCGACGTCATAGTCGAAGTCGCGGAGGAGGATGTCGAGGAAGAGGTAGTAGAAGGAGAGAAGAGATGGGCGGCATCCAGCCACTCGTTCTTTGATTGATCAAATATGACGATAGGTTCCTCAGCACTGCCACCGGCAATGACAACTTTTCCTTGGGGATCCTTTGGATCAAAGGCTATAGCTGCTCCATTTCGTGTTCCAGTTGGAGCCAAGGTGGCATTGTAGGTAGGATACGGGGATGGACCACGTTTCCATATGTCGAAATGAATATGGCGTGAGGCATGATGAATAGACCGTCGTCGAGACGCGGCACCAGGCGGCTTCAAGGTTTCTGAACGGACTTTGGTCGGAGAGGTCCCAACATCAAAGACTTGGAGGGACTTTCCACCATTTATGAATGGATTGATGCTAACAAGGTCTGTACCAGGATTCCCAAGAGGCGTTCCTAGAACGAACTCGGTTGGCTTCCATCCGTTATTGATAAATTGGTAGACTTTTTTGTTGTCGGCGCTGCCTCCAACAACTATCGCGGTGCCATCGGGCCAGGGCAACAGAACGGGCTTTGTGGAGGGCGGAACGGGCTGGTTGTGCGACTCGATATGATATAGGTCGGCAGACAGAGTGATGGTGAATGTCTGTACCGACGGGTTCGGGTTCCCATCCGTGGCGCCAGCGAAGACCAGAATCGACCCTGACACGTCGAGGTAAATTGCATCATGGTTGATGCGGTTTTTTATGTCTCCTCCATCTAACTTTGCATTCTTCCAAGTCTTATCCAAAAAGGAATAGTTCTGGATACCGAGATAGTCTGCTGGGCCGCCAGTACCACCAACCACGTAAAAGGCGGGATTCTTTGGATCTCCATCCTTATACCCCATGAAGCATGCCGCCCCCGTCACGGAGGTTCCCATGGGGAGCCGACTCCATTTCGCGTTTTTCTTCAACGGCAGCGACATAAACCCGGCCGGCGAGAAGACGTAGAGGACATTTTGATAGATGACCGCACAGTGGTCCTTGAGCTCGAACGGAGGGATCGGGACAGCCATAGCTGCAATGTATTGCCGGAATTGACGAAGACGACGAGCTTATATTAAGAGTGACGACTAGCAAGTGCCCAACACCATCCTCTCCCTCCAGCTAACAACGGAAAGAAAATTGAGAAATGAGTGCCCTGCCAGAGGTATCGGGTCACAAGGGTAACCTCAGTCGCTGTGCCGGCGAAATATATATCAAGATCTTTCGAATGTAGATATGTTCAATAGGAAAAGGAACGGTAGGGTTTTGATTCGATGCTCTGCACCAGACGTTACCTCGTCGACCAAGTGGGGAGGTTGCTGTCCTCACGATCCGTCGACTTGATCTTTCTAGATCAAGAGGTGATAGGAGGGGAGCCGTGAGAATGAAAGACCGATATGATATGTCCGGCAGTTCGTGGCTCGAACACGGCAATAATTGAAGGAGCGAAAGAACAGGTCTAAGCAAGGCTCGTCAAGGCCCGACCGTCCCGCAAAAAAAGGAGCGTATGATATTGATGAACAAGGGGACAGTGAAAGGAGGGACAGAGCTCGTCAACAGCTAGCACAGCTTGCGGGACGAGGCACGAGAGAGTGACGACGCGCGCGAGAGAGAGCAAGAGAGAAAGAGACGGCGGCAGAGAATGATGGCGAGATGGCAAGTCGCCAGGGGGGCAAAGCAGAGATGAGCGATGTCTCATGCCGCGACAGGCGATGATGCCTTTGCTCCTGGGACTGACACACTCAGCAGAGTGCGCAGGAGTGGCTCTTCCCAGGCGACCTGAAACCGGCCCACGCCTGGTTGCCTTTTGGCCTGTGGCCCGCTCTTGCGTGGTTCAGGGGTCGCTCAAGGGCTATAATTGGAGGCGTACGGGAGTTTGCGTTGTAAGCGTATGTAACGGCAGTACACACAGACCGCGGGATGGGACCGCGTCTAGCCAATCAGCGGGTGAAATCAGCAGCCCACCGGGCCGGCGGTAACTGCCCCGCAGTGGTCTGAGCCAATAAACGTGCTGGACGGACCGGGCGGAGCCACCTTAAAACCCCTGCCAAGCCACTCCCGGTAACTTACATACGCGGGTCGTGTTTTTTATGCTGCAGGACATTTGATCCCGACGTCGCCAACCGCCTGGTTGATGTTTCTTTTATATAAGAGGGAAGGGTGGGATGCAAGGTCTGGTGTCTGGACGGTGTCTGGAAGTACGGAGCACGGGGAAATGGGAGGGAACAGATGTCTGGTTCGGACTATTTTATCAGGCTTGAAAGGGCGATCATCTGCGGGACAGAGAGATGATGGAGCATGGTAAGTTGGAAGGTAAATACGCTGCGGCCGGTTGATAATCTCTTTCTCATGCTGTCTAACTCGAGTCAGCCTGGTTGCGCTGTTCCTTCCACAGGCGGGCGGTGGTCAGCAGATTTGAGAGCATCGCACTCGATTCGTCGTCGGCTGGGAACATGTAATCGATGTACTCCTCAAACCTGTCGTCGTCGACCTTGCGTTTCTTCTTCACCTTGCGTGGCATCTGCTTCTCTATACTGTTGATGTCCTCTGGCGAGCCGTGGGTGTGTTCAAATGCTCTCCATGCATTCAGAAGTGCGACACGCTATTGTTCCATGTTAGTCAATTGTGGCTATAGCAGCGCAGATATTGAGCGGGGGAAAGGAACTCTACTCACGTCTTCTCTCAGATCCTTCTCCTTCATCACACGGTTGGCCCGCTCGAATATCTTCCTTGCTCGGCTCTTCGCTTCCTCTGACACCGGCCTCTCTTCATTCTCTTCTTCCTCATCTCCCTCCGGTATGTTGATCTCGAATCGCGCATAGTTGATCCATACCTTCACGTGATCGGTTTTCTTCAACAGTCTCTCGTACAGGCCTCTGGTGCGATCGTATTCCTCTTCATACTCCTCAAAGTCAATGTACGCCTTCCACAGAAGTTCAGGCATGTCCAGTGCTGCCTGGCCGATGCCGAGTTCGAAGATCGCTCTGGCTCGCTCAATGTCGTCCAGGCCTCTTTCGAGCTCGGCGAATTTGATCCATGACTGGCTCTGAGATGGGTTCCACTCGATCTGCTTCTCAAACAATGTTCTGCATCGCGAAAATTCAAACAGCTTACGCTCAATATCGATATAGCCCCGAAATAGCTTATCCTTCGGGCACATCCCGATTGCCTGGCCAAGCGTCTTCCTTGCCAGTAACAGATCGAATTGTCTTATCTCGAACTGGGCTTTCAAAAGCCATATTTTTGCGAAAGTGAATTTTTTGTGTGGAATTAGCTTCAGACACTCTGCGTATATCTGCCGCGCACGACTCGTGTCCTGATTCTCCATTTCCTCCCATACGGCGTAGAAGATCCAAAGATATATGTAGCGCCGCCAGTGTCGTTTTTCTTGAGACGGCGGTATCTGGGCAATGGCTCTTTCATACGTTTCCCGTATACGGTCCACGTCGCCGGACGCCTCCTCCAGACGGGTCAGGTCGAACCACAGATCATAATTTTTGGGGTTCTCTTTAATTTGCTCCTCGTACTGAACTCTTCGCTTGGACAGGATCACGTCCTCTACTCCCACACGATCTCCAAACTGCTTCTCAAACACTGTATATGCATTTTGAAGCGCAGTCGATTTTGACCGTGGTAGTCTGTCCAGCGCGAATTTGTAGATTGCTCTCGCACGTTCGTACTCCTTCAACTTGGTCTCAAATCGCGCGTAGGCAATGAAGAGTTTCTCATCCATAAAATCGGTCCCAAGGGTCTCGACGGCAGTCCCATATACCTCCCTAACCAAGTCACTAGTCGAATTCTCCTCTTCAAACCGCGCCCATTTGATCCAATTCCTCGTCTCCGGGTGAACCGTGATGAATCGTTGGAAAATCGCCCTTGCACGATCGAGTTCGTTATACCTCTTTTCCAGCTTAATGTAGGCGTTCCATGCTCCCTCATCCGGCTCCCACGACATCCAGCGCTCAAATACCTGTCGAGTTCCCGCAATATTTCCCAGCATCTCTTCCATATAGACATATTTGTACCATAGCTTATCGACACGCGGTAGTATTGTGACGGCCCGATCAAAAAGGTTTCTGGCATGATTGATATTTCGATTCTTCATCTCCGCCTCGGTGTACCGTATCCAGAGCACGACCGACGTAGAATCGACATCTAGCGCACGTTCGAATATGGATCTCGCACGTCGAAACTCTTTCTGCTCGAGCTCCCACTGCGCGTAGCGCATCCAGTTGTTCATGTTAATCCTGTTGCGGCGGACATAGTCTTCGAACTCCTTGCGTTTCCGGCCTTGGTATTCATGGAGCTCCTCGAGATCAGCAAACCGCTGCGTTGGAGCCTGTAGTGACGGCTCCTGGCGGTCTACGGCTTCTCGCAACAGCTGCTCAGCAGAGATCTGCTGGGGCGCGGGGGCCTTGTTCTTGACCCTGGGGGGCCCACGAGTGGAATCCATGGCTGACAGCTCTCCGCAAAACGCGAATAAACAGGGGGAAAGAGGGAAGAGTAGGAGAAGGAGGGGATTGTTGAAGCTATCGAAGTTGTTGAAGTTCGGGAAAAAGTTGAAGCTTCAAGCATCATGCGCCAAGCCCTGCGTCAATGGTCGCTGCCGCTGCCCGTTGCATATTTTATATTCTGGGAACAAGAGAGAATGAAAGGAAGACGAAATACTTTCACTGCCACAGCGTTTGACGACGCCGTGCATTGGAATACTACCTTGGATACGGCTCAGAGACACTATGGCGACCCTAGCGGATGAGCTGCTGAACGACTTTGAGGACTCCGGGTCCGACGGCGAGCTCGACAACGCGCAGCTCAGAGACCAAGATGAGCTTCAGGGCGACGCAGCACCAGCAGCGATCTTGCAGGAAAGCCTAGACGAGACCCTCGATGGCGACGAAGAGCAACACGAAAATGAGAAAGCGAAGTTCAAAGGGGTTGCTGATGTCCGGAGCGTTGCACGTCTGATGGACACGCTCCAACCTACCCTCCAGGTAGGTCTGACTGTTTTTCTAAACGCCAGCGTAATATAGAAGCTAATCGATGTGGATGACTCTAGAAAATCGCACACTACAAGCAGCTACCCGATCGGGAGCAGACGGGGACAGGCTCGGTCGAGGATGACGCGGAATATCACCTGCTGACAGAGTCAAATTCGCTCTCAACGTCGATAGACAACGAAATTACTCTCGTACACAAGTTCATCAGAGACCACTATTCTTCAAGATTTCCGGAGCTGGAGACCTTGATTTCAAATCCGCTAGACTATGCAAAGACTGTTGCTATATTGAAGAACGGACCGTTTGACGACATCAAAGCCCTCGCCACCTCGAAAGATAACATTGTTGGACAGACGCTACGTGCCATCCTGGACGGACCATCGCTGATGACCGTTGCGGTTGAAGGAACAACAACACGGGGAACTCCGTTGTCAGCAAACGAGCTGGAATGCGTCTTGCGAGCTTGCGAGATGATGCTAGCTCTCGAGAAAGCAAAGGCGGTACTGACGGAATACGTGCAGTCGAGGATGACGATGTTCGCACCCAATCTGACAGCTCTAGTCGGATCTTTGACTGCAGCCCAGCTTCTGAACTACGCCGGAGGACTGACGGGGCTTGCCAAAACACCATCGTGCAATATCCCGCCCCTCGGCTCTAAGAAACAGGCGCAGTCTGGATTTGCGACCAACGTCGGGATAAGACACCAGGGGTTCCTTTACCAATCTTCCATCATCCAAGACATACCGAATGACTACAAGATCCAGGCGATGCGCATTGTGTCCGCGAAGGTAGTACTGGCAGCTCGCGTGGACAGGGTACACAGCAGTCGGGACGGTTCGACGGGCGAACAGCTGAAGCTGGCGTGCATGGAGCGGCTTGAGAAGCTGACGGAGCCACCGCCCAACAAGGGAACGCGCGCGCTCCCTGCACCAGACGACAAACCGTCCCGAAAGAGAGGCGGCCGACGGGCACGGAAGGCCAAGGAGGCCACGGCGATGACCGATATACGTAAAGCGCAGAACCGGCTGGCATTTGGCACGGAAGAGAAGGAAGTAGGCTATGGGACGGGCGAAGGAACCAAGGGCCTGGGCATGCTCGGCCAGGAGAACCAAGGCCGCATCCGCGCCGCTCAGATCGATCCACGGACGAAGGCCAAACTCAGCAAGTCGAACAAGGGCTGGGGTGCTGCGACCCCGTCCCCAGGCCATGCCTCGTCTCTCCGGGCCTTCAGCGGTTCGTCTGGACATGCGTCCGTGCTGAGCGCGCAGGGCCTGCGCACTGCGGGCGTCGGTCCTGTGGCGGGCTCTGGAACGGCGAGCAGCATCGCCTTCACGCCGTTCCAGGGGCTGGAGCTGGTCGACCCGAAGGCCCAGGCAGAGCTGAAGAGGAAACGAGCCGCCGAAGAGGACAGATGGTTCAAGAGCGGGACGTTCACTCAGGTCGGGAACCAGTCGAGCACGCCCGAGTCCGGCTTCAAGGTCCCCCGGCTACCGGCGAGCAAGAACGCCAGCTCAGCGAGCTCCATGGGGCCTCCTCCGAAGCCTTAGCGTTACTCGAAGCCTTAGCGTTACTCGTCCTGAGACTGTTCACTGAACTGGACTATTGTTGAATAGCCTGCCACCTCCTAGAGATCATGTCCTCTCTTACAGTCGACTGCGAGCCTCATCAATCCTTCTCTACTCTCTCATCTCTACCCTCTCCCCTTCTCTTCCCTCTCCTCCATCTTCTCTCTCTTCCCTCTTCTCTCTTCTCTCTGGCCCAATTTTATGTCCGCCGGAGAAACGCCGGCCCGCGTCCCCCTCCCCCCACTTTTTGGCGCCTTTTGATAAATTGGAAAAGCGCCCAAAAGCCCGCGCATCTCCTTTTCTCTTCTCTTCTTCTCTTCTTCTCTTCACTATCTCCATCAGTCTCTCCATCTAGCATACCTATTCCCGTCCATACTCGTCTAACAGAAGCACCGTCGCAATGGCTGCCCCCGCTACCAAGTTCAAGGTCGCCGACATCGTAAGTGCACCCGCCAACGCCCATCATCACCGAGAACACTGCTAATGGCCCAGTCTCTCGCCGCCTTCGGTCGCCGCGAGATCGAGATCGCCGAGATTGAGATGCCCGGTCTCATGGCCATCCGCAAGAAGTACGCTGCTGATGCTCCCCTCAAAGGTGCCAGAATCGCCGGTTGTCTCCACATGAGTACGCTGCCCCTCGCCCTTCTTCTTGACGTACGACTAACGACCCCCTTTAGCCATCCAGACCGCTGTTCTCATCGAGACCCTCACTGCCCTCGGTGCTGAGGTCACCTGGTCCAGCTGCAACATTTTCTCCACCCAGGACCACGCCGCCGCTGCCATTGCGGCCGCCGGTACCCCTGTGTAAGTGTGCCCGGATCGTACCCAAGTGTAGACATGTTTGCTGACAGCTCGCAGCTTTGCCTGGAAGGGCGAGACCGAAGAGGAGTACGAGTGGTGTCTTGAGCAGCAGTTGATCGCCTTCAAGGACGGACAGAAGCTCAACCTCATCCTCGACGATGGCGGTGACCTCACCTCCCTCGTCCACAAGAAGTACCCCGAGATGCTCAAGGACTGCTACGGTGTCTCCGAGGAGACCACCACCGGTGTCCACCACCTCTACAAGATGATGAAGAGCGGCGAGCTCCTCGTCCCCGCCGTCAACGTCAACGACTCCGTCACCAAGTCCAAGTTCGACAACCTCTACGGCTGCCGCGAGTCCCTCATCGACGGCATCAAGCGTGCCACCGATGTCATGATTGCCGGTAAGATTGCCGTCGTCGCTGGTTTCGGTGATGTTGGCAAGGGCTGCGCCGAGGCCCTCCGCAGCATGGGAGCCTCCGTCATCGTCACCGAGATCGACCCCATCAACGCCCTCCAGGCCGCCGTTGCTGGCTACCAGGTCCTCACCATGGAGGATGCCGCCTCCAAGGGCCAGATCTTTGTCACCACCACCGGCTGCCGTGACATCCTCACTGGCGAGCACTTCAGCGTCATGAAGAACGACGCCATCGTCTGCAGTAAGTCATCCCAACCTCACCTGAGTCATCCCACTCTAACGAAAGTATAGACATCGGCCATTTCGACATCGAGATCGACGTTGCCTGGCTCAAGGCCAACGCCAAGTCCGTCCAGAACATCAAGCCCCAGGTCGACCGTTACCTCATGGCCTCTGGCAACCACATCATCCTCCTCGCCGAGGGACGTCTCGTCAACCTTGGCTGTGCCACCGGCCACTCCTCCTTCGTCATGTCCTGCTCTTTCTCCAACCAGGTCCTTGCTCAGATCCTCCTCTTCAAGTGCAACGACCCCGACTTCGGCAAGAAGTACGTCGAGTTCGGTGCCACCGGCAAGCGTGAGGTCGGCGTCTACGTCCTCCCCAAGATCCTCGATGAGCAGGTCGCTTTCCTCCACCTCGAGCACGTCAACGCTAAGCTGTCGAAGCTTACCGCCAAGCAGGCCGAGTACCTTGGTCTCGACGTCGAGGGTCCTTTCAAGAGCGATATGTAAGTTTCTACGCCTCTCGTCCTGCTAAGTCACCTACACCCGCTAACGTATTGCAACAGCTACCGCTATTAGAATATTAGAGCGTAAACATGGGAGCGTGCTTTTTGCTGGGTTTTACTGATTTTTCTCCGTTTATTCAACATCAAAATTAAGGGGCAAAGGGCACGGGTAATGGTAACATGTCACATAGACTTACTTTCAACATATCGAAACAACAATAATGACTTTCAATGCCTTGGACGACCCGTGAAACTTCCGGGCATCCGCAAGGCTACAACATATCTCCATCTCCATCGCCATCTCTCCTGTTCTTTTCATTTCCTTGCTCGTAGTTTCTCAAGCGTTCCGTCGGGCATCGAACTTCCAAGGCGTTTTCCGCCAGGCAGCAATGAGAGCTCCTGCGGGAGATTCGTGCTGAGAGCTGAGAGCTTCCTAGGTACCTTAACCATTGGCCCCCACCGTTCAGTCCGCATCTCTATCTCACAATTTCATGCATCTTGAAACGCGGCGCGTGTCCGCATTGACGTACATTCTGGCTCTTGGCTTTGTCCGCTTTGCATGAAATTTCTCCAACGCCAAATCTCATCCAACGACGCGCCCACATCCAGCATCGTCCCAAACACAAGAGTAACGACGTGTCCCAGCATCTCGTCCGCCATGAATATACCCCACTGGTGCTTGCTGACGGCCAATAAGTCAGCCTCGGTAGCTACGGCATGGAGTACAGGAGAAACGCCATGCATCTTCGAAGCTGTTCGTTATTTATAGCCGCTATGACTCTGCAAGACCACCACGGCCCCCACGGGGTCAGCATTGAAGAAAAAGGAGAAGACATATAAGGCGGACCCTGTTCCCTAGCCCTACCTCTATCTCTCCTTCGTCTCCGTCTCTCTGGACATCTCCAGCTTGATCATCCCCGTTTCACCTCCTCTTCCATCCCTCGATCTGCCATCATGGCGTTCGATCCGAACCAGCCCATGGAAGCATACGTCTGCTTCGCCAAAGACCCTCTCACCAGCGATCCCCAATGGTTGCTCATGCTGATGTCCGTGGGCGCGGAGTACGGCACCCTCTACCACTCCACCGGCGGCCCGGCACACAACAAACCCTACCAAGTCACGATGGAAGCCCACAGGAGCTTCAGCAGCAGCGGCATCGTGGAGAAACAGCTCCTAGGACCCGTCGAATCCCCCCGCAGCAACGTTACGCGAGTCACCGGCGCAGCTCTGCGGATTCCCGCGCAGCACTCGCAGAAATACATGGTCGGACTGATAGCGCACCTGGAGGAACTGTGCATATTGCCGGAGGGCAACGCGAAATGGCTCGACAAGAATGTGCAGATGAACAAGCGTGATTGGGAATATGAGCGCGAGAACCCCGTCCGTCAGCGTGACAACCCGTTTCCGACGTATACGCTGAGGCATTCTGAGACGATTGACCTGCTACCTCAGCCGCGAGGCGAGTTGAAATCGAAACCTTCTCTGAAAGACAATTCTGCAAAACCCGAGTATGAGGTGGAGGAATTTGATGAAGACCGGTATAAGAAAGACGAGGCTCCTAGGGGTAGGTCCTCTAGGCTGGGGTCTCCCAGACTCGGTTCCCCGAGGCTCAGGTCTTCTATTCTCGACTCTGATGATCTCGATTCTTTTGATCTCGACTATGATCTCGACTCCTATAGACTCGGATCTTCTGGTCACCGGACTTCTAGGCTCGACGCGTATAGATTTGGATCTTCCAGTCTTGGATCATCTAGACTTGGATCTTCTCGGCTTGACTCCTATAATCTCGACTCCTCCTCTTATTTCGAATCTTCAAGGATAAGATCCTCACGACCTGATTACTCAAGATTTAACTCCCTGAGCTACGACGATTATACCTTGGATTCGGATTACATACCACCACGGCCAACTAGGCGCAGGACCAGTGGTTGGGAACGGACTCGGCGGGGAAGTAGTAGTACTACGTGGACGGCTTATATCAGTCCTGGGAGTAGTTACAGTTTCGGCAACATCAACATCTCATATCTTTAACAGCAGCTGATACAGCCTGGAATTATTTTTGTCTCGAGATTCCCTTTGTCAAGCGTGTTGATACCATTGTGACTCGGACTGTCCCTTGCTTCCTAAGATGGAGTTTTCCTTTGTTCAAGCGAGATACTACTATCTATCATTAATGACCCAATGAATTTCCTTTGTGAAGATTTCTCGGAGTACTCGTAGCGCGGTTGCAACGATTTTAAAGAGGTTTAGTAGCGTAATAATTAAATATGAGATTTATTCAATTCCACAACGATACGCCGTACATTGGTACATAGTATAGAGGGTTTCCGACTGACTTTTTTATCGTCCAAATGCCTCCGATAAATGTTGAGCGGCGAATATACAAATAAACCAGAAATAAAGGTGGGTCAATATGACAGACAGGAGTATGCAGTGGTGATGGTACAGGCGGATAGTCTAACAAAAAGCCGAGAATGGAAAATACTCACGCGAGAGAACTGTCATGAATAGACAGACCAGCGTTTATGATCGGTGTCGATGGCTGGCCTGTTCAAAGCCACCGAGAACGCTCGCTGCCACATCGCTCTGGCCCGCCCCAGCAGCCTCCTCGGAGCCGTCTTCGACGTTCTGGCTGCTAGTCTTGCTGCTGACTGTAGCTTTGGATTCCTGCTTAGTGGTTGTTTCACCGGGCTGGATGGCCTTTGTAGCGAGCGCCTTCGCCTGTCCCTCGGAGACTTTTCCGTAGACGGCCATCGCGCTCGCAATCATACCGCCCATATCACCCACGTTACCGGGCACAACGACAGCCGTACCCTCCTTCGCAAGCTTAGAGAATGCCTCCACGTACTTCTCTGCAACCGAGAAGCTGAGAGCTCCGTGGGCAGATTCTTGACCTTCCTGGATAGACTCAGCGACGGCCTGGATACCGCGGGCCGTCGCCTCGGCTCGGAGACGGATGGCTTCGGCCTCACCCAGCGCCATGTTGATCTGTTCGGACTTGATGGCCTCGGAGGCGAGGATGACGGATTGTTTGCGACCTTCGGCGATGTTGATTGCGCTCTGCCGTTGGCCTTCGGAGTCGAGGATCTCGGCTCGCTTTGAACGTTCGGCTGTTACTTGGCGGTGCATGGCCTCGACGACGCCTTCAGGGGCGTGGATATCTCTGATTTCGTATCTGAGGCAGGTAACGCCCCAGTCCTGGGCGGCTTCGTTGATGGCTTGTGTGATGTTTGTGTTTAGGACGGCTCGTTCCTTGAGGACGTGATCGAGGGTGAGTTGACCGATTTCGGATCGCATTGTGGTCTGGGCGAGTTGTGAGATGGCATATTCGGCATCTTCCACTCCGTAGCTGTACATTTCGAGAAATCAGTATATTGCTCTCCTATTATATCAAAAGAAGGAAGTACCGACCTAGCTTTGTATGCGTCAAAGACCCTGGTGTACAGCACACCGTCCAGCTCTAAGGTGACATTGTCGGCTGTGATAGCATTCTGGCTCGGAATTTCAATGGCAACCTCCTTCAAACTCTTGACATAGGCAATCCTATCCAAAAATGGGATCAGAATCGCCAGTCCAGGTTCTAGGATCCGATTGAATCTCCCCATGCGCTCTACTATCCACGCAGTCTGCTGGGGCACGAATCTGATAATCGTGTTGGCGGGGAGGGAGGGACGGTTTGAGAAGTAGGTCGGCGGTGAGCCCATGCCGGACGATCCGCCCATGCCCATGCCGAAGAAGGGACTCTGATTGTGGTCTGCATTGCGCCGTGGTGTCGAGCTGAACTGCCGCCTGGAGCTTGAGCATTGCAGCGAGGAGGTGAGGTAAAGAGGTAACTGCGGTGTCTTTGCGAGTCGCCGCCGCAGGATCAGTCTGGAGGCCGCCTCCATGGTGTCAACACAGCATCAACCGTCCTGAACGCTGTCGAATAGAGAGAGTTAGACTCGTAGATAGTGAACTCTCTGTTTGCCTGGAGCATTTCTTTATAGGTCGGAACAAGGATTCGCCGACAAGCGCGGCCCCTACACGTGATGTCTTCGCGGGAATAGCAACCGCGCGGGAAAAGCCTCCCACAACAAGTCCTTAGTGGTGTAGAGGTAACATCCGACTCTCTCACAGTCGTGCCCGGGGTTCGATTCCCCGCTAGGGAGCGTATCTTGCTTTGTTTTTTGCTTCTGGCCAGTCCTTTGGCGCTGATTTATGGTCTGGTTGGCAGACGTAGTTACTGTATGGTGTGGGTTTGGCCCACAGCGCATCTTCACGACAAATTTTTCAAGGGACACAGGTCTGCTCCATTTTTTCCAGATAGATAATGATCCGGCTGGATTGATTCCTATAGCTCGACTAAGACAACTCGCTGATACCTACTTTAACCCTAATACCTTTGTATACAATAGGAAAGAGTCGTGCTACAGCCAAGTTAACTCGAGACCGTAGCATATATATAGTCCGACCAGCAAACTCGCTAAGCTGTTCACGCTACGGAGCACAAGAGGGCTGATATCTCCCAGTATAGCTTAATACTTT
This sequence comes from Onygena corvina, assembly GCA_000812245.1. NCBI lineage: Eukaryota > Fungi > Ascomycota > Eurotiomycetes > Onygenales > Onygenaceae > Onygena > Onygena corvina. The sequence continues at coordinate 110,335 of JWPT01000030.1, read as the reverse complement.
TATATAAAGCATCTAGCATATCTACCGACAAACTATAGTAATATAAAGATATTATGTAGTAGGTACCTAGGTAGTTTCGGCTCCCCGCTGAGTAACTCGCCGGCCAGACATTGCATGATAGGTTACATTGGCTGGATGGTGTAGTTGGTTATCACGTATCGTTCATGGAGGGAATATAGATCCGAAAAGGTCCTAGGATTGAACCCCAGTCTAGTCACTTTTTTGCGACTTTTTGGCGACCAACTCTTATGTTATCATTTTGCTATCTTCGTTAATCGAGCTATCTAGACGTATAGACAAAGGAAAGACGATTAACTGAGTAGTCAGTATAGGTGGGTAGAGCATCGCACAGCGACGCGGGTTGCCGAAAGAAGAATTAAACCACCAAAGCAGCAAAGGTAGGTAATGTAGATATCGTACAGCGATGATAATTAGCCCAGCGAGTAAGAACATCGTCTTCATACTCCAACCCACATTAATGGATGGCGGGATGTTGCATGGTTTAAAGCGAGAAGCAATGCACTCGGACATGGTAAATAAGGTAAGGTACCTACCTGATAGGTAGCAAGCAAGCTAGACAACCAGACAAACACGCGAAACAAAACCGAATGAGACGGGAGAAGCTCGACGAGACGAGACGAGACAACGTAAGAGCGAGGCGGACAGATAGCTGAAAAAAGGCAAAGCAAAGGCAAAGAAAGAGATAAAAGAGATGGAATGGAAGGAAGGTTGAGGCGAAAAAAAAAAAACTATAATCGACTCTTTTATTTGGAAAGAAGACACAAAAAATTGGATAAATAATCTAAATGGACGTACCATCGATGGTTTGTTCGCTTTTAAAGTCGCAGATTAAGGACGCGAATAAGGGAACAATTTGGGGGGTACACAGATGTTGGTGGAGTTATGATATGGATGAAGTAAAGCCGAACCCAGGAACGCCGTATGCAGATGTTTTGAAATTTTAATGAGAACAGACGGGCGGAGAGATAGATAGAGAGATGAGAAGGCGAGTTTGAGAAGTAAACAGAAGAAGAAGAAGAAGAAAAATGATGTCAAGAAGAAGAAGAAGAAGAAGAAGAAGAAGATAAGCCCTCGGAGAGGGGTAAAAGAAGAAAGGAGAAAATTCTGGTTGAGGCGAGAAAAATTCCGAAGACTGGTCCCTGCGAACGGAACGTGTAGAAACGAAGTATACAAGAACGGGACAAGAGACGAGACGACACTGTATGCAGCGTGGCCCTAGACGACGAGATATTTTAAAATTTGTTCGATTTCTGGTTTGGTTCGCTTTCGCTCTGGATCACACTGATGGATGCATGCATGCATGGCTGGCTGCTCGAAACCGCCCTGTCGAATCGAGACGAGATGGATATGAAATGGAATGGAATGAATAATTCAGAAAAGCGACGAGCGGAAATGATCGGTCGATTAATCCGCGTACCGGCGGCGAACATTGCAGAAGTGAAGTAAAAGAGGTAAAAAGTGGAAAAAAAAAGAGAAGGGAAGAAGATGAGTGAGAAAAGAAGAAAATAAAACTGTGGGACTTCAAATCGGTATGGACTGCACGGGGGATCCTGGTTCGTCCGACGACAGGCGGAATGGCCGGGACTGGACAGGAGGCGGGGGGACAGACACATGAAGAAGGTATTTTCAAACAATTTTGGGACCTGAGCGGTCTCGATCCCGATCCCGTCCAGCCCAGTCCGTCCAATCCAGTCGGTCCTGGAAATCAGTTGTCCGGTCTCACCGTGGTATCATATCAAGCTGATGCAAAACTTTTAACAAATGTGGGATGTTTATCCGTTATCTCTTTTTTTGTATATGGTGATTGATTTTTTTTTCTCTGCTAGGAGGGAGGGAGTGGGGGGTAGACCTGACCCGAAACGAAACGAAGCAAGCAAAACGAGACGAGATGAAACGAAAGCTCGACGTCCGGAAGGTGGTTATGCATAAACCAAGGATTTCCTCTCCAGCCGGGCTAGGGCCAGGGCCAGGCAGACGCTTCATTTCGTGTTTTTATTTTTTTCCTTTTCGCGGTTCCCGTCCAACGTATCGATGGATAAATGAATGAATGGTTGACCCGCCCGCTGGTCCTCATAACACATCGACGTCAATGCGTGTTCGAATTAAGACGGACGTCGTATCGCATAATATTCAAATTCAATTTCGGTTTCGATTTCAATTTCAATTTATTTGGTCATGGGCATCGGGAGGCATGGGCGGGGAAAAGAACGTATTCGTAGTATTTTCAACGCCGAGCTCCTGGGTTTTTTTTATACATTGCTAGCATTGCTTGCGTTGCGTGCGTGCGTGCGTGCGTGCGGTGCGTTGATGGGAGAACGAACTGATAGATGGGATAGTAAACCAAGAAAAGGCCCGGGGAGGGAGTGTAGAGCAGGCTCAAGATAGGGGTGGATGCAGACAGAACAGACGATATACCGCTTCGCTTATTGACCGACCTGCTGCTTCACCGGGTTAGTGATTTTGACCTACCAGAGATATGCATGCGTTGTGGAGGAGAATTGGTGTACCATGGGGACGTAATCGACTGTTCCATCCGTGAATGCGCCCTGGTCAAACGTGTTTCCGCCCAGCGGCGAGAACTCCGGAGCAGCAGACGATAGCTTCCCCGCGCCTTTCTTGGGCGCTTCCTCCATCTCGGCGGGCATATAGCTTGTATAGCCGTGGCCGTTCCCGAGTCCGTTCACATTCCCGCTTCCGCTCCCGTTGACGTGCGCATGCTGCTGCTGTTGATGCATCTGCTGCTGCTGCTGCTGGTGATGAGGATGAGGATGATGATACTCCTCCTTGGGCCCCTCATTCTGCGCCGAAACATCCCTCATCTCCATGCTTAGCACCCACTGCGCCCAGCCCTCGCGCTTCCTCAATCTGTCCACACCGTCCTCACCCGACCGATACTCGACGTTCCGCAGCTGTCGGCAGGCAAAGCGCAACAGCTCCATGTCCTCGGTCAACGACTTGATGCGCTTGAAGGCAGCGATGAAGGAGAGCAGGACGAAGCCCTGCGAGTCCATGTGTTTGCGGAGGAAGAGGTCCTTGCAGAGGTTGTCGACGGAGAAGTAGTATTCCAGCTGCATGGAGATCATGCTTAGAACGGAGAAGTTTTCGGCGTAAGGGTGGTAGGGGATGGTGGGGGGAGCGGTGGTGGGTTGGTAGGGGTAGACTAGGTTGAGGTTGAGGTCTGTTTGGATGAAGGGCATCTGGTACATCGGCTGGATGGCGGAGGAAGGGCCGGAGGCGGAGCCAGGCATGGATGGAGAGCGGATGGTCATGCGGTTGCCTGTGGCGCCTGAGCTGGGGGTGGTGCCGTTGGCGGTGGTGGGGAGGCGATGGCGGTCGGGGAAGGGAGAGTAGGTCTTGGAGGAAGCGGTGAACTGGTGTTGGGTGATCGGGGCGGAGTGGTAGGGGGGATTTTGGGCGGTGGAGCCGGCGGTGGATGGGGTTGTGGTGGTGGTTGCGGGCGCTGCTGTGGACGGGCTGGTGCTGGTGCTGGCAGAGTAGGTGGTGCTGGTGTTGTTGGTGGTTGAGGAGGAGTGGCCGCCCCGTCCACGGTAGCCGCCTCGACCGCCTCGCTCGGAGCGGGACTCGCGGTAGTCTCTGCCGTCGCGGAAGTCGCGATCTCGAGGGGCATAGGAGGAAAATTCACCGGACCTAGGGTTGCTGGAGTCGAACCGCCTGTCGTGGCTGACACCGTAGCGGGCATGGCCGTGGCCGTGGGCCGCATCGGCAGAGGAAGAGGCTGCCTGTCGCGAGCTGTGGTCTCCGCCTTTATATGACGAGGAGGAGGGATTGCTGGACTCGTGCGAGTGCGAGTGCGACTTGTGGTATGACTTGGGCTGCTCCTGGCGAGCCCGAGTGGGCGATTGCGAGACGGGATGGGCGTGCTGGTTGGCGTCGACGGGCGCAGTATTGCTACCGGCGTCCTTGACGTCTTTCTGTGCTTCGGCAGGGTCGCCGTTTTTCAGGCTGTCACCTTTAGCAGCAGTCGCAGCAGCAGCAGCGGCAGCAGTGGTGGTGGCCGGCTCGACATCCTTCTCCTTCTCCTTCTCCTTGTCCGCCGTCTTGGAGGCCGGAGTGGCGGCGGAATGTCCGCCTCGCGAGGACGAGGTGCCGTCTCTGGAGCCACCACGGGCGCTTCGACCGCCGCGTCTGGCAGCGGCGGGAGGCAGGGGGGTGTTGAAGACGGCGGTGGGCACGTAGGGCACGGGCATCCACTTCTCCTTGCCGTGGGCCCTGGAGGGCTTCTCCTTGTCGGCCTTGTCGAGCTTGCTGTGGTCCGGGTCGTGGGCCTTGCGGTCCTCGCCCTGGGCTATCTGCGGGGTCGGCCACGAGGAGGCGTCGTTGACGGGCGGCAGGGCCTCATCCCGGCGTTTTTTGACCCCTTCAAGATTAGTATCGCATAGATTAAGTACAGGGAAGAGGTTTGGCCTACCCTCCGGCTTCTTCTTGTCGTCCTTCTTGCGGGCCTGCTTGTAGGGCTCGGACCTGACGTCCGCGGCGGGCGCGGGGCCGGCCTTGGAGGGGGCGGGCGCCGACGAGACCGGGGTGGTAGCGGCGGCTGTGGCGGCCGGGACGGGCTTGAGCAGGGCGTTCGCTTTGGCCTTGGCCTCCTGGGCCTCCCTGCGCTGCTGCCAGACGTTGACGACGGGAGCTTTCTCTTTCTTGTCCTCTTCTTCCTCTTTCTCCTCTTTTTCCTTGTCCTCTTTCTCCTCTTTCTCCTTCTCCTCCTGCTCGTCTACGACATCTTTGGCCGGCTCGGCCAGCTCTGGGATGGTCTCGGGCAGGTCCTTGAGCAGGTCAGCGGCGGGAGCAGACTCGCACTCGGACTCGGAGGTGCCGCTCGGAGTGCCGCCGGAGACGCTGTTGTCCTCCTTGGCCGCGGTGGAGGCGGTGGTGGAGGCGTCGACGGTGTCGGCTGTCGACTGGACGGCGTCAGACTCTTCCGGGACGCTCTCGGGCTTGGGATTGCTGGCGGTGGTGAGGCCCTTGGCGGCCTGTGCGTAGGAGAAGACGGGCATCTCTGCTCATGTAGGGGGGGGGGTGGATATGGCGAGAGGAAAGTGAGTGGTCTCTGCCACTGGGGCACAGGGGGCACCAGCACGGGTCCGGCGGGTGCGAAGGGCGTGCAGACAGTCGCCGGCGGGAGAGGGATCGCGGGAGACGCTGCAGAGGACGGCTGGGGCCAATTGGCTGGAGTCCGCCGGGGAGTGTGCGAGTGAAGGGAGGCTCGCTAGAGGGTGTCAGCGGGCGAGTACGGGCAAGTGCCGGAGTGAGGGGGGCAATAGAGAGATGTAAAAGAGGCGAGAGGGACAGAGGCAGAGAGGTTGAGCGAGCAGGCAAGCGGACAGCAGAGAGGGAGATAGGTGAGACGAGGGGAGGGCTGGCGGACGGGGAGGAGGGACGGACCGAGACGGCGAGCGAGACAGTCCAGACTATCCCAGCGACAGACAGACGGGCGGGCAGAGACAGCAGCGACGGGGCCGGCGGAGGCAGAGACAGACAGAGAGAGGTCGAGTGCCGTCGCGAGGGTCGGAGGGCGAGGGTGAGGGCGAGGTGAAGTCGAGATCGAAGTTGAGGTCGCAGCAAAAAAAGTGTGTCGTTGTGCTGCTGACTAACGCTTAGAGTGTGATGATACTAGACGATGATGATGATACTACTGATGAAGATGATACCGATGGAGGTGATGGAGATGATGATGGAGATGATGGAAAGATAGACTAGCAGCTATACTATGAGTGAGAGCAGCAGTAGAGCAGCAGTAGAGTAGCAGTAGAGTGGTAGAGCAGTAACAGGATACTGGCAGGAGAGTCTGGTGTCTCTTCCTCTGTCTCCAGCCGGAGTCCTTCTGTCTCTGCCTTCTCTCTGTCTCTGTCCCTCTGTCTGTGTCTTCCTCTCTCTGTCTCTCTCTCTCCCTCTCTCTCCCTCTGTCCCTCCTCTCCAGCTGTCCCTCTCTTCCTCTTCAGCTGTCTCCCCGTCATGTCCTCTACTATACTGTCTCTCTCTCGGCCAGGCCTGCACCACGTGACGCCGAGGTCGCCGGCTAGAGCAGGTCAGTCTGTTTTCTCTGGAGTATCTGTGTGTCTCTGGAGTATCTGTCTCTGGAGTTCTGTCTGTAGTCTCTGGCTGTAGTCTGCTGTCTGTCTGTCTGCCTGCTGTCTGCTGTGGTCTCTGTCTGTGTCTGCTGTGGTCTCTGTGTCTGCTGTCTGTGTCTGTGTCTGTATCCTCTGTCTGGAGTATCTGTCTGTGTCTGCTGTATGCTGTGGTCTCTCACCAATGGCGCACCGTCACCAGGACCTTGTCGGCCTCGTCCTCCGTGTCCGCGTTCACGTCCAGCAGCCCCAGCATCCGCCAGACCAGCCGGTGGCTCAGCCCCTCGCGCACCGCGATCTTCTGCAGCGCGTCCGTCCCGTTGAAGTACTTGCTCACCGTCCCCCAGTGCCGCCGCAGCGCCCCGTACACATCCCCCTCCGAGTCGTCCGTCCCGAAGCTGCCGCTGCCCTCTGTCCCCGCGCTGGGCAGCCGCGCCAGGATCGTGTCCAGCCAGCGCGACTCCAGCGGGCTCGCCCGGTGCGGCCGCAGGATGAACGACGCCATCCGCGGCGTCCGCCGTATCGTCGACACCGAGCTCGCCGCGCTCTCCAGCCCGGACGAGCTCCCATCTGAATCCTCTTCTCCTACATCTTCTGTGTCTTCTTCCGTAGCATCTTCACCCCCCAGTAAATCGTCATGATCCTCTCGCAGCGCCGTGGCCGCCTTCACCTCCGGACTGACCTTCACCCACCCGAACGTCCGCAGCTGCATCACCCACCCCCCGCGCACCAGCCACGCCAGGATCTCGTAGTACGCCTCCTTGTGGTCCCGGCTCGGGATGAGGCTCGCGTACGCCCGCGGCACCCCGCTCAGCGCCGCCAGCATCTTCGCCAGGCTCGGCAGCGTCGCGAACGCCGCCTCGTACGCCTCGCTGGCCACCCGCAGCCGCCCCATGTCCGCGTTCGCCGACACCACGTACACGTCCTTCTTGTTGAGCGGCGGGATCGCCCGCGCCCGCCGCCAGTACACCAGGTGGCTGGCCAGCAGCTGGATGTCCGCCAGCGGGATGCGCGACCGCGCCGCGATCTGCGCGAACGACTTGGTCGGCTTCGACGACCGCACGTAGTGCGCCAGCGGCGGGCCGATCGCGCTGCGCGACGCCTCGATGTCCTTCAGCACCGTCGCCTCGTCCGAGAGCAGCAGCAGCGCGAAGTGCTTCGCGAGCACCGCCGAGTGCGCCGAGGACGTCGTCGCGTCGTCCGTCGCCGAGATGCCGTCGGCCGTCGTGAGCCACAGGCCCGGGTAGCCCGGCTCGTTGGGCGTCGGCGCGTGCGGCGTCGAGGTCATCGGCGGGATCTGCATCGACATGCTGGTCTGCGGGCCCAGCGAGACGGACGCGATCTTCGCCGCTGCGATGTTGGTGTACAGCGTCTCGATGGCCTGCGCGAGACTCGACTTTGCGCTCAGCTGTGCGTACACCGCCGACAGCGACGTCTCTACCCCATCCGTTAGCTAGATCCCGTGTATATAGGAGTATACGCACTCTCCTCGCGGGCCTTCTCCTTAATCCGGAGGATGGCCTGCGTCTCGCGCCAGACGTAGCTCGCCCGCGCCTGTTCCGCCTTCAGCGCCTTGCCGAACTTCTTCACCACGTTGTCGTACATCTCGCGGATCCGCACGTTATACTCCAGCGTCGCCGGGTTCAGCACGAACACCACGTTGAACATCGTCATCCCGTCCTTCTTCCGCCCGCTCCCCGCGTCCGAGTCCGACGAGTCCTCCAGGCTCCGCGCCGCCGCCGCCGCCGCGATCCCAGCCAGCCCGGACGTGGGAGCCGGCCCAGGCCCCTTCTTCCTGGCCTTCTCCTTCTTCTTGCGCCAGGTGCCGTCCTTGCGCACGAAGACCGGCCAGCCGACGAACGCCAGGTCGTTGACGCCCACCTCGAACCGCCGCTTGTGCCACGCCGGCGCGGGGCTCAGCAGCTTCTCCCACACGTCGCAGCCGAGCCCGAGGAAGCTGTCCAGCCCGCTGGCCACCGCGTTGCTCTCGTCCGGCAGGCCCTGGATGGCTACTTTCTTCTTGGCGGTGGGTATGCTCCGCGGCGTCCTCTCTGTTCTTTCTGTCCTCTCCGTCCTCTCCGTCCGCTCGGCGGTGGCAGACTCCTCCTCGTCTTCGGAGGTCAGGCCTTCCTCGGCATTCTCCGTCTCGGGCTCGGGCTCGGCCGGCTCGCGGTCGTACTTGTTCGGCGACGTCGAGGGCGACTCGTGGATGCGCGGGTTGGGCGGGTAGTGGTAGACGAAGCGCGGCCCGTCGCGGGACCGCACGACCAGCGCGATCGCGACCAGGCACGGATCGGGCGGGCGGATCGACATACTACGATATCTCCTTGTCGTGATGCTGTTGATTCCTGTCAGGGGAAGAGATCTTGGAGGTTGAGAAGAGATGCTTGGCGCGCCACAGATAAGATAGATATGTACAGTACACTATGAGGGTGATGATGATGAAGAAGAAGAAGACTTCGGCTGCTCGTCGCCGTCAAACACCAGGCCCAGATTCTTGAACTCGTCCGGCGCCATCAGGTTCCTCCCTCGTCAGCGTGTCCTGTCCTCGCAGTACGGGGGGGGAGCCTACTTGTCCATGCGGCAGCTCAGGTAGCTCTTCGCGAGCTTGCGGCACGTCTCGTCGTTGACGCCGCCCGCGGTCTTCAGGCACTTTAGGTAGCCGGAGATGATCGACTTGCACTCGCCTGTCCTTGTCAGTGTCTGCAGAGCGGTCCATGGAGAGTGACGCACCGTCGTGGTCGAGCGGGAAGCTGCCGCGCTCCGGGCTAGATGACTGTCAGCGGCGCCCCGTCGCGGAGAGAGACGGCTTACGGGGTGGGCTTGATGTTGACGGCACGTCCGCCGGGACCTCCGAAGCTCATCTTGGGTCTTTATCCTTGAGAAGCGTCTTGTCTCTTCTTCTTCTTCTCTTCTTCTCTTCTTCTTCTTCTTCGACTTCAAGATCGAACAAGTGCAAACAAAGCAAACTTTGCAAAGTAGACAAACCAAGCAATCCAAGCAAACATGACGTAAGGCAGAGCGGAAGACAGAAAGAAGACGAGAAGACGAGAAGAAGAAAGACAAGACCAGAGACAGCAGGCGATGCTCTTGTCAAGGAGCATTCCCCGTACTACAAAGACCTTCCTCAGGCCATACTACTTGCCCTCCACTACATCGCGTTATAGTATCCCTGCGAAGATGCCAATGTTCGTCAACTCGTAAGATATCTACAGACACATCTAATGGACTGCAGGAAGCTGGAAGGAAGCTGCCAATGCGGCGGCGTCGAGTTCACCGTCGACTCCCACACCCCCGTCCCCTACCAGCTGTGCGCCTGCAGCATCTGCCGCAAGGTCGGCGGCTACGTCGGCAGCATCAACCTCGGCGCCCGCAACGACTCCCTCGCCATCCTCAAGGGCAAGCACTTGATCAAGTATTCCCCCCACCCTTCCTCAGTGTATAGAATAATGTCTAATAGGCGCAGGAAATACAACGCCGTCAAAGACCGCGGCACGCCGCGCGAGGAGAAGTGCAGCTCGGAACGCAACTTCTGCTCCAACTGCAGCACCATGCTCTGGCTGTGGGACAAGCACTGGCCGGAGCTGGTGCATCCCTTTGCCTCCGCCATCGATAGCGAGCTGCCTGTGCCGGACGAGCTGAACTGCATCATGGAGGACTCCAAGCCGAAGTGGGCGCGGTGGCCCGAGGGCAAGAAGACGGTGCACAAGGCCTACGGGGGGGACAGCATCGAGGAGTGGCACAAGAAGCACGGCAAGTACGTGGAGTAGAAGTATAAAAGGATTGCATTGCATTGCTATATAATGTCTATCTGCGCGTTAGCAGTGTCGTGACAACGTCAATTGAAGGCAACAGGTGTGTGGGTGAAGGGTCAGTTCTCCAAGGTGATGATGTGTATCGTCAAAGTAGGACTCGGAAAGAACACAGCGAATATCGTGGTCTCATCATGAAAAGGTAACGGTGTAGGAGTGAGGGGGACTAACCTGGAGGGTAGACAGAAAGAAAACGAGGAGTGTTCGACCAACCTACTCCACGAGGCGAGTCAGTATCATGAATCACAGTAGAAGTATATGGCACGCAGAAAAGTGTATCATCTATCAGTCTTCCCCCGGTCAGCGTGGTCCTACCAGCGAACAGAAGAGCGGACATACCTCATTAAATCAGAATTTTCAGTGTAAAGGAGTTTCACATCCGACACAGAGTGCACGGATCAAACAGTGTGAATAATGTTCATCATTGAGATGCATTCAGGGATTTATAGTTAAAGAAGAGATATGTACCTGCGAACGTTAGTCCAGTACACAAGAGATGCCCGCTACGGTAAGGTAGGTGAAGGATGCTATCAGGTGACGAAATCTCAACAAGCATTCCAGCCACGCGCTACCCACAGGGTTGTAAAGCCTGTTGTTACGAATAGCGGTGGAAGGAGGCAATCTGTCCGCCCGTTCGTTCAAAGTTCCTCATGCAGTCCAGCGTGTGATGTAGGGGTATGTACCTATAGCGTATTGTGTCAGTACTTGGATAGTCAAGTAAGATGGGCAACGGTCAAGAAGAGAAGAGCAATCAGACAAGGCTGAAACTTGAAGCAGACAAAATTCCACATTATTGGTTAAGCTTGAGGAATGCCTTTCGCATGTCATAGAGTCATCATTGAGAGAAGGAGGAGAATGGAGAAAAAGATACGAACCTTTGATATGATAGATAGATATCGAGTGTTGACCTAGATATAGGCTGTTTAAGAGTCAGCAAAGCACTTAGGCAAGAAGGCAAGACGCTCCGATGACAGTGTCTGTCAGAGTATATTCACAATGGAAGTGTCCGTCATGGAATGTCGGATTTGGATTGTTCAAGTATGTTGTTCATCATGAGCAGCGTAGATAGACAGGGAAGAGCTTACCGTCACTCATAATGTCGGCACCGCACTCATAATGTGTCGCCATAGTGTGTAAACACCTGCACTGACAGGCTGTCAAGCAAGAGAAGTTGAAGAGAGAAAGAAGTTTCAAGCGAACTTTTTATTGTGCTTTTTCTACGGCGCGCGACAAGGCAGAAAGCGCAGTCACATGACGCCCCTTTTCAACTACCAAAAAGATTTGACGGACGAGTCCTATATACAGCCACATCCTAAAGAATATACATCAAGAAGAGAAGAGAAGATTGCTCCTGATGGGAACTACAAGGCAATGGCCAGGCCCAGGATGCCAGCGGCGCCCGCAATGCCCGCCGCCAACGCAGTGGCCCTCGGCGCAGCGTTGTGGCTGCTCGTCTGCGACCCGCCAGCACCACCCGCACCACCGCTCCCGCCCGTCGGCGCACCCGTCTGGGACGGCAGGTTGGTTCCAATGGCGCTCGTGACGCTGCCGATGCGGCTGGTGACGCTGCCCACGGCCGAGGTGAGCCCCGCGGCGGCGCTGCTGAGCCGGCTCTGGGCGTCGCCCGGCAGGCTGGTGAACCAGGCGGGAGGGTGCTGGTTGTGCAGGGCGCTGTCGAGCGAGGAGCCGAAGGAGCGCAGGCCCGAGGCGTCGGTGAGGCTGGAGAGGACGGAGGTGGGGATGGCCGTGAAGGCCGTGAAGGACTTGCCGATGTTGGCGATGTCCGTGGCGATGCCGCCGATGTCAGAGCCGACGTTGCCAAGGCCGGAGGTTCTAGACGTCCTGTTAGGGTCAATCCTATACTTGGAGGATGGGGAGGACGTACATGTCGTCGATGATGCCGGGCTGGGGGTTGGCCATGACGGCGGTGGCCGAGAGGAGGAGGACGGAGAGAGCCTTGAACTGCATTTTGCGGATGGATAGTATGCTGGGAGGATACTGGGTGGACTGTATTTGGCAGGAGAATCGACTGAGATTAAGGAGCGGGCGAGGTCTTATATAGGGGAAGCTTCTCCGCGAAATGGCTCGTTTGGGCTTAAGTAAACGCGGCTTTGACTTTGCTAGGGCTTGCTTCAGCCACCGCCATGACGGCCGATGCTGCTGGTCGATACGAGCCCCTGCTCAGCCTCCATGTCGACGAGTGTCACAGTTCTTCTACGGACCTGATGTTGACATTGACCGAGGATGGTCTGCAGTCGTAAAGAAGAAGAAGGGGAGGAATCCTGATTGAATCGAGTCGAGTCTTGTTAAGATGGAGTACTGGAGGCCATCGATGACGTGCGGTGACCTCATACCAAACAACAGCATGTAGATAAAAGCAACCCACGAGCGCTGCAGCCGTAGCAGTGACAGAGACACCATCTATCGCTATTATCATCCAGAATGCCACCCAGAAACACCAAGTTCAAGCTCAACACGGGCGCCGAGATCCCCGCCATCGGGCTGGGGACGTGGCAGGACGAGCAGGCCCAGGAGCAGTCCGTCTGCACCGCACTCGCGGCCGGCTACCGCCACATCGACACCGCGGCGATGTACGTATGCCCCGTCACAGAAGAGCAGAAGAAGCGGTAGTAACGGCGTGCAGATACGGGACCGAGGAGGCGATCGGCAAGGCGATCAAGAAGTCCGGCGTGCCTCGCAGCGAGCTGTTCATCACCAGCAAGCTGTGGAACAATAAGCACAAGCCCGAGGACGTCGAGAAGGCGATCGACGACAGCCTCAAGAAGCTGGGCACCGACTACCTCGACCTGTACCTGATGCACTGGCCCGTGGCCTTTGCGCCGGGCGACGACCCGTTCCCCAAGGACGACGCCGGCAAGACCAAGACCGCCGACATCGACTACGTCGACGTACGTTCCCTTCTTCTTTTCTTCTTCTGCCTCTCTTCCTTTCACTTGCTGACCCGCGCAGACGTACAAGGCGATGGAGAAGCTGGTGAAGGCCGGCAAGACCAAGGCCATCGGCATCTCCAACTTCTCCAAGGCCGAGACGGAGCGGCTGCTGAAGGAGACCAGCGTCGTGCCCGCGGTGCACCAGCTGGAGCTGCACCCCTGGCTGCAGCAGCCGTCGTTCACGGCCTTCCTGCGGTCCAAGGGCATCCACGTCACGCAGTACTCGCCGCTGGGCAACCAGAACGAGACCTACGAGCAGGCCGGCCTGCTGCTCGAGTCGCCCGTGCTCACGGCCGTCGGCAAGAAGTACAACAAGTCGCCGGCCCAGACGGCCCTCGGTGAGGCGTCTCTCCCCTCTCTCTCTGCAATCGAGCTAATGGACAACAGCCTGGGGAATCAACGAGGGCCACTCGGTGCTGGCGAAGAGCAAGACCAGCGAGCGCGTCAAGCAGAACATCGAGGCCGACTTCGAGCTGACGGCCGAGGACATGCAGCTGCTGCACGAGATGGACCGCCAGCGCCGCTTCAACACGGCCAGCGGCTTCGGCTACAGGTTCTTCAGCGACCTCGACGGCAGTCCCAAGTAGTTACGTGTAGTTCATCTAGTTGCATCTCAGCTGTAAATATTTACTGTCGTGTAAAGGAGCAAAATGCAGGATTACGTACGCCAGCGCATCACTTCCCCATCGGGCCTTAGGTCTTCTTTTCTTCTTCAGCTTCTTTTCTCCTCTTCAGCTTCATCTTTCGCTGTCCCTCTCTCATTCTCTTATCCTCCTGCTACGGTGTGGTGCATCTCTCTTCTACGGGAAACTGGTTGTCGCGGCCTGTCCTATATCATTGCTGGTACCTGCATACATCCCTGCAAGTGTCGCGTGCCATGCCGCCCCTGTTCAGCGGCTTCCAGTCGATGGGCTCGACCGACGGCCCCTCGACAGGTCGCATCTCCAAGCTCGTCCTCTTCTCCTACCTCCTCGACTGGATCGTCATCCTGTACTTTTCCCCTATTCTCCTCCATTGGCCAAGCTAATCCCTTGTCCAGCTTGATGGCCGCCCTCGGGCGCATCTTCGCAATCGCCCAGCCAAACAGACACACCTTCAGCCTGCGCGACCCCAACATCTCCTACCCCTTTGCCGTCCACGAGACCGTCTCCGTCACCGTCCTCCTGCTCGTCTCCCTGGTGGCGCCCATCGTCCTGATCGCCCTGATCAGTCTCGTCTTCATCCCCGGCCGCTCCGCCGCGGCTGGCGTGGCGCCCTCCCTGGTCTGGCGCCGCAAGCTGTGGGAGTGGAATGCCGGCTGGATGGGGCTCGGTGTGGCCTATGCCTGCACCTACGCTGCCACCGAGGGGATGAAGGTGCTCTTCGGCAAGCCGAGACCGGACATGCTGAGCAGGTGTGATCCTGACCTGTCAGACGTAGCCAGCCATGTCGTCAGTGGGCTGGGCCAGGTGCTCGACGGCGCCCCCGAGATGGTTACCTGGACCATCTGCAGAAGCACCTCGCAGAATACCCTCAGAGACGGCTTCGTCAGCTTCCCCAGCGGTCATTCCTCCAGTAAGTCACTCTGTTTCATCTGTAGTATCTTATACTAACCGCTGGTAGGCTCCTTTGCCGGATTGGTCTACCTGACTCTCTGGGTCAGCTCAAAGCTATTTATCGCTTTCCCCTACCTCTCACCCACTCTGTTCACTCGCAATCCCGTTTCGGCCTCGTTCAACCCGCGGCCAGACGATGAGGAGACCACGGAACATCGCCATTCGCGTGACACCGTGCCCCTCCGCGAGCAGGGGGCCGCACCACCGACATATCTCTTGCTCATAGCTGCCATCCCCATCTGCACCGCCGTCTTCATCGCCAGCAGCCGCTGGGTGGACAACCGCCATTTCGGCTTCGACATCCTCTTCGGTGCCTTGATGGGCACCCTCTTCGCCTGGATCGGCTTCACCCTCTACCATCTCCCGCTCTCCACCGGTGCGGGCTGGGCCTGGGGCCCACGCAGCAGACACCTAGCGTTCTTCGCGGGTGTCGGCTATCCTTCTTACGGCTGCGCCAGTGACGAACGCCCAAAATTGCAAAGGGAGACTCCACCCGCTCCCCAATGACGACTCTCTTAAACATGTCTACGTCTCTAATCTATGGTAATCTACACGTCCCATCTATCCCATGTATGAAGGAGCATCTGAGGAGCATGATGTAAGCACACGTTGTCTCGGTCATATATCTCGTTAATACTCTCGGCCTGTCTATACTTATATATATCCACGAATAATGAATTAAATAATACACTCATCAATTAACCGCTCAATCTGTTTCATCTCCAACCACCTACTCTCCCCTCGTCCCATCTCGCCCTCGCCTCCCTCCTGGCCTCAAGCTTGGCCCCCTCGGCCCTCACCCTCCTCACCCACTCGCTCACCTCCCTCTCGTCCGCCTTCCCACCCCCTCTATGATGCCCCTCATCCAAAAAGCTCTCTTCGACAGCCCTACACACCGCCTCCTGCTCCGCCACCGCGCCCACTAGCCGCTGGTACAGCGCCTTAGGCGACCACGGATCCAGCGCGGCGTCCATCTCGCTCTGCTTCTTGCGCCACGACACCTCGAGCGACTGGTGCTGCAATAGCGACGCCTCCGTCGACCCCCTTAGAGCAGAGAGATGTGCTTGGAGTTCGAGTAGATGTGAGGCCAGCGAGGTATTTGACGCGATCAGTTTCTCTAAGCTGCTCGACGCATATGCCGCTGAGGGATGCGAGTCCGCGAGTGCCGATAGGAGAGGCGCATTAGAGAGTAAAGAGTGGAGGTCTGATGTCCTATATCACACAACAGATTAGTTAGACTGGGATTACGCCCGGATGTAGGTATATGGGGAGCGCACGATTTATCATGCAACGCCTCTGGAATCCATTGATCTTCAAGGCTAGGTGGTTTGGGAGGCGGCTGCTCAAAGATAGGTCGGCTGGGGAGCGCGGAGGATCTGCCTGATGCTGGGCCTGAGCCCGGACCGTCCCCCTGGTCGCTGCCTAGGGGTTCTTTTGGAGGGGTTGATGGGGGATGGAGCGTGTCTTGGCCTAGCTGTGGCTGTTTTGGAGGCGGAGGAGGAGGCGTGCTGGGGTTATCGAGCGGCGTTTGAGCCCTGCTGTTCTGAAATGACATCGTATTGGGTGGTGTATAGATCTAAGCAGTATAGATCTAAGATTGTTGCAGTTCGGGGGTTGTCATAGATCGACGGGGCCGTGGAACGGTGGAACTATGATCCGGTCCCAGTTAAAGTAGACGGCAGGACAAGCTGGGCGATGTTTCACCACCAACCGCCATCAGGAGATTGCTGGACTGTTCAATATACGGATACTAAGTGTCGAGCGAAACTGTTAACAAACAGATCCGACTAGCAAGAAGGTACATGAAGCTTAACAACCGGTTGGGTTGGGCAAGATGCGTGTCAAAATGGGCAGCGAGCAACCGATGAGTGATGAATGTGATTGAACTCCTTTGAATAAAACCTTTGACTTTTGGTATATGAGTTGCACGATGGCAATAGCATTCTTTCACACCGACTTCCTACAATCTACTTAATCATCTACTGCCTTCTCTCTATGTCCTTTCCTTCGCATCTGTCTCTGCCATGCCGGCATGGCCCATTTGACCATGTACTCGGACGTCATAAGCTGCCTTGCGGTCGCTCTTTTAGCTGGCTCAAAAGTCATCATAGACCTCAGCATGTCCTCCAATGCTCTGAACTCGCCTCCAGCAACATCCCATTGACAGCTCTCTGGTGTCTCGCCCCGTCCCATATCCCACATCCGCTGATGAAGAGGACGAAATTCAGGTGTAGCAATGCGCTGGAAGTTGTTGATCCAAGAGCCATCCTTGTTGAAGAACTCAGGGCGGTTCTTCCAGGAGTTCCACCATCGCACTGGCAAGTTTTGATGGCCCAAAGTGTTGATCATCTCGCCAATGATGTCGTCTGGATCCCACGCAAAAGTTTCAAAGAGCGGTCGTTCACCCAGAGCATCGTACAGGACGACGCCTAAAGTCCACACATCTGCTGCAGTACCGATGATGTGGTCATGGAAAAATTCTTCCGGGGGAGCGTACAGGGCTGGGGTATGAAGCACTGGAGACGGCGTTTTGGACACTGCAAAGGACGTTCCGTAGTCTGAGATAAGAATCTCGGGATCTGTAATCTCGTTGGCAGGCATGTTCTGTCTCATAGAATAAACAACATGCGGTGGTGCATGGGGGATGCTGGGTTTTCCATCAAGACGATTTGTAGGGACCTTGGACGGTCTACCATGGCGTTCGTATAACTCAGCTATACTTAGGTTATCAAAACTAGGTACGCGAAGAAGAAAATTGCCCAAATGAAGGTCTAGAAGTTTATTAGATCAGTCTCTGAGCAGAACCTAAATCAAGAATAAAAGACATACCTCCATGACAAATATCGTTGGTATGCAAATACTCCAGGCCCATAATGAGCTGCGCCGCAATAGACCTCGCAGCATCTTGAGGAAACATGAAGTTTGTACTGTTCGCCTTCGAACTAGCTATGCTGCAACCCGCTGGTTCTCCAACAAGGCACTGATGATGCCCATTGGGGCCATCAAGGGAGAATTGGTCAAGAAAGGCTGGTATAAACCGCCGTCCAGGATGCTCCAGGTCACCTTTTTTTAATAGACGGAGTATTTCACTCTCTTTATTATCACCGCCCTTTGAAGCTGCCGCAACAAGGATCTTAAGCGAGACATAGCGCTGACGCTGCTGGTCATAAGCAAGCCAAATGGTTGAATAGCCGCCATATCCCAGCTTATGGACTATCTTGTAGCGATCACCGCAAAGGGTGTCTCCGATGAGAGTTGGATGATATCCGCCGGGTCTGTATCCCTCCAAGTCCTCCACGTCTGCTTCAGGGTGGTATAGCCTCTCCTCGGCTTCCAAGGGCTGTATCTCGGCCACTGAATGATAGGAAAGTCGATGTCGTGCTAAAGAAGATTTATGAGGAAGTCTTTGAGGTTGACACCCCAGTACATTGAATCGAGACAACAACGGTCGAAGAAGTGTGAATCTCCAGCCGACGTTCATGGCTTTGTCTATGAAGTCGCTGCTCATACAGCGGACTAACTGGGCTCATCAGACCAGAATTGATGTTTCAATGGCCTTTGGACAGAGTAAACAAATTAAACCTTTTTCTTAGGCTTTTTAGAGTTTCCCATCCAATCTGCGTATTTTTTTATCTTTAAGCATATCTTTTGTACAAAGGCACCCCTGTTTACTTTCTTAAACATGACATCACAGCCATTCCAATTAATGGGAATGATAATCATGATAAGAGAGGGGTTGCAATCCAAGTTCCGGATAGAACGGAAGTGGACCGTGGTAGAAAGGCGTGCCTTGAGTAGACTTCATCCTTTACCAGAAAGGAAATTTAAGTTGACCGGCCGTCCTCTAGTTGGCTCTTTGAAATATTTACTAAATAAAGAAGGATAGACTGGTGTGATATCACTACCTTGCATCTTCGAAGTCACCAACATTACTAACATCACTAACTATTACATCGACGTTTGTAATTGATTTGACCAGGAGACATAGCCGTAGATTTTTAGATAAAAGTCGACCTTCTAGACTTCTTTCCGGGCTCTTCTTCTTATTGTATGCGTGTATGAGTGTCCTGAGCTTATCAATAGTAGACGTTGAGGTCGAAGTGACTGAATATGCCATGTTTGCGGTTGACCTGGTGGGAAGCCTTCTTGGAGAGACGATGGACGATAACCAACAGATCTGGGGTCCCTACGAAGTAAGGATATTTTTGGGCTAGGCGAGTTGCACTTCCAGCATCCTTGGGTCAGGATGCACACCCCGCTTCTGGGACCCCATTAGTAAAATTATAGTGAACTTTAACTGGTTGACTCGCGGCCCTTCCTCCCGGCGAACCTTAAACCCTCACTTCCTATTTGCACCTCGACTGACAGCAGCAGGTCTATCTGCGCCGCAATCTAGTTGACTACCACCTGCGGCCCAAGCTGAAATGTTTCTTTGTCCATGTTTCTTTGTCTGCTCGGTCGCTGACCGAGCCGCCGCCCCTCGATTGGACGCTGCATGCCTGCTGCTGTCCCCTCCCCACGCTATGAGGTTGTCGGGCATAGAGAAATAATTCAAAATCAATGCACTTGAATTTAAAGCCATACGAGCAATGAGTCACAGAAAAGTACAGGTGGGCCTAGGCTGCCTTCCTCTGATATAAAGAGCACGTCGTATCATCTGTGAGCCATCGCCTCTATTCGAGTTCTACTCAGATAACTACCTAGTCATCCAGAAGCCCCTCTGATAGATAGACGTCTAAGTACTGATTACCACAGGTATTTTATGTCCACCCAGATATAAATCACTGGCCTAAGACCACTCCCTTCCAGTTCCCCACCCAAATCCTTCCACTACCTTGACCACTGCTTTAACCACGTCCTTAACCATCACCCTAGCCGCTTCCCTAAGCATCACCCTAAGTGATCGCCTTAGCGTTACCTTACTTGACTACCTTGACTAACGCCCTAGCTAGCATCTTAGTAGGAGGGAGACCTTAGGCCCTAAGGAAGTTACACTGCAAATCTATGTCCTGAAGAAAAAAAGCCTTAAGGAAACGGAGAAAAGAGACTCTTGCCCAGTAAGTAAAGCGAACGCTTCAAGTCTATAGTAACATAGTGAAAAATATCTGACCTCAAATTATCCAGGCATGTCGAACCCTAACTATCCAAATAGGCCATCCAACCAGCATGGTTATTATCAAGGAACATCCCAAGGGCAGGGCCAACTTCCGAGGCAGCCGACAGGGAACCAGCCTGGCCATAATCAACATCATCAAAACCAAAATCCAGTCAGCCACTTCAGCTGGAGTACATCAAGTGGTGTAGAAAGCAGTACTGGAAACCTGTCAGTGCAGGAAATATCCCTAACGCCGGGCCAAGGCTTCGGCCGGCAAGCAACAAACCCACCTGATCAAGACTTTCAGAGCCACTGGAGTCCGAGTACTCCAAGCGAGGCGCCTAGCAGTGTCAAAGACAGGTCGGTATCCGAGACATCTCGACCGCAAACCATCGATCAAACCGCCCACCAAGGTCAAACTGCCACCACTGGCGGTAATGAAGACGAATTAGACGATGACGAGATTGAAGCAAACAGATTGAAAACGTGGGGGGCTCTTTCTGGAAATAGACAACCAGCGCCGCCTCATGAAATGATTGCGGAGAATTTCAAGAATTCAATGACAGATGATCCTGAGACAGGGGAACAATTGAGTAGTAAGGGCAATAAAGCGAGAAAAGGACGAGGTATTAACATTGAGAATTGACGGAGGCTAGGGGTTGAAAGGTTCTCCATTTGCGTTATATGCCTTGCCAGTCAACTTTTCGTCATCGAATACTGATTGTAGTTTCTTCTGATATTGTGTATAGTGCTTTAGTTTTGAATCCACAAACGACGCCATGTTGGGTGTCCAAAAGGAAGATACCGCGCCGCGAAGTGGTGCTTTAGACTCTTCTTCTGAAAACATTGATTGTATATGCTGTCTAAACATAGGGAATAATCCCTTAGGAGTCTGCAATGCATTAAAATACCAGTAATGTCTGGAGTTCAGAGCTTTTTTCATGGATTTGACGGCGTAATAGATTCCAGGTGGAGGATGGGGTTCTCGCTTCGCCTCATCCTTGAAAATTCTCACAAACTGCTGATAGCATGCTGAGAACTTTTCGTACTCTGCCCCTTCTATTTCGTCACAGCCTACACCACTCAACCAGGTCGGAGGAAGTAAGGTTTCCACAGGTAAAGAGCAGGCCCACTCAAGGTCGATAATGTGCTTGATATTCCAGTCTTTATCAACGAAGATGTTGCTGGCATGCATGTCTGTCAGCTGCATCGCGAATGGACCATAACGGAGATGCCGAGACGTGAAAAAGTGAAGAAGTGCCCTCATGAGCACCAGGTCTTTGGCCTGGCCCCGTGCGTCTTCGGCACTGAACACCGCGTTTTTCTGATGTTTGAGGCGGTTGTCATGAACAGTCAAGAGATCAGTGTAATAATCATTAGCACTCACGTAGGTCATATTCCGCGGGATGCCGACCGGAATGAACCAGTTCTCGAGCATATTGTGAGTGCAGTCCATGGGACGATTAGATAGGCTGATGCGGCCATCGTTATCAATTGTCCAGGAACCAATTCGAGGTTGTGGAATATTCGCGAGTGATATCATTATTCTTGAAAGACCTCGGTAGAGATTCTCTGTCTTTTGCTCTGTGTGTGGCTCCTTGAACGAGCAAGAAAGCATCTCACTGTCATCTTCAATCCAGTCGATTATCATGTATGGGAATGTCAGGAATAAGTTTCTTTTCAATGGTATAAATTCAGAAAACTTTGAACCAGTAGTAAGACGGCAATATAAGCGCCAAACACTGAATTTTACCCATTGCCAGATAGAAATATACTCAGAGTGGTAAAACTGTACAATTGTGTCAGCTAGTTTGCGTTTGATAATGCCAAGATTTTACTCACTGTAAGGCCATCAGGGACACCGAATCCTCTTAGCTTCGGAATTGGTACATCCGGGCAGTTCTCTGCGATCCAAATATATGTTGCTGCCTCCGAGCGTACTTTCTCTTCCATATTACCAGGAGACATTAATTCGCCCAATTTATACCATATAGGCACCCTGAATGCCACTTTTGTTGGTAGAGACCCCTTAGGGTCGATAATGGTGACGGGTATACAAACGTTGAAACTCCCGTGCTTCCAAATGACCCGACCATCAATTATCATGTCCGGTATATATAGCTGGTCCACGCTATTTAGTCCAAGGTGAGAGGCCAAAACTTCCTTTATTTCCATTAATTCATCTTTCAACCGAGTAAAAAACATGGCCCGTCTTCCGGAATACTGCAGCTCTTCGACCATATCCTCTTCCCGGCCTTGCGCACTCGAAAGGGTGACAAAACTGGAGAGGAGACATTTGCATGGTTTTTCGACTTGTTGCTTTGGTTTCTCAGAATGAACGTCCGGCGAATCCCCAGCTTTAGAATCATCAGCCATGGTTGTCGCGTGTCGCTTCGCTTTCTGGCCGCTTCATTGCGTGGAAGTACTTTGGCAAGCAAAATGGTTCAGTTTGTAGAGAGGCGCCGGGGTGCTCAGGGGTAAAAAAAAGTGTCACGTGCCAGGCCAGCTGCATGAAAGGAAATGCTGGCTAGGTAACTGGTCACTTCGTGCATTGTTGAGTGAGCTGGGCTGCCTGCCCTGTGCATAAAGCTTTTGGGATGTAAAAAGTGTCGGCTTTCGGTGTTTGTGCTGCCCAGGTTTCGTACCTGACCTTGGTACCTGAGGTAGCTTTGACATATCCACCCAGACCTAATTTCGTCTCTATGCCATCACGGCGTCGAAGTATCCTTTAGTCGGGACTATTCCTACGGGGTAAGGCCTAATTAAAGGACTCTAGAGCTCTATTTTATAGCTACTAAAGCATCTGCGAGCCTTGCCTAGTTGTCTGACAGAGATATCCTAATCTATAAAGCTTGTGAGTGGTGATAGTGGGCCTGCCTGTTAAACTGATAAGATCGGAGTCTAAAAATCCACGCCATAGGGCCCTCCAGGGAAAGAGGGGAATCACCATGGATCCTAATGTTAATACCGTCAAGGAGTTCGCAAAAATTTACAGAAGATAGAGGAGAAAATCCAGGGTGAAAATGAGAAGGCATTCGCAGGAAAGCTAAGGTGGTAGCTATAGAGACGAGGTTGGGCCTTGAATCGCGTCAACTGAGCCTCCTGTGGAAGATAGACTGATATCTTCACTGGCCCTGCGCGAGCAGGACATCGACATCAATGAGCGGGACCTACTACCTGCGGACAGAAGGTCCACGCCCACGGAAAAAAGGAGAAAACCCTTCATTATAAAGGATGAAGCCACAGCCGCAATACGAGACAAATTATCAAAAGAGGTCCCAAATACGTATCAACAACGCAAATGTTATAGCCGCGTTCCAGGAACAGTCGTCCGCACTTAAAGAGCTGCAACTTTCAACCAAAGAAGCCATCTCTTGCCTCATGGTTTTGAAATTGGTGGTCAAGGTTAGGATTGGGTGTGCATAGGTGTGCCGAGGAACTCACTGGCATTCTACCAATCGGTAGGGCCTGGTTTTTCCTTAAATATAGGTATCGAAGGTGGTGTGGTTATGAGTCTTCTTCTTTTCCTCTTATTCGACCATTCACACATAAATACAAGATCCTATGGGGATGCGCTTCTGGGCTGAAAATTGGCCACGTATCGGCGTAGGCTGCATTGATTGATGAAAAGTCCCGGATATATAGATTCTAAGCTAGTGGATAGGGTGAGCACGTCACGCTGAACGACATCCATCAGATGTCAGGCTACTATCCCCAGTTCTTCTTCTGAACGTCTCATGCGTGACTCTATAGCTTGTCTAGTCATATGACGAGGAAATTCAAGATCTGAACTGCATGCCATCGAAGAATTGGCGAAGTAAGCATTGCGAGTGCATCCCAATCAGCGTCATGGCAACTCTATACAGACTGGCCGGAACGCAAGTCATTGACGGGATCCGCTTCTGGTGTAATCAACGTGCTATATCGATGATGCCAGCGCGGTGTAAATAAAATGCATCCTCGGGTACACATCTAGGATTGAGTCATTTTTTGGCAGTGAATAATATCCCAGATCACCCTAGCCGCCGCTTGCTGTCTCTTTGCTCTGAGTTAGGATTGGCGTCTCGGATGGCATCGGCCACAAGCCCACGTAGCTCCTGCTGACCCTCTTCACTGTGGAAATTGTCTCTCGAGGCAAGGTCCTCTATTCTCTGCCGGAAAGCAGAGTCGATAGCAACGTCTTGGGTCCCTTGCTCGGCCGTTCCAAATGACACCCTCACGTTGGGCGGTAGACCGCCTCCCGTGCCGTTCAGGTTGACATCTGCGCCGATTATATCGTTCAAGTAGGCTGCAACAAGCGGGAACGAGCCGTCATTCGTGATCGACTCTGTGGCCGTGAGTCCCTCGTCGTTCGTCTTCGTCTTGTCTATGCCGCACTCTTCGACGAGATAGCGAGCCACCTCGACATCTTCCACGACAAAAAGGCAGGTCTCGCCGTCCTCGTCGGTCAGGTTGACGTCGACCTTGAACTCGTCGATCAGCGTGCGCAGGAGGTCGAGATGGCTGTAGGACGCGGCGGCGTGGAGGAGCGAGTAGCCGTGCTCGTCCTGGCCGGCGGCGAGGGCAGGATTTGCGCGCAGGAGGGGCAGCAGGGCGGGCGAATTGTCCGACGCGAGGATCCAGGGGTTGGCCATGCCTGATTGAGTCAGAGGATGACTCGTGTGGCGTGTGTGATGAAAGGAGCTGGCTGATGTCGGAGTCTCGTTCGGGTTTGGTCGTTCTTTTTTCTCGTTGTTTGTCGGAGTCACTGTGGACTTTTTGCGGGCTCCATCACAAACACAAAAAGTTCCTGACTCACGACGTATACTTTTAAAAATAAAACACGCGCCGGTAGAAGGTATTTAATGCGCATCCTGGGCTGTGGTAGAGGCCTATGGCAGCAGACAACTCATACCATCTTCCCTTCCAGCTTCTCCTTTGCCCGTCGCCCGTTTACCAGCTTGCCGCTCGCCTTCACCATGGCACCACAGCAAGATTCCCATGAAGTACTCCAGCTGGTCCAGCGACTAGAGGCCGCGCAGAAGAAACAAGTCAAGCGGGCGTTCAGCTGCAAGAAGACCACATTCCCCGTCGCCGGATCCAAGATCACCGTCGACTCGTGGCGCTTCCAGGACTGGGACTACAAGAAGGGCGGCCTGCCCACCTGCGCCCGCGGACTGTTCACCACGATCAACAGCGCGGGAAACCCAGAGATTGCTGTGCGGGGATACGATAAGTTCTTCAATATCGAGGAAGTCAACTCGACGAAGTGGAGGAACATCGAGACTAATACCCGCGGGCCATATGAGCTGAGCGTCAAGGAGAATGGATGCATCATCTTCATCTCCGGCCTGGAGGACGGCACTCTGCTGGTCTGCAGCAAGCATTCTACGGGCTCGCGGCAGGACATGGACATGAGCCACGCAGAGGTCGGTCGTGCGTGGGTGAGACGCCATGTCGAGTCCGTGGGCAAGACGGAGGAGGACCTTGCCCGGGAGCTACGGGGTCTGAATGCCACCGCGGTAGGCGAGCTCTGCGATGACAGCTTCGAGGAGCACGTCCTGGCGTACTCTGAGGAAGAGTCTGGCATCTATCTACACGGCATCAACTTCAATCTGCCCACTTTTGCAACTACGAGCGGCAACGACGTGCATCGGTTCGCCGACGCATGGGGCTTCAAGAAGGCCCAATTCCTCGTCAAGGATGACGTTGCTTCCGTCAGGGCCTTTCTCGAGGGATGTGCAGAGACTGGCTCCTGGGACGGGAGAGATACCGAGGGATTCGTGATCCGGTGCCAGATGCGGGAGTCCAACACTCTGCCCTACCAGGACTGGTTCTTCAAGTACAAGTTTGAAGAGCCATATCTGATGTACCGCCAATGGCGCGAGGCGACCAAGAAGCTCATCAGCGGCAAGGTGCCCACGTTCAAGAAGCATGTCAAGATCACGGAGGAGTACCTCCAATATGCCAGACGGCAGCTGGCAAAGGACCCCAAGATCGGTAAACTGTACAACCAGAATCACGGAATCATCGCGATGCGAGACGGTTTCCTGCGTGAACGCGGCCTCAAGGGCTCTGAGATCATAGCCATGGAGGCCGCCGAGGGAGGAGAAATTAGCAGCCCAGAGGACCGAGACTTCGTGCTGGTTCCCATTGCCTCGATCGGCTGCGGTAAGACCACCGTGGCCCTCGCACTGGTGCGGCTGTTCAACTGGGGCCATTTCCAGAACGACAACGTCGAAGGCAAAGGGAACCGGCCGAAGAGGTTCGTGCAGGGTCTGATCAATGAGCTCTCAAACCACCCCTGCGTGATCGCAGACCGCAACAACCACCAGAAGCGCGAGCGTGAGCAGCTCTTCGCCGACATGCAGAGCTTGGTCCCGGATGCCCGCTTCATCGCATTGCACTGGGTGCATGAGCCGAAGCGGTCGATGCTCGACGACATCCGACGGGTGACGCAGCAGCGAGTGCTGGAGAGGGGAGACAACCACCAGACCATCCGCGCCGGCAGCAAGAGTGAGAGCGAGATACTGCAGATCATGGAGGGCTTCCTGCGCCGGTTCGAGGCAGTCGATACACGTCGTGAGCCAGACAGCCATTTCGAGGGCGTCATCGACCTCGACGTCACGGCGTCGTCGCGCGAGAACCTCGAGACCATCGTCGACCACCTCTACGCCAATTACCCCAAGCTCATGAAGCGAGAGAGGCCAGACTCCGCGGAGCTTGACGCAGCCATGACACAGGCGATGACAGATTACACCGTCGATCTCAAACACGATCTAAACTTCAAGCCCAAATCCAATCCTCCATCGAACAGCCATCAGCATCAACAGCATAATCAACAACAACAAAAACAACAGCAAAGTCAATCGCAGGCCCAAAAAGGGCAAACGCCCGAGCAACTCGCTAAAAAGGTCGAATACTACAACATCTCCGTGCCCGCCACCGCCATCAGATCAACCCTCGCATCCATCTTCGACTCACCTTCCTCCTCCAACGCACCGGCGTTCTCGCACCTCTACCGGCTGCTCACCAACTCCCGCCGCATCCAGCCTAATTTCCACGTAACCCTCATCCATCGCGCATCCACGACGGACCACCCGTCCATCTGGACCACCTACACGGACCTCTACAAACAAGCCCTCCAGGCGTCAGCGTCAGCCGTCCCCTCGGGCTCAGCCACTGTTACAGCGGCGCCCACGCCAAGTCTAGGAACGGCCTCGGTCCGCCTGGAGACGGTCGTCTGGGATTCGCGGATAATGGCGATTGTCGCACGCATCTTGCCCGTGGGGGCAGCAGCAGCGGCGGCGGCGGCGGGGGTCGAGGCAGCGGGCCCAGGGCAAGGGAGCGCCGATTCGAGCGCGGAAGGGGGGACGGGAGGAATAGGCGAGTTCTCAACGTGGCCTTGTGCGAACGAGGTGCCGCACATCACGGTTGGCACGGCGAATGCGAGCGTGAAGCCGAAGGAGAGCAACGAGCTGCTCAGGCGGTGGTTGGAGCATGGGGCGGGCGAGGCGAGTGGGATTTGGGAGGCGAGGATTCCGGCGGTGAAGGTTGTCGAGGGCACGGTGGGGGTTGTGGTGAGGAGGTGAGTAAGGAGAGACAGTGGGTGGGTGAAGGAGAGACAGTGGTACAGAGGGAGTGGTACGGGAGGTAGATGGGTTGTATATCTATGTATTGGGACACAACGCAAGGGTCGGAGGTTAATGAACTCGCTCCTCAATTGGTTCGTGAAATCGCGAAAATGATACGTCAACAATATCAAACCCGCGCTGTCTAGTGTACATCGTAACGTGCATATATATTAGGGACATTATTAGTCGCTCATCCAGGGAGCTATTAGTAGGTTAATCGCCCATCCAGGCAGCGACTCGGCCGGTGCCTACGCGCGCAACCATGCGCAGCCCCGTGCTGCCCATGGGGAAATAGCTGACCAGATACCACAGCAGCGCGACGAGCTGGCAGGCGGACGAGACGAGCGTTAGAACGGTCGAGTGCAGCTGCAGAGAGGTTAGCTATGACGTTATCGTTATCGTTATCGGATCAGCAGGCAGCCGCAGAGTTCTGCAGCTACATTTGAAAGTTCTGCATCTAACATCTGAAAGTTCTGCATCTAACATCTGAAAGTTCTGCAGCTATATTTGCAAATATCTGAAACTCTGCAGCTAACATCTGCAAATATGCAAATATCTGAAGGGCCACCAGGGAGGTGTGAGGAGTGGGTGATGTCATAGCGCATGCGCAAAGCAAGGGACGGGGTGGTGGTGAGGGTATAGGATATAGTTATGGTGTGCTAGGGGGGCCGCATGGATGGTGCGTGGAGGGTGCATATGCGGAAGGGCGGAAGAGCGGAAGAGCAGCGCAGGGAAGAGCACGGAGCTAAAAGAGAAAGCAAAAAAAGAAAAAGGGCCGGGGTGACTTACGCCGACGGCGAAGTAGAGGGTTAAGGCGATGGACGAGAAGTAGGCAGCGGTGAAGGGCAGCCGGGGGCCCGAGGCGAGGTGCTTCGCGTAGGGGACGGGGCCCATCAGGACCGCCCAGGAAGCGAGGAAGAGGGCAGAGCCGGCGGACCATCTTGGAAGTAGGTTAGCATGGCAAGCAGGTAATGGACAGCAGGTATAGAGTATGGACAAGCAGGTAAAGACTGCAACCCAGACATGAAGCATGAGAGGCATGAAGCATGAAGTGTGGAGAAGCGCGGAGCTAGGGTGGTATAGTGCTGGATGTGATATGGATGGTTGGTGGGATGAGTGGCTGGAGACGAGACGGGTCATGCACCGCTCCCGCCCGCGGTGCCTTGTGATGCCGGAGAAAAAGAAAGCAGACGCTGGGCGAGACAGACGAGGAGATCGAGATGGTGAGGACTCACAGGATGGCGAACTTGCGCGGCTTGAGCATCAAGGGCACGACGAGGATGAAGCAGAGGGCGAAGCAGACGAGGGCGGCGACGTTGCAGGCCGCGAAGACCAGCATGCGGTCCCATCGAGAGACTGGAGCTGTTAGAGAGAGCCTACGGAGCATGTGCAGCCATCACGCGGAGTAGAGAGCAGTAGGAGATAGGTGTAGCACGCGGAGTAGAGAAGAAGAGAAGAGCAAAGAGACAGATAGACGCACGCGCAAACCAGGCGTCCTCCTCCTCTCTCCTGGAGGGCGCGGGCAGCGGCGCGGTCGAGGCAGCGCTGTCCGGGGCGAGCTGGACACGCGCCGGGCCAAGCGGGTTCCAGGCGTGCAGCCTGTCGAGGAACGGGGTGGTGGAGTCCGGCCGCGCAGCAGGAGAGGCAGAGGAGGCAGCGCGCCGCGACCAGCCAAGCGAGCCCAGGGAGTCGTGGAAGGAGGCTGATGCCATCGCGGGGGCTTTCTAGAAGGGACTCGCGGGGGATGCTGAAGAGACAGCAGCGAGGACGGATCGGACGGACAGGCGGTGCAACGCGGATCGCTGCAGCGGGCGGCAAAAGCAAGGAGCAGCAGTTCCCACGGCGGGCAGCCAGGATGAGGCCGAATCAGATGACGGGCGAGGCAGCAGAGACGCCGGAGCTGGCGACAGCCGGAGGGACCAGGCGCAGGAGGAGAAAGGGAGGCGCCCGATAGGCCAGGAGGCGGGTGTCAGATGAGCGGCCAGTTACGAGACTGTTCGAGAGATCCGGCAAGCTAGGTTGCTGCAGATTAGCTGGAGGTGTTGAGCTGTAGATGGTTAACTGAAGATGTTGCTGTAGATGAGCTGGAGATGTTGATGAAGCCGTGCTGAGTCAGCGCAGACGACGGACAGACAACAGACAGACAGACAACAGAGAGAAGAGACAGGAGAAGACAGACAGCAGACAGACGGAGTACAGGTGGGCAGAAGAAGTACACAGGGAGTAGCCAGAAGTACTGGGACAGCTGGCTGACCTCTGCCCGGTCTGTCGATCGCAGCGCTGCATGACCAGGCCGCCCACACCCTCCGGCCGCCCTCCATCACGAAGGCTGTCGAGGGCTGTCGAGGGCTGTAAGGGCTGTCGAGGCTGTTGTCCAGGGAGAGCCGCCATAAAGCCGCCGTCCTGTCCTCTGTCTTCTTCCTCGAGTCGTCGTCGCTGTGTCTGCGCTGTCGTCTCGCCGTCTCGCCGCTAGTGCTTCGCTAAGCAGCCAATCCGCCTCTGTGACACGCCGAATAAGACAGTCAGGTTGTCTACATCAAGTTGTCTAGAGTCAAGTTGTCTGCCAGAAGTTAGTCAAGTCGGCCAAAGTCAGTCGAGGTCGTCGAGGTCAAGTCGAGTCCAGCGGTTCTCATAGAGTGAGGTTCAGTCCTATAAATAACTAGCCGACGGCTCCACCCAAACTTCTTCAACTTCAACTTCTTCACCGACGTCGACACTCCGTACACTCTGCCTCTGTCTGCACTCTACACTGACACTCTCTAACCGCTCTCTGGCACTCCTGGCACTCCTGGCACTCCGCGTCTCATCTCTCGCTCTCGTCATCACTCGCTACTCTTCTACCTCAGCCAGTGACACGTCTGACATTAATGCCCCGGGTCCACGACTCATCGGAGCACTGACTCCTGTCCACTCCTGAGACTCCGAGACTCGACGAGACCGACAGACATCAGTCTCGATACTCACGACAATACTCACACCGACCTCTATCCACATAATGGGCGACATCTCCGCCATGATCAAGAGCGAGCCCGAGGACTCCGGCCACCAGTTCATGATGTCTCCCTCCGCCTACGGCCTGCCCACGCCCTCCTACGCCAGCTTCGGCGCCTCCGCCAGCGGCGCCGGCGCCAGCGAGGGCATCGACCCCTCCGAGCTCACCATGCACCACCAGAACGGCTTCGTCTCCGGCCATGGCCCGCACCACGCCCAGTCGCTGCATCCCTTCGCCTCCCAGACCCTCTCGTCCAGCTTCATCGACACCGACGAGCTGCTCGACCTCGAGATCCCCGGCGACCCCCTCGACTCCCAGCGCCAGCCCACCGCCATCTCCATGAGCCACCAGGGCCAGATGTCCCACATCTACTCAAATACCCCCGACGGCGGGCCCATCCAGAGCCCCTTCTTGCGCTCCTCCTTCAACTACGACCAGTTCCGCCAGGTCCACCACCAGCAGCAGCAGCAACATCAGCAGCAGCAGCAGCAGCAGGCTGCCACCTCGCCGCACATGAGCGCCATGAACGTCCACTTTGACCAGAACTACTCCGTCAACCCCAAGGCCGCCCGCAACTCCTTCCACGGCGCCGACGCCCGCAGCCCCGTCACCCCCAAGACCCCCGGCATCGGCATCGGCGGCCTCAACATCAACACCCCGGACTCCGGCAGCTTCTCCTCCCAGCCCATCCGCGCCGTCAGCCTGCAGTCCCAGCACCAGAAGACCATGTCCGGCCAGTGGAACGGCACCCCCGGCAGCGCCCAGTCGCTCATGGAGTCCCCCATCTCCTCCCCGGGCGGCCACCCCCACCACGCCGGCATCCACGAGATGCTCAAGTCCGCCAAACACGCCTCCCTCCCCGCCAAGGTCGACTCCATCCACGGCCACCACCACTCCTCCTCCTCCCAGTCGCTCGAGTCCCAGGAGGCCAAGCGCCGCCGCCGCCGTGCCTCCCACAACATGGTCGAGCGCCGTCGCCGCGACAACATCAACGAGCGCATCCAGGACCTCTCCCACCTCGTCCCCCAGCACCGCCTCGAGGACGAGAAGGTCCGCAAGCAGCTCGTCAACAACTCCGCCCTGGTCACCTCCTCCTCCGCCGCCGGCGCCAGCGCCACCTCTCCCCCCAACCACAACCCGGCCACCTCCCTCCTGGCCGGGCCCTCCGCCCGCCGCGCCACCGCCGGGAACATCACCATGGGCCTGCCCATCGAGGAGAAGGAGAAGGGCCCCAACAAGGGCGACATCCTCAACGGCGCCGTCGGCTGGACCCGAGACCTCATGTGGGCCCTCCACCGCAAGCTGGAGCAGGAGGATCAGCTCGCCGAGTACATCGCCTCCCTGGGCGGCCAATGGCCCTTCGAGCAGACCGAGGAGGACCGCCGCATGCGCACCGAGGTCCTCGACGCCATGGACCTCAACGACGGCATCAACTTCTCCTACTCCCGCGGCGTCGGCAGCGGCCTGCGCGTGCCCAAACACACCAACATCTCCGGCGAGTCCGTCGCCCCGGGCGCCTCCGACCAGCCGCAGGGCCAGTCCCAGAGCCAAGCCCAGAACTCCGCCGCCGACAACAGCCCGGGCTTCACCAGCTCGCAATTCTGGAACAGCTCGGGGCACATTGGCCTCAGCGTGAAGGAGGAGGACGAGTACGCCATGGAGATATGATCCCCGTCCTCGTCTCGTCCTCGTCCTCTCTTCCTCTCCTCTTCTTGTCATTGTCGCCTATTTGCATATACCGGTTGGTGGCGTTTCTGACGAGAACGGGCGGTCCGGTCTGTTGGTCTCTTTCTCTTCTTCTCCTCTTTATACTTCATTTCCATCTTGTCCTTACATCTTGTCCTTACATCTTGTCCTTACATCTCGGGCCCGATATATCTCGTTCTCCCTCTGCGCACTATATTCCGTCCCAGCACGCGTGGCATGGCATGGCAGCCTGTTTGTTCTGCTCTATATATCTACTGTTGCTTTGGTCTGGAGTCATGATCCCTCCTTTTGTGCTTTCCCTTCCCATCCCCATATCCGTTTCGGGCCAAGTATACAGCCCAGGGTACCAGGAGGCTGTCTATTCTCTTGTTTCTAACGGTGGACGTTGATTGACTGATGACTTGTCTGTTTTCTTTTGTTTCTTCAGCATACCCTTTTCTCATTTTTTTTATTTTTGCTCAACTACTGTCTTGTCTCGTTAGCCGTGCTGTCATGCCAACTACATACCTTGCCTGCTATCTACTTTGTTCTTCTCTCTGTGGTTTGATTGGTTTTTTTGTCTTCCTCTGGTCTATCTCAGTACATCCCTCTCGTATGTAGCTAGCTAATATTCCCGCCCGCCTTAATAATTACTCCAGCGAAGCTCTACTCCGTCACTGCCTGAGATCTAAACAAGTCTATTCTCTATGCATCTATGTACTGACATAAGAACTTATAATGTATGTGTGGTATCATCGGACCTCTCCTCCCGCTCCTCCCGCTCCTCTTCTTCCTCTCACACCCCTGAGCTTGCAGAATCAATCACTCCTTTCTCAACGTCCGGAAGAAATCCGTAACAGCAGTGAACACCACCAGCAAGATACCACCACCAGGACCCAACCGCAGCACCTTGGGCAAAAACCCCTTATACAGCGCCCCAAACCCTTCCTCCCGCATCACCGTCCCCAAAGCCGGCCACGCCCAATTATACTTCGGCACCGACCCCGCGATCTTCGGACTATTCTGGATCCGCGACTTCACCACGTCCATCGGCGTGTTGATCACCGTCCCCAACGTCCCGCCCACCGTCCCCGCAATAATATCATTCACCATCTGCTGTCTCTGATTCCCCTTCTCGACCGGCGGAAGCTGTGCCCGAATCTGGAAGATACTCCCGAAGTAGCCCGCGTTCCACAGGATGTGGCGCCAGAGCGTGGCCTCGAGCCCGTTGTAGAGCGCAAGCGGGCCCTCGTGCTTGACGATCTTGCGCACGACGTCTATCATGCCGTTGTATTTGCCCGCGGACTCGCGGTCCTGGAGGCGGATCTTGACGAGCTCGAAGGGGACGACGACGAAGGACTCTGTGGCGCCGGCGGTGGCGCCGGTGAGGATGGCGAGCGGCTGGTTGGTTTTCTCCATGCCGAAGAGGCGGCGGTAGAAGCTGCCCCAGCTGTCGTTGGCGGCGAATTTGGTGGCGCGTTTGGGGGCTTCCATCAAGATGGGGGCGTTGATGCCGCGGTATAGGCGGGAGAAACTACATTATTACCTACTTATCAGATTGCGTTCTTCTTGGTGGTGGTGGTGGGGACGAAGTATGGGGGAGGGAGGGGGAGGGGTGCGCGGGGAGACGGACCCTTCATTTCTAACGATCTTGCTGAAGCAGTCGAACATGCCATTGTAGCCTTCTGCGCCTGTAGCAGCGCCGGTCTGGAGTTGTCTATAGATCCGAGTTAGCAATGGCCAATCCGGCATGGGGTGTGGTAGAGTGGTGGCTTACACTCTTGTCTTGACTACGTCCAGAGGGTACCTGGTTTATCGACAATGGGGTCAGCGAGGGCCCGGAGACGCCGTCCAGCAACAACAAGAACCGTCATACATCACCAGAATCTAAAAGGAGGAGCAGAATAAGTTAGCAAAGGTAATTGCGCTGACCGTCGGCCTGGCCGTGAGACCGGGCGGCTCGGCCGAAGATGAGAACGAACGAACCTCAGACACACCGGCCACCGCTCCGGCGGCGAACTGGTAGGCGAACGGCAATGGGGGCTTATCCTGCGACATCCTGACGGTGTTTCCTGCTGTCAGACCTGAGACGATACCGACGAGAAGACAGCAAGAGGCAGATGCGGTGCGGAGCGAGGAGGCGGATGAGGGCCGAAGCGATGATGGGATGGCGGGAGGCTAAGTTTTTCCCTTCCGCGGCAATTTCGGTAAAATTCTGGGGCACACGACAGCCCGATCCCCCATCCTGCAGCTGGATATTCGCGCAAGTGACTCTGCCACATGTTAGAGGGCTACACGAACATATGGCGAGGGTGTTAGACTCGTCTGCTGGGGGTCGCTCCACACGTCAGGGCAGAGATGGGAGATGACGATATGGAGTCTTGCATGGTCGGGTTCCCCCACGCAAGGCGGATGAGGCTAACTAGTTGACTGTGCGACTGGCCGAGAACGAAATACGCAGGCACAGCGAATGAGGAGCAAACTCTAGCGATTCACGTAGGTTCGGATGTCTACGCTCAGCAAGGCGTCCTCATACCGAGTAGTAATCATGAAGCCCCCAGAGTCAATTAGACTAGCACAGGCGTTTCTTCTCTCTATTGCTGTTCACTACTGTGACATTGCCAGATTATGTATCTTGAAACGGTTGACTTATTGCAACTATCTCGTGGTCAGCATGAAGGTCTCTGTACTTGCGATCTAGAGACGGGACTGGTCTAGAACCTTGCGGAATATCACCCAACCCCAACCAGCCAGCGTCTCTCCTCGCAGGAGACATTCCCTGCCGTCTTATTCTCTATCATTCCCTTCATCTTATATAGATAATTCCATCGTGTTTCTACGTAAATCTCGAGACGAAGTCCAAAACTTCCCAAAATGGACATCTCGGGCCGAGGCCGGAAGAGACCCCACGTGACTAACGCGGTTTCCTCGACGCGTCGCGACTTTTCTCTCTTTTGGGAAATGGAAAGTTGGTGCCGGGGAAGACAGGACGCAATATCAAGGACAACAACAACACGCGGCATTCAGCTGAGAGGATGCAAGACCCCTTTGTTTCGTCCAATTCGAGGGCCAAGCTGGGTGCTTTCAGATACGCGGCTCCTAAGGCCCAGGTGGAAGTGGATTTGACCGCGGACGAGGAACCAGAACGCCCAACACAGGAAGCACAGCCAGAGATAGAACCAGAGGCAAGCGAGAATGCAGAGACAGAGACTCGACCAACGAGCAAATGCCCGGAGACCCCCGTTCACAAGATACCGCTGGCTGACCTGATAAATAACACGGAGGATGCATTCATCAACGCGCCACCAGGCAAGACCATGACGCCGGACGATCATGTCTTCTGGGACGACCACGGCGGCTCGTTTCGCAACAGGGTGACACCTACTGCCTCGAACAGGAAGAAACGCAATCGGAGTCTCTCCCCAGCCAGCTCGCCTTACCTTGTGACCACGAACGGCTCCTTCACCACTCTCGCTGCCGAAAGGATAATCAAAACACCCCAGCACGACGTGGGTGCCGATCTCTGGACGAAATACGTGAGCAGGGGAGATGGATTGCCCGATGACGATTTGCCTAGACTGCGGCTATCACAGCTGGTGGCGTGTTCTCCCCGCACGCCTGCACTGGCAAATGGCTCAAGGAACCGGAATCCAGCCAGCCTACAGAGAGCGAATAGCTGTGCCACCGACTGGCCCATGTCTGCCCACAAGAGGAGACGGTCCGGCATCAGCACTAGCTCATACCAACTCCGTGATGGCTTCTATCGCCCGCGAACCACTGCAGACTCTACTGGCAGGCTAAGCACATCCAAAATCGGCCTTCTGGTTGACAGGATACAGGAGACTTTCCTTAGACATCCTGTTGAAGAGAGGGCACCTTCTAGCTCCTCGCCGCTCCCTGAAAGGTCCGATGGTTTCCTAGATGACCATCCTCTAGCACAGTCTCCTAAACGAATAAGATTCAACGAGCCTCTTGAAACTCCATCAAAACCCAATACCAGACACGCAGGCCTTCCGGGTGTGCCCCAAATGCTAAAAGCTGAGTCTGGGTCCTCGGATTACGGTGACGACGATCAGGATGACGAGTTCTTCGAGCTTGCCGCCGTGTCCGCGAACGAAGCATTCACAGCTACGCAACACCGTAATGATGCGCCCTTCGATTCTACTCCGCCTTCGGCCGAACCTCCTTCCTTACAACCAAGCGAAACACATGACACCTTCTCACAGTTAGCTAAAGACTTGAGTGATGACTCTGATGACTTTGATAACGACCTTTATGACGGAATGGACGAGATAATTGCGACTTACGATACAAAACAAGATGCCTTAACAATGGCGTCTAAATTACCACCAACCACCCCCCTAAAAAATACCCATATCTCTCAAGAGGATCCCAAGGGCTACATGGAAGTAGATGTAAATGATTCCTTTCTAGATACTCCCGGTGACAATGTTGGTCGTCCTCTGTATGAATAACCATGTCTTTTTTGTTGCGAATGCTAATCATCACCAAGGCCAACCAAACACCCAAGGCTATAAAACGTTATTACGTTGTTGATATAGCAGAAAATACTTATACAAACTCCAAGGGCCGTACTCAATGGGAAAAGGTATGTTCCATTTTTGATTTCCCTCCTATCATAGGCTCAAGCTAATAGACACACCTGGTAGGTACTGATGGTCCGAGAGGACAGAAGGAAAAGGACCTGTGCTATCACCCTACGCGACTCTTGGTTCGATTCCGCCGTTTCCAAAGACTCCTTCATTCATTTAGTTGGTAATTTTGATCGCAATGGGCAATGTACCGTCGACGACTCTTCCACCAATGCCATAATCCTCGACCCAGACCATCTCATTTCGGCTACCGTAGTAGCTGATTCGTTCACTTGCGCTCGCCGCTCTGTTCTCCAAGACCGCGTTAAGGCAACCAGTGACGCCAACAAGCCACAAGTCTACGGGCACATACTGCATGAAATTTTCCAAGAGGCAATGAAAGCTAACAACTGGAGCTTACCCTGGTTGAAATCCGTAATTCATACCATATTGCCCAAGTACATTGAGAGCCTATTTGAGATTGAAGTCAGTATCGAGGACGCTACAGCCTATCTCGAAACAAAGATGTCCTCCATGAGAGACTGGGCCAACTCATATATCCATCCTCGTCCAACTGTACGTCGTTCAAACTTCTCCTTCTCTTCCTCCTACTCTACTCTTTTCGAAGAGCTAACCCTTGATTCATAGGCTGGATCACTTATGGACGATAGGAATGGGGCCGTTGCCAAAATCTGTATCAACAAACTTCTCGAGGTCGAGGAACATGTTTGGTCCCCAATGTATGGATTGAAAGGGAATATCGACGCTACGGTTCAAATTGTTTTGGAAGAAAACGGAGAGCAGAAAACTCTTACCGTTCCATTGGAAGTCAAGACTGGAAAGAACAACACCAGCCAGTCACACAGAGCACAAACAGCGTTATATTCATTACTTCTGTCTGATCGCTATGGTATGCCGCCCTATAAGTCAACTTTTTATTCGTTTACCAATGCTAACACTAAAGTAGATATAAATGTAACCTTTGGAATACTATATTATTTGGAAATCACAAAAACAATTCGCGTCCGCGCTATACAAAGCGAAATCCGCCAGATGATCCAACAGCGAAACTCACTTGCCGGTTACCTCCGCCAACGGTTTGAGTTACCACCCATGCTTAATGACCCCCGTGCATGTGGCTCATGTTACGCAAAAACCACCTGCTTTCTTTATCACAAGCTCGTGGATGACGGCACAGAAGAGACGAGCGGTGTAGGGACTCTCTTCTCAGAAACATCAGGCCACCTCACTGCAACCCATCAAACCTTTTTCAAAAAATGGGACGATTTGCTTACCCTAGAGGAGAAGGAAATGTCAAAATTTCGCCGTGAACTTTGGACCATGGTTAGCTCTGAGCGCGAGGACGTGGGAAGGTGTTTCAGCAATGTCGTCATCGAAAATGGATCTGCCTCTGAAATCGATGAGGGCCAGAAAATCAACCGTTTTCAATATACGTTCATCAAGCCCAAGATCGCTTCGAGTTTTTCCTTTACAGACTCACAAATAGCTATAGGAGAACCAATTGTTGTCTCCGACGAACAGGGCCACTTTGCTCTTGCGAATGGATACGTTGTACAGATCAGCCCGAGGAAAATTACAGTGGCCGTTGATAGGCGCCTTCACAATGCTCGAACGAAGGAGGTCGGATTTAATGCCGTCAACAACCAAGCTTTCAAAGGGATAATGGATATATCCCAAGCCCAAAATGGGCCGGATAGGGGTACTGATGAGGAGAACCCAACCCTATACAGACTGGACAAGGACGAATTCAGCAACGGGCTAGCTATCGTTAGAAGTAACCTCGTTTCGATGATGACAAAGGATATCCCTCGATCAGCCCGTCTCCGTGAATTGATAGTTGAAGGTGCTGCGCCAGCCTTTAAGTCTAATGCTGCCGCTTTCAACCTTCCAAAAGCCGTCGGGCCGAACCTTAACACGGATCAAAAATTGGCCATTTCAACGGTCCTGAATGCGAAGGACTATGCTTTGGTACTCGGCATGCCTGGGACCGGCAAAACTACTACGATCGCCCAGATAATTCGTGCCTTGGTATCCCAGGGAAAGAGTGTGCTACTTACCTCCTATACCCATACGGCCGTGGATAATATTCTACTCAAGATTCGAAAAGACAAATTCAGGATTCTCCGACTTGGGGCACCTGCAAAGGTCCATCCGGAGGTCAAACTATTTGCTGAGCTTGCAGCGACGCCAAAGAATACAATTGAAGAGCTTCGCGATTCGTACATGAATTCAAAGGTGGTGGCAACAACTTGTCTAGGGGTCAACCATCGAATTTTCAATACTCGAACCTTTGACTACTGTATCGTCGATGAAGCTTCTCAGATCACACTGCCCGTCTGCCTCGGGCCAATTCGAATGGCCAAAACATTCATACTAGTAGGAGATCATTATCAGCTCCCACCACTTGTCCAAAGCAAGCAGGCCATTGAGGGCGGGCTTGATCTCAGTTTGTTCAAGCTGCTATGCGACATGCATCCGTCGTCAGTAGTTAACCTAGAGCACCAATACCGCATGTGTGAAGACATCATGCTCCTTTCTACCACTTTGATATACTCTTACCATCTTAAGTGCGGAACGCCAGAAGTCGCGTCTCGCTCTCTCACCATTCCTAACATCGGTGGTTTGAAGAAAATTCACCCACCTTCCGTGACTTGTTCGTCTTCTCAAAGTCTTTGTCTCGGCCTAAGTCGCGGACAGTGCTGGCTTCGCGATCTTGTCGATCCTCGCGCAAAAGCCCGATTTGTCAACACTGACCTCCTTCGGCCTGAAGCCCTAGACACCGCCAAGGGTTCCCGTATAACCAATGAGATCGAAGCTATCATTTGTGCTCAGCTTGTGCAAGCTTTCATCTTCATCGGTATCCCAGTTCAGGATATAGGGGTTGTTACTCTCTACCGAAGCCAGCTTTCCCTTTTAAAACAGAAACTCCGTGGCTTTGGGTCTGACCTCGAAATGCATACGGCAGACCGCTTCCAGGGCCGTGACAAGGAAGTGATCATTATGAGCTGCGTGCGCAGCAATCCGGACCGGAACGTAGGTGACTTGCTGCGCGATTGGCGTCGAGTTAACGTCGCCCTAACTCGTGCCAGGACTAAGATGCTCATTGTCGGCAGCAGGGCCACTCTCAGCGAAGGCAATGAGCTACTAGGTAAACTCACTAAGCTTATGGATGAACATCAGTGGCGCTACGATCTACCACCTACTGCCGTGAGCCAGCATCTTTTTGAAGATCATGGTTCCTTATTTACTCAGGTGCTGAGTAACGGAAGCCCTCGTACGAATAAGAGCATACGAAATATATCACTCAGCCCATCAAAAAAACAGAAGAACGGGCAAATAAACCCCCAAGTTCGGCTCCCACTCAGTCCCGTCAAGAACAGACCAGATATACCCCCTACTAGCAATCGGGGCATGAAGAAACCTCATAAATTGGGAGGGAAACCGCTTGATGGGGCAAAAATCTTAAGAAAAAGACCAGTACTTACGGATGTCTTGAACGACATGCTTGGATGACAGGTTCACTTCACAGTCGCCTTAATATTTCGCCATTCTTTCAATATATATTTTGGACGTGTATTGGTGCAAGTTGGCTTTTCGCGGAGCCCCATGATTCTCCTTTCGGCATATTTACTTGGAATCTGTTGGAGTGCAGGAGAAAGCCTATACTTTCTGATTCTTAGCCCCATGTATACAACGAGTAGAGCTTCGGGTATTATGATGAATCGTTGACAGCTTAATCAATAAGGGTGGTCATTTGACATCCTCTTTAGGCGCACACTGAAAGCCTATTCTAATAATACACTCCGTATAATATCAAGTCCATTCGGAGTTAGGGTTTTGATCCTCCGATCCGTAATTCAAAAGCTTGCAACGTTACCGCCAACATATTCCCAGCAAACAAACTGCCGCCGGAGCGATGATTCCTTGTTTTCAGCGTCGCTTTTCTCCTCCAACTTGGATTCAATAACGGGGAGGGCTAGCACAGCGTAGCCATCTTTTCCGTCCACCGCCTCCTTTCCCAGCGCTGAAACAAGAATCCCGAACCAGTATTGAGAGTAGGGTGTCTGGGGGCCACATTTCCGTCTAGGGTGAGAGTTAGAAACACCAGCTGGGGTAGATGATTCAGAAGAGAATATAACTTTACAGTAATAATGCGAGCAGATTTGTGATCCAGCCTGAAGGTATCAAGCCTCCCCATGTGACCTTGACTAGATCCGAAGCCTTGCATTCGTCTTTAAGGGGGACCTCATAACGACTAAGATATGGATCGATAGAGTCACTTGACAAGATTCGTTCCGATCCCAGTGAGACGAGGGCCAGCCATTCTTGCAACTCCTCACAGGAATCACGGAGGGCATCCCTGTCTTTCACCGGGAGCAAACCATCGGAATCAAACGGTGGTGTGAGAACCTTTTCCGTAACGGACTCAATCGGAGAGCAAGTGATAACCTGCGGATGGAACTTTCTGATTGGAGCATCTAAGAACCCTCGTTAGGATCTAAATTGGCGATCATGCAGAGAGACAAGGAGGACGGGGCTATGCCACCTTCATGGGTCAGGCTTGAGGATTTGGATAGATCACAGAACAACCAGGTGACTGAGCTGTTTAGGGCATTCTTGAAGGCCCATACAATTCGTTCAAATCCCTTTTTGCCATGTAGCATCGAAGGATGGCGAAGATTTATTTCCACCGCTTTTTTAAAATGTCAGCCAGCCTGAGAACATACATTCATATAGGACAACTTACAGTATCTAGACTTGGTATGTTTCCTGTCTCCCGCTTGGATAGATTTCCCCACGAGACCCGCGCTTTCATACGAAGCCTTGTCTAGTTCTAGTGTGAGAATGCCTGTATAGAAAGATAAATTAGCAACTGGTATCCATGGAAGAGGGCAAGTAAGACTATCTGTGGCTAACCATCTCTGAGTCTATAGACATTGTCTACGCCGCTTCTTCCTTCCGATATCATAAGTACATTTCCTGCAACTACAAGTCAGAATCATGTAGTTTAACCCGATCCGATCAGTTGAATCTGACCGATCTTTATATATTTGTTGAAGAATTCCCCTTCGAGTATTGCCGACAGGGGGAAAATTGCCCGCGCATATTGAAGCGGCTCGATGGTCTCTATCATCGAGCTCCATACTGCTTGGTGAAGTTCTCGCGGAAGAATTAAGTCAACCTACCATCAATAGTTAATTAATATCACTTGGTGGCCGACATTATAGATGTGATATTATACCCGGTGATTTATTGTATGCCCTAGTATAGCGGAAAAGGGAGGTTTCTTCTGTGGCGGCTGCGCGGAATCGACATATGAAGGCAGGGCTCCTATAGAAATGAAGCATTTCTCCCGGTCCAAAGACGGATCCGCAAAGTCGAACATTGTCTTTGAGGTCCTCTTGACTGGCTTCTCTATGCATGCACCACAATGCGTATGGCCTGGGATGGACGGCGGGCTGCAGATACGCAGAAGCTAACGGACAGCACTTTTTCGGCTCTCGTTTATTCCTTTATAATGCAATTGACTCTTCTATCAGATTGTTTATCAATCCTCTCCCGTTGTTGAGTTCGTCGACAGCGGCGAAATATAAATATTTTATCATAAATAAATCTTTGAACTTACTTCTCACCAAGTGACATTCGTCCTACGGAGTCACCACGAAGGAGAAGAGAAGAGACGTCTTCTTCCTTACGGCAAGACTATCATGCCGCCTACTTCCTCTCATCTTGTGCCTAAGGACCGATTTGCTCAACTGTTTGGTGGCCTACGGACACAGAACTATCCAGATCCCAACGCGCGGGGCCCTGGTTCCCATAGGTTAGATTTATAGCTACAAGCACCTTTCCCCAGTGCTACGTCTCCTCATTGAATACATTGCTAAGTATTTACTATTATTTAGCATCCGGGCTCTAGCATGGAATCCTACCGGCACTCTGATTGCGACTGGATCCGTGGATCGAACGCTACGCATATGGAATCCCGAACGACCCGATGTTAGGTACTCGACCGAGCTGCGCGGGCATTCTTCGGGGATAGAGCAAGTGGCATTCAATCCAGTAAAGGAATCAGAGCTAGCCAGCTGCTCGAAAGACGGGACTGTTCGCTTTTGGGATGTGCGCGCAAAGAACTGCGTCGGTCGTGTCGATGTTGGCGGCGAGGCCTTCACCCTCGCGTGGTCACCCGATGGAAGCGTTTTGATAGCTGGCAGAATGGTAACTCTTCTCCTCTTATTTAAAGTCCTTATTCTCTTACGTAGACCTGCTGACTCGTCTCTACGCTACAGGACGACACATTAGTTCCAATAGCTGTTGAACCAGTCGCCAATGCCACAAATACCATGCCCAATGCGCCCAAGGCACCGTCGACGTATAAAGCTATGCCTTCTCAAAAGCAAGACGTTCGTACCAATGGGATCGCATTTTCACACTCATTCGAACCCGACCTTTTCCTTACTACTGGCGATGGATCTGTGAAGATCGAATCATATCCCTCGTTTACACCTCTCCATATACTCAATGCTCATACTGCTGCCTGTCTGTGCGTTTCACTCGCCCCCACCGCAAGATATCTGGCTATAGGCGGAGGAGACGCTCTTGTATCCCTCTGGGACACAACAAACTGGGTGTGTCAGCGCACCGTTTCGACGAGTGGTGGCGGAGCTGTTCGTGGTCTCAGCTGGAGCTGGGACGGCCGGTTTCTCGTGAGTGCATGCGATGAAGCTGACTGCGGAGGTAGTGGCCTGGAGATAT
Organism: Onygena corvina; assembly: GCA_000812245.1. Classification (NCBI taxonomy): domain Eukaryota; kingdom Fungi; phylum Ascomycota; class Eurotiomycetes; order Onygenales; family Onygenaceae; genus Onygena; species Onygena corvina. Next base: position 67,118 of record JWPT01000030.1, on the reverse strand, counting down.
TTCATGCCGAAACCGGGGATAGCGTTTATACCATTCCTACTGGGAATGCAAATGTAGGCGTCCCTGCTGTGGCCTGGCACCCGTCTCGGTATTGCCTCGCCTATTCGCTTTATGCTGAAGGGATTGGAAGTGGTAACAATGGGCTGCGGATTGTGGGCGCCGGTGCTGGCGACTTCTAGAAGTTTGTGGGTGAACAACCAGCCTTGGTGTGAGTGAACTGCTACTGGGTGAAATAGCAGGACCTCTCTGCGCTTTTAGGCCAGGAAATACACTTCGAAAATCGATCGTCGACCGTGAACAATTCTTGATTTCACAAACTAACCTAACTCAGCAAACAGCTGCATAGGCGAGTAATTTTTAAATGCATACACAGGCGCATATACGAGGACTGATAGGATGAGACAAAATATGTCCCCAGTGACGATTCGAGAGAATGGAACTCATTTGCTCTAGAAGACTACGCTGCTGGGTATCTGGAAATAAAGCATTAGTTTTCTTAATTGCATTTTATATCGGTCAGGTATGAAATGGCCGAAAATATTCTTGCCACCATATATGTACAGATAGAGGAGATTGAGTTGCCAACTACCATCCAAAAAACCGGGCCCTTCAGGGAGATATCCAAATTTCCTTGATCCAAATTTCGCCAACCTCCTCCCATCCTTCAATACCCCACATCCAATAAACCCAGCAGACAATACAGCCTGACGTTAAAGCACGACAAGTTTCAAAGGTAAATCATGGCAAACCAAGAAGCACCTTAAAAAACACCTAGGCAAAGCAGACCTGTTATATAACATAGCAAAAAGGCAGTAAACAAGAAAGAATATGTGAATCATGAGCCAAATACAAGAGTAGGGATGGTTATAATCATATAATTAAATCGTCGTGGTACCTAAGAAAGGTAGAAAGACCCAAACGGGTGTATAGCGAGTGATGGTAGTGATTCGAGTTGACTGTTTACTTAGTCCACTCGTTCACGTTAAAATCCGTGTGCTGTGACCATGGTACATCCTGGAGCGAGGATATCACTGCTTCCATGGTCGATGATGAAGGAGTCGGTGGTATTAAGTCAGAATCGAGCTGAGATGGTTGCTGTAGAAAATCCCAGCCATTTGGCATAGGGAAGAGCGACTGAGGCGCCAATTGGGGCCCCGATGGAGCGGGCGAGAACCCACTTGAAAAGTGCAGGGCGTTGGTTTTTTCTAAATTGTGTGCTCCAGCTCCATAACTAGCGTTAGATCCATTAGTTGTATATGCTAGGGAAGTCGGGACATGTTGTGCTTGCTGTTGCTGCTGGGTATGTTGGTTAGAACCAGGAGAAGACTGTTCGGGGTTGTGAGGGGAGAATGAGCCGTTCGAGGAGGATATATTTGTGTTAGGACTAGGGTTGTCAGAATAGGAGTGATGCCGCTCACTTCCAGAGCTGCCTCCGCCAGTTGAGGTAGTCATATGAAAGTCTACATAGTTAAATTGATCATCCTTCACGTTTGGCATTCTTAGATCAGGTATCGTTGTTGGAAATTTTAGTCCGTAAGATTGAGTATTCGGCGGAACGCCTTGTGTCAATGGCTTTGGGACTGACAGGGAAGACTCTTGCGAATCAGATAATGAGCCGATCGTTGGCGACTTTGAGGTCCCATTCGGGACATTATCCTTGTCCATGAGAGCAACGTCAATGATGGCAATGGTACATTTCTCGAACTGAGATCGCACCGCCTATAAACCAGAAATTAAAGGTTAACTTAATGAAGTAAAAGGGGGGGGGCAGGAGGAAAATCATGCTTACACGAAGGGCGGATTCTCTAGCGTAGTCCTCAGGGCTCTTGTGCATGCTGCTATAGGAGAACCTCGATACGCCATCCTCGTCGGTCAATACGCCGCTTCCCTCAAGTTCCACGTCTAACTGGGCGAGAAATGATTCTGCTAGCGGAACCTTTCTCTTAATAGCGTTCATCGCCGAAAGTAGGAATTGTAAAGAGGAACGTATAGCTTGGTCTCGGGGTCTTGACTTGAGGTATTGAACAAATACTCTTGCGGCGACATATAGACAGAAAGCCATAAAAGGGTTCAGCTATTTAAATAAAAAGTTAGCACTGCTGATATTCAAAGATTAGGACTTGGACGAGCCTCACAGTGGTAAGATCTATGTGAGAAACCATTTTCATGATATTGGCTATCTGATCGGCAGCGATTATGCACCGACGCTTACTCTCCGTAGAAATTTGACTCGGCAAATTGTGCTTCTCAGCTTTATACATAGCTGCTTGGTGAAGACAAATGGTTGAAGTGTGGATACACATGTTGCTGAAGACAATGTCGGGATCGGCGATGCCTTCGGGGAGGCGCAGGTGGTTGGGAAGAGAAAGCGAAGTATGGAGCAAAATGTTATCGAGAGCACGATGTCGTTTCCAGAAATCACCGTTTAGATCGTCATCCTTGTCATTGGCAGTCACCCGATGAATGTGATGAAGATTCCGGCCAAACATATTCGCTAACAAGACGGTAGCAGCAAACGATGAAAGTGAGCTAGCTTCTTGACCAGACATAATATCGGCCAGGGATGGAGTCTGTTGCTCGGTGCCGGTCAAGTAAGCTTCATCCGAAGCAGGTAAATTGGTCAAAATCTGCATAGACAGAATAAAGATAGTGAGCAGTTATCGTAAAGATATACAGAGTATTCATAGGCTATAAAGGATGGGAAAAGCTTACGTCTCGTTCGTCAACGGTCATAGGCCAGCCTGTACCGGCCGAGGCATATCGATCCTGACAGAATGCAGCCCAAAAAGTTCGCCTTCTCTCTTCACGCTCGGTCCAATCTCTGGGCGCGGGCAAACACTGCTTTACGTCGAGACCGTAGCTATCTTGTCGGTTAAACCCCATCATCAAGGAAAGCCTCGTTGCAGTGCCTGTGCTCAGCCAGGCTCGCGGGAAATACATCATTTTGAACTCGTAGCAGCCGATGAGCACCCAACATTGAGCGTGGGCTACAGAGACTGTGCTTTCGCCGAGCCCTTTCATCTGGTCAAGTTCGATGTATTTGCGAGCTCGCTGGTAGAAGTGAGTATGTATGTTCATGTATTTATCTGTCGTAGCAGCTGCATTCGCCCACATGATGTATCGTAAGCATACAGGCGGCCGCATCGAAGGCGCAAGGTTCATGGCAGCGTAATATCGAGGTTTATTTATCATTGGTGTCGTCGGGTGTATCTTGTGAAAGTAGATCTCGTCCCTGTAATACGTTAGCCATTTGCTCCGTAAAGCACATCGGGACAAGGGGGTGATATACAGCTCATCTATCACTTCCTGGCTCGGGAGAGGCTCCTCTAGCCCTAAACCGATCATTTCCCAAGAGAACGCAGTCGGCGAAGAGGTGTTCTGTCCACCGAATGATTGCTGCGGCAGAACGTCTCCCGTATCTCTGAACATATCCATGTCATCGAGTGTGAGATTCGGGTCAACTTCTACCGAGTTCGGGATGCTTGGGAGAGGGGGCAGTGCGCTCTGCGGGATAGCTTTGGATGGGTCGTTCTGGCTATCAAAGGGTCTCGTTGGCGGAGAGGTTCCCGCATTTTCGGCATTGTCAACGCCTTTTAGAAGAGTCTCGACTTGAGCTGTACCTCTACATTAGTGAAATTGCGTCTAACCGAATCTCCTTCAGGCTTATCTCATACCTAGTCGAGCCTCCAGGTGCTTGACGTATCCTCGCTTGGGGCCGCTCTTCTTCCTCACCTCGCTGTAGGCACAATCGTGGCCCAGCCGCGAGCAGTTTCCGCAGCTCGGCTTAGTCCCATCGCATCGAAGCTTTCTCTTCCGGCAAACGACACAGGCAATGCGCTTTGGCCTTGGGATATATCCTGGGTTTCCCTCTTGCGCATTGGGGGACTCGGCGCGAGTCCTCGTGGCCGAAGGAGCGCCTCCAGAGCCTTTTCCATTAGCTTCCGCCATGGCGTCCCGGCGTGTATCCAGGTATCTTCTTCTCGCTCTGGCTCGCTGTCCAGGTCCAGGCGGTGGCGAGAGATTGCAGGGGCGTGGGGTGGGCGGGCAGCGGACAGCGGAGCGGAGCGGTATCAAGCACACCGAGGAGTGGCGGCGGCGGCCTGAGAGGAGCGGAAATCAGATCAAGGCAGCAGCTTCTGTCTAACTCGAGTGCAGACGGACAGCTGCGGCGTCATGCGATGCACTGGGGGCGATGGAAGTGTTATCTGATCGGGGTTTGGGGCCTGGCTCCATATTTTTCTACTGGCGGCCGACGTAAAAGCTGCTGCCTGCGCAGTGGATTTTCAGCCGAACCTTGGGCCAATTAATTAATAATCCGACGCCAGCGAGGGCGGACGCGGTGAAAAGGACAGCAAGACGAAAGAAGAGTTGTATGTATGGATAAGAATCTCAGATGGTCTTTTGGTAGAAGTACATTGCATATATATGGTACACGGTACACGGTACACGGGAAGGTTCATCACCGCCAATTCCAACGCCCGGGAGCTGCTCGATCAGTGGTAGCCTCTACGGCGTTTCCCCTGGTTACGGACTCTGGGAGTGGTGACGTCCCTGTTGATGTTGCGTTTTGACCTGGTCTTGTATCCGGATTTGGTCTGTGTGGTGCATTATCATGATTAGTATACGCGAGGGTTGAGAACAAGGTGTGCTTGAAGGATGAGACGTACCGGTACTCCCCAGGGACTCTTGGGATGAATGCCACCCTTGGATTTTCCTCTACCACCTCCGTGAGGATGATCCTTTGCGTTCATGGCCACACCGCGGACAGTTGGGCGGATGTTCAGCCAGCGTTTGCGACCGGCTTTTCCGAGCTGAGCGTACTTCTTGTTGATGTTGCTGGCCATTCCAATCGTGGCCGGACAATCTTGGTGAATAAGTCGTACTTCACCGCTCTGAAGGCGGACAGAGACATGTTCGGAGAGCTTTTTTAGCCTCTTCCATTCCAGCTCTGTCATGGTCTGCCTCTCGCTATCTCCCTCTACCTTGCCCGTTTCTCTGGCTTCCGCCGCAGACGTTTCCTTAACCTGTGCGTCCGAGAATTCCGCCCCTTCGTCCGCGGAACTCTTTGATTCCGCTTCTGCGCTCTTTGGCTTGACTGACTCCCACGGAGGTGGTGCCGGTCCAGCCTTCGTCATCAATGTGCCGTATGTCCCAGCACCACGGCAGAGCTGGCCACCCCGCCCTTTGTGTAGACCAATGTTGAAGATCAACGACCCAACCGGGACCATGTGTAGAGGCAGACAGTTTCCTCGCCAGGCGGTCTTGGCGGCCAAAATTCCCGGATCGATAGCACCACCCATAGCTTCCCACAGATCATCTGGAATGCCAGGAAGATAGCTCTGCACAACATCTCCCTCTCTCAACCCTTCTGCGGCAAGTATATAGCTTACTTTTTTCGTAAGCTTGGACTTGACCAGCGCGATATGTGCTGTCCGGCCGGGGTCGTGCTCGATTCTCATAACCACATGAGGGCCCGGTTCGTTCCTGTGGAAGTCGACCATTCTTATCCTTCGCTTGTGACCACCGCCTCGGTGACGGACGGTAACTCGGCCAGTGCTGTTTCGTCCACCCTTCCCATGGCCCTTCTTCGCAAACGTCAGCTCCTTGACGGGTCTTCCCTTCCACAGATGATCGTTCATTGGCCGCCGAAGATGTCGTAGACCGGGAGTACGGGGCGTATATGACCGCAGTTTGATGACTTTCTTCTCGGCGACGGGCGTCGGGGCTAGAGGCTCGTCCTCGAAAGCGTCCACGGCAGACTCCCATTTTGGAGCTGTGGTGGTATAGGGTCGGAAGGGAAGAGACAGAAGGCATCTGCAGGACCGTTGAAGGCCCGCGAACGGCATGCGAGCCTGCAGCATGATGGAGACCGGTGTGTTCCGTGCCGTTAACAGAGGAATGGATTTGGTCGACTTGGTTGGCTGTGTGCCTTTATGCCATGCAGAAGATAGACAACACCGGTCAATCGCGGTGATCAATTGCAAAGGTGTAGAGGGCACCGTCGGTCCTCTACCGGGAAAACCGATCTGCAGGCCTTCTCGTGTCGATTACGTCTGCCGTTGGCGGCCTCGTTCGTTGCGTCGATTTTCACCCTTTGGCAGGAAAAAGTTTCGGTCGAAAAATGGATGTCACGTGATATCGAATTCGCGATCGATGATCAGAGCACAAGAAGAAGCAATCAGAGATAGGAGAGACGAGATAGAACGGTGATACAGATGGCCTGATCAATTGTCTCCGATCCAGATTCTCCAGATCGATAAATTTCTGTATACGTACTATACTCCGTGCCAGTGCTATACCTAGGCGCTCCCTACAACTAGATCACTCTGCACTTCTCTCCGTACTCGTCTTACTATGTTCTACCCTCCGTACTCTTCCTCCCAAAGACAAATAACAATCGACAAATAATCCTCCGTAAGAAGACAATAAAATAGAAGACGAGCGCGCGCGTGTCTGCAGGACGGTACGGTAAGCGTAATACCAAAGTGACAGGACCAGAGGCCCCGTTTCCCCGGCAACGGCCTTTGTTTGGACGGCCTGGGAGCGGGGCTTGGCGCGGGCCCGTCACGCTGATACGCCCGCGCCGCGGCCTCAGCGCCCGCGGGTGCGGCGTATTGGCGTCGGTACCGCGTATCGTGACGGTACGGGCGAAAAGCAAAATAACGCCCACGGCCAAAGTCTTCCCACTTCACTTCCTCGTCTCTTCTTCTCTTCCTCTCCAGACGCACCAGCAGCTCCCATCTCCGCCAGCGCCGTCGTGGTGTCCAGATAGCCTTACGCCCCTGCATCCCTTACAGCAGCTCTACGGCCTATGCCCCGTCTATCCGCCGCATCCTTCTCCCTGTCGTCGAGCTATATATCCTGACGCGGTCTTCGCCAGGCTTTCTCGTGGGGCGCCATTGGCCGGTCTGCTCGACCCCAACTATACACAGCGACAGACCACGCACGCCGTACTGCGTCTTCTAGAGGGTGAGCTGCTCTTCACGTCCGGTTTTGCTGCTTTCCGTAGGGTTGGGCGGTGTGCCAACGCGAACTTTTCCCGTGGTGTGGTATATACACGGTCGACCACGTCCGTGTCAACAACATATCACTGCTTTGATAGGCCAACTCAAAACACGATCACCACGTCCATTTTGCTGTCCACGTCCTACCTCTCTCCATTGCTCCCTGACTCTATCATCACTATCTGCACCAGACTGAATTCACCATTGGTGTTCTGAATGAGGCTTAACTGACGACTTAGGTACTTGACGGTCGCCAGATCCCTCTACGCCTCAAGCATCTACCAGGTACCCGTATCTGGCACATTGCCTCGCTACAACCGCGGTACTTGCATCTAATAGTCTTCAACCATGCCACCTGTTAGTCACCTATATCTTTGTTTACCTGTATTCACGCTGTTAACAGTCACTGTAGGTACGAAGCATAAGGCAGCGGCCTGTCACTAATGAGAATGATGAGAATGCATCCGTTGCTCCCTCACGGCTTACACGAGCCAAGGCTGCTGCTTTGACCGTGTCGGAATCCCAGATCGGTGTCAAGAAGGTCCTCGGCACATCGACGACCGCCCTTGTGCAGAAGAAGCGAGCAGCTCTTGGCGATGTCAGTAATGTGACGAAACAGGAGAATGGTGACGGCAAGCAGCTCAAAAAGCCCGCTGCCTCCCGCGTTCCACTCACATCCAAGACATCGACCCAGACCGGCGGTGTTCAGAAGGTCACCCGTACCAACACCTCAAGAACGGCCTTGGGGGTCAAGGACTCGAACAAGCGTGAAGCCTCCGTGGAGGTCAAACGCCCAGGAAGCGGATCCGGTGTGATGGGCGGCCTGCAAACCAAACGTCACAGCCAGAAGCCCGCTCGAGCAGACAGTGTTGTCAGCGAAGAGCCGCCGCGCAAGAAGCTTGATAGCGGGAAGGAAATTATAAAATCAGAAATCAAAGAGGAGGAGAAGGAGACCGCCAGTTCGCTGGAGGAAGTGGAGGAGTACCGAGAGACCGTGGTGGACGAGGTCAAGGGGGAGGACGAGCCAGACGTCGAGGCCATCCCAGACCTAGATGCTGAGGACCTCTACGACCCCATGATGGCCACCGAATACGTCGTCGAAATTTTTGAATACCTTAAAGAGATCGAGCCTGCCACCATGCCCAACCCAGAATACATGGACCATCAAGATGAATTAGAATGGAAGATGCGTGGTATCCTCGTTGACTGGCTCATCGAGGTCCATACCCGCTTCCGTCTGCTGCCGGAAACCCTCTTCCTCGCAGTCAACATCATCGACCGCTTCCTGTCCGCCGAAGTCGTCAACCTTAACAGGCTTCAACTTGTCGGTGTCACCGCCATGTTCATCGCGTCTAAATACGAAGAAATCCTCTCTCCACACGTTGCCCACTTCAGCTCAATTGCCGATGATTCCTTCTCAGACAAGGAGATCCTCGACGCCGAGAGACATATCCTCGCTACTCTCAACTATGATCTGAGCTACCCAAATCCTATGAACTTCCTCCGCAGAATATCCAAGCCAGACAACTATGACGTCCGAACGAGGACACTCGCCAAATACCTAATGGAGATCAGCTTGGTCGACCACAGGTTCATGCCATACCGCCAGTCACATGTTGCTGCCGCATCCATATTCCTTGCTCGTGTTGTTTTCGACCGTGGCCCATGGGTGAGCCTGCCTTCTCTCAAGCTATGCGCTCGAAATTGCTAACAGTTACTCTTCTACAGGACGCCACTATTGCTTACTACTCTGGTTATACCCAAGAAGAGATAATGCCCGTCTACGAATTGCTTATTGACTACCTTTGCCGACCACCTATTCATGAAGCCTTCTTTAAGAAATATGCTAGCAAGAGGTTCCTCAAAGGTACCATCAACCGCCTTTCTTCCATCCAAGCTCGAGGTCGAAAAATAATGCTGACTATGGCTTATAGCTTCCATAATGACTCGCCAGTGGGCCAAGCAGTATCAGGCCATGGTTCTGAAACAAAAGAATGGTACTTTGCGCGAACAAAACCCTAAGCCCAAGTCGAAAACCGCATCATAGCCACAACTATGATATTGGACCGCATGAGAAAACGCTTTCCTAGTAACCAACCGCTTCACGATCGCGTCTGTTAATAGTCCTTTATATCTACATCCCAACCCCGCTGGCTACCACTTAAGTGTGCCTATTCACTGCATTACTCTGCATGTGTTTACATTCATAGGTTGTCTGTCATCCTCATCCTGCACCTCTCTATTTTGGCGTTTATTCCTTTCCCGAGCCTGCTTTGCTTACTTTTTGGGATGTGTCGCGTTACCGGTGGCGTTCTGCATTTGGAAAGCATACTCGATTTGTTATTTGTCCATGTCCTTAACTTCCCATCCCCTTCCCTTCCCACCTTCGGCTTCTTCGACTCCCTTCTTCATCTCTCCCGATCTGCGTCACCTGAGCTGAGCGGGTTCAGGCGTTGGGCGACCAGGTTAGATCGGAATCCTTCTTGTTTGCTTACCCTTTTCCTAACCACTACCATTCCAAATCCATCCATGCACCCATCCATACCTTACTGTTACCCTTACCTTACCCGAAGCTCCGCAAGCCTACATTTTACATTCCAAATCTCTTGTTTTCTGAGTGCCCGCTTGACCATTTTTTAAAGCTTGTCTGAATTATTTTCTCTATGGAGGACTAGGGGAGAGTTGTGGAGAGTGGGAGAATGCCTTTCTCTTTTCCCTGTTACTTCTTCGTCTTTTTATAAAACGGAGGTTTGAAGCGTTTTATTAATGAAAATATGTGAGGTTACATTTATTTACACCGCCTATCTTCCGTCGTAACTCCTGCGGCTGAGGAGGAGGAAGCGTAACTCGTATCGGCCTCGCGTTGTTGTTTGTTGTTCTTCGTCTCGTTCCATTTGCGGTTATATTGGCTGATGCGCTGAGTAATCGTCCAGAAGTTAACCTCGGCTCCTTCGTCCAGCTTGCCTTTGCCATGAAAACCACCGGAAGGTAACACAATCACATTGATGCTGCTCAAGGGTACATCTATCTCTAGGAAGATGTCTTCACCAACGTGTATATTTTGTGCAATAGCCTCTACACTAGTGCCGTTCTCACCGTCATCACCCCCAGCAAGTATCGATAATCAGGATGTCTCCCCCAGAGCCTTCCCGATTCTGTCGACAAAGCACGTCCTAGCATTTCTAGACATCATGCCTCTGACTAGAGGACATGTACTAGTTATCCCTAGAAGACACTATCGTAACATGGGAGACGTTGGAGTGCAGGGTGCCAGACAGGTTAGCTAGGGAACTTGTTTAATTCAATATGACTTCATTATCTACATCTGATATGCAGATTGACTTGAACTTAACTAATCGGGCTGATACTTAGCTCGGCCAATGGCTCCCGATTATATCCCGGGCCGTTGTTCGAACCGTCTTAGGTGAAGGGGTAGATGAACGAGGAGACGACCGTGGGAACTGGAACGTCGTACAGAATAACGGTCAGTCACACGCATTTCTCAACTTATTTTCCCGGTGCCAGTGTGGCGGTGTATCTGATTCTCTCTAGGAACACGGGCATCCCAGACGGTGCCTCATGTGCATTTCCATATCATTCCCCGGCCACCCTTGGACAACAACACGCCTGCTGGGGACGGTTGGATAATGTTTGGGCGTGGCCGCAGGGACGAGCTTATGGACGATGATGCCGAGGAATTAGCGGCGCTTGTAAGGAGAGAGTTAGCAAAGGAAGTTAGAAGGGTCAAGGAAGAAGAGGGGATCGATCTTGAGGATTGTGAAATTGGTGATGAGCACTTACCACGGTCAGCTAAGTTATAGCTCTAGAAGAATGTGCCTTAAATAGAATAATAATATAAATATGGCATATCGATAGATGATTTGTCTATGATCCAGTTCATTGTTTCGTAGAGATCTCTTGCTCTGGTAGGGGTTCAAAGTACTACTCATAGTTAGGACATGCGCTTAATCTCAAGGAAAAGTGGTTTGACCAACCTTTCTTCTGAAGGGGTTCAATTGGTCGGCGTTAAGACCCTTGGGGACCTCCTTCTTCTCCCTGGGTGCTGTGAAGATAGCTTCACTATCAGGCAGCCGTCGGTAGACAAGAAGTCTCCGTGACCCTAGATCAATACTCATTAGCTACGTTCTATCCATCCTTAAAGATATTGGAAATAACCCACATTTATTGAATGGCTGCACACAAGTGTCTAGGTGCTCAAGACACGGGTGGTTTGGAATTCTAAGCTCAACTTCATCTTCATTTGCAGTGGGCATCCAGAGAGACAACCTGCCGTTGACGACTAACGTATGAGCAGCGAATTCTAAAATGTCATCAAGCATAGCTTCAAAGCCGTATGGTCGTTTTGGGTGAATATAATCGTCTCGTCTTTTGAGGGTCGGGGTCAGATTCTTCATCAATATTACTCAGGGAATGAAGGCTTGCTCTTACTTGTGCGACGGCACGCCTTCATACATCATGATCTCCCCCTTTCTCCTATCATCCTTATGTCCAAGCACCCTAAGCCCTTCACGCACACCGTACGGGGGGTCGCAAATTATCCCATCGAAGATCCGTGTGGCTCGAAGGGGCGTGTTAGTTAGATCGGATATAAAGGTATCCAGATACTTTGATAGTAGGCCGTATTGCTTGAAATTCGCGGTGACTCCGGTATTGACACCCGGAGCAGCGTCTTTTCCTTTGAAGCTTCGCCCATCAATATCAGAGCCACAAGTAATGGCTCCGAAATGAGCAGCAGCCACGAGGAAACTTCCAGTGCCGACGAAAGGGTCATAGAATAATTTCCCGGGGGCAGCATGTGTCATATTCGCAGATATCAAGCTCAATTCCGCGTCCATGGAGGTGGTACTAATGTAGTCACGTTTTTTCAGATTGTACGTGTTGATTTCTGCCCTACCTCCCTCTGAAACCCATCTACCGAGATAAACGCGCTTCAATTCTGGTTTGGTATGAGTTTTAGGATTTCCCGTAACGGCCAGTGTATGGGAAAACTGCTCGAATATGCAAAAGGTCTCCTCAGCGTCAACCATCTTGATTGGGCCTTCGAAAGCGAGGAACGCAAAGGAGTCTATAATTGCGTTTCTCTCCTTTGCAGTCCTGGTCGAGGCATAGGTATCCAGGCCAAACTTGAAGGATATAGTCTGATAGTCAGGCCACCTTGACTCGGTACGGACCCGTACATCTGCTTTCAACTGGTCGTATGTGTCTCCCTGGCCCCAGAGCTCATAAATATTTTTAGCCAGAATACTGCGGCGCATGAGTGCGCGAGCAGCTTCCTCATTCTGAAGAGTCACTACGCAGAACGGCGACTGTAGATTGGCATTAGGGCAAAGTCCGTGACTCTTGAAAAAAAGATGGACGGACTGCATCTACTTTACGCGGGGCACACGCACAGTATCTTCATAGACTAGAAATTCTATATCGACCCCCACCAAGCTGGCTAGAGCTTCAATTTCTGCTTTGCGAAATGATTCATGGCTTTGAGCAAACCGTATCAAATAGTCCACCATCCTGAGCCACAGAAACGGTCAACAATATGTATTCCCTTGTGCTGGTTGCAAGATGAACTTTTCTACCCTTTTTTAGGCTAACCCATGTTTTATTACATAATCACTCTTATCTGATCGCTTTTCTGACTAAGCTGAATGTTTCGGTTTAGCGCGGGCGGGAGAACCTCGGCCCGCGCGCTCAGCCGAGGCTTCTGCGTTTTGCGCTGGGAAGAAAACGCGAGTCAGCAACGCCGTATTCGCATCTATAACTATTTTGACGTAGAGGAGTGCTCGTAGACAGGAATAGCAGCGTCCGCAGTGCTGCCGCGTCGCCTATAATATGCAGGGTGATGTCATGGCTGTTCGTGTCGACACTAAGCCGCTCACGTCATGGGCCTGCGAGTCGCGCCCTAGGGAGCGATCAAGCTTTTGGCGTGGCAACTTTGATATATAGGAAACATATGGATACCGGACCGCGCAGACCCAGCCAGCGTTTCTCCTGTCCAGGAACGCCGATGCCCTGGAGCTTATGGCCTATCTCAAATCTTCTCACCGGCGATGGATTCGATAGAGAGGGTGCCTGCCGCTGAGGCGCCGGACGCCCCAGAGTCGAGCTCATCTCGGCCGGTGATAACCCGGAACCTCTCCCTGAACTCCCGCCGTCCGAGTATTCGGATACGCAATTCTATCTCTGGTGCGCCTCTCGAAAAGAGCTCGAGCTATAATCAGGTCCCCGTCCAGCTCCCCGGCGATGCTGTGGTCACCTCAAGACGAAGAAGCAGCTCGGAACCACAGCGCCCCCAGAGCATAGGGGTACTGGGAGTCGACAAAGATGGTAATGCACAGTATACGCCCATGGCCACTGTGGCAGAAGAGTCGCCAACCGGGCTCGCACCGGTCGGAACTGGTACGGCTAGGACACTGCGGCTTGCCAGGCCTGTCGAAGAGCCAGGAGTAGTAGCGCAGGCCGACAAAGAGTATGATTCAGGGGTCGTCAATTTACTGGACGTCCTTGGTATGTTTTTTGATCCCTTTTTCGTCTTTAATTTTACTATATTTGCTGATTGAGATAAATTATAGACCCTGAAGTATCTACACTTACTACTCTCACCAATGTACAGAACTCCCTATTCGTACCGGATTTGGGCCGATACATTAACCGGCAGCCCACCTACAATCTTACACGATCTCGACGTCGAGCTATAGAGCCTGTCAGCTCTTCGGAAGATGGACCAGAGTCTCCGACCGAGGAAGAAGGATCGGAGGATCTAAGCGTAGACTCAGAGACGACGCCCGTCAAGCGCACGGAAACCATAACCTCGACCCTTAGCTCCTCTCGATTTGCTGTCCTACCCGAAGGCACCACACTCGAAGGCTGGGATCCTTCAGATAAATGGGAAATCAATGACCATGTTAGGCATATGCTCCATTCTCGAAGATCAAAGTTCAAGCGTGGCATGAAGGGTTTCTGGCAGTATGTTCAAAAGCGTGAGTGAGCCAATGGTGAACAAATCCTCCTGCTTATCAGTAAACATGCTGACTGTTATTTCCTCGACCAGCCCTCGGATTTCTTGTAACATTATATGCAACCTTGATTACACTTTTTGGTCTTGCTTGGGTATTATTTTTAATCGGTAAGTACTTACTTTACTTAGTAAATTTCAATGCATCACCGCTAACATATCTAAGGCTGGATCTATGTTGGTGATCGTCAGCTGTATGCAATCAATGTTATAGACAATGTGCTCGTTGCACTATTCGCCATTGTTGGTGATGGACTTGCGCCGTTTCGCGCCGTAGATACCTACCATATGATCTACATCGCCTACTACCACCACCTAACCTGGCGACTCCGCCAGAAACAGGATCTCCCTGAGCTCAAAAACCCGAACGACCTCCCGGAAGCTCCCGTGGAAGATATCATTAAAACAGAATCCCACAAAAGGGATATCGACATCGAGAAAGCAGCGAAACACGTCCTCACCAACGACGAGGAGGCCGAATTCTCGGTTCTCAACCCTGCACAGCAGAAGAAACTAACCCATCATTCAACTAAATTCTCCAAGTCTCATACATTCTACAAGCCCCATGAGACATCAACTCACTTCGCTTTCCCTGTTCGTCTGCTTATTGCAGTCGTTGTCTTGCTTGACTTCCACTCTATATTTCAAATTGCGCTTGGGGCATGTACCTGGGGCATTGATTATCGCGTTCGCCCGTCTGCCCTCACAACGACAATACTGTGTCTGTCGATATCATGCAACATTACCGCCGGTATTATCATCATGATTGGCGACCGAACGACAAGAAAAAAGGAAGTGATTGAAAAGAGGCTGCGGCAAGAATTGACTGAGGAAGCCATCAAGAAGGTGGCGAAGAAAAAGAAGAAAGAGAGAAAGAAAAGAAAGGAGCAGAAGAAACGGGAGGCCGAGGAGAACTGTATACACGAGGAGGTTGAAAGGGAGGCTGCAGAATCGTCCGGTCCGCTCGGACACAGCAAGGTGGATTGATTTATTCGCATCTATCTACTATACTAATATTCTTGGTTTCTGTTTTTTTTGGATTGCTTGAGTGTGAGCGTTTGTGCCGTGGGCCTCAAGGTCCTATATTTTTAGTGTTACTTAGAGATACACCACCATTATTGATACCAACTTGAATAACATTTCTTACCAATTACGTTAGGCCCATGATTGAATTACTGACGAACAAGGTAAACACAAACTGCATCATTGTACTCTATGAAGATAGGAATAAATCCAAACACTCATTGAAAGCAAAGTCTCCTCCATTCAATCCAACCCCCCATGCTAAGCAAAATTAACTCTCCATGCCACACCTTGAATAATGTCATAAATAGGTATATCGGTCTAAACGCGCAAAATGTATCATCGACCTGGCTGACTTTGAATCAAATAAAGTAAAGACCCCAACGCCACTTTAAAAGAAGTCATGCAAGTAGGGTATCATGCCTAAGTATTAATCGCAGTGAATGTATACCTTGACTCGAAGTCTTCAGCTTGTTCGACGCGAATTTTCTGACCGTCAGGAATCATCTCGTGCTGCAGGTCCCAGCCCGCGCGACGACAGAGCTCGGACACGACGACGTCGCAGTCCCCGAGCATGTCAACGTCAAATTCGATATGAGAGACAGGCTGTTTCGCGAGGTTTAATCAGATTACTCCTTCACTTTTCAAGTGAATAGGGGTGGTGTTTACGTACTGTTCTTGAAATGTGGACTTGTGGTACATTTGAAGGCAGAACTCCCGGGACTTCAGCTACTGGAGCGACTTTTAGGGACGTCCCGATGACAATGACTAGATCGACGAGTTCTCTGTCATGTTCTAGGAGACGCTTTTTGAAGATATCGGGAAGATCCTCGCCGAAGAACGTAATGTCAGGCTTCGATATTGATTAGCTCCGGGTAATCAAGTGAAGCGTCACAGATAAGAACATGTAGTATTAACCTTCATAATCCCCTTGGTAGGGTTGAATAGGCCTCCATCGTCCGAATCGTCATCATCGTAGGCGGAACGAGAGCGAGATCGATGCAATTTGCCATTGGAGCTTCGCTTACGCTTTAAGCCTCGCGGTCTGGACTGTAGCTTGTCCTGACAAGGCACGCACTTGGGTATCTCGCCGCGTCTGATGGCATCAAACAGCTGGTCACCGGGAACCTGGTGTTTGCAATCCATGCATGAGGCCGTGGCGAAGGAGCCATGGCATTGGATCATCTTCTCGGGTAATATGCCAGCGGCACCTTCGATATTGTCGATGTTCTGGGTGAAGTTTGTGAGCAGCTTACCCTTGTCCTGGAGAAGACGGATGAAGGCGTGAGTGGGCGAGAATCTCTTCTCGGTCGGCAGGATGTCCTTTGCAATGGAGTAGAAGATGCTTGGGTCTTCGCGGAAGACATCTATGTCGAAGACCTCCTGGGGATCACTGAGACCAAGATGCTCTAGCTTCGAGTAGAGACCGATATCTTTTGAGCGGAAGTCGGGGATCCCCAGACTTGTAGATATCTAACCCCTCTGTCAGTACGTGCACTTGTTTCATGAAATTTACGGAGAATAGATGCGTACACCAGCACCGGTGATGACTATGATATTGGTTGCCGCCTTTAGAAGATCCACGACGTCGTCTACCGTGTTGTAGTCCGGCAGTTTCAGGCGCTTCGAGCTCTCGCGGGCCATGCCCATGAAGAGCAGCTGGTGGTACGCCTCATCCGGAGCACCATCGAGAAACGATGGCGGAATGATGCCAAAGGCAGTGCACAGCTTCTTCGCGCTGACGGTGCCTTTACCGACCGTCTCTGAGGCGAAGGCGACCTGTCCGATGGCGCGGAGCCGCCTGCGGTAGGCCCGCGCCTCCTCCAGCGTGCATGCTCCGGGGACTTCATGTGGTCAGCTTATCCTTCTAGAATCATAGATATAGGAGCAGACGTACTGCCGGCACGCAGCTGGTCGTCTTCTACTAGCTGCAGGGCGTCCTGGAACAGCGAGGCCGTCTCCCACCCATCGCCGGAGCCCGCGTCGTCGCTGTCCTCAGGCGCATCGACAGGGAGGGCAAGCCTTTCCTCAGCCGTCGCCATGGCGTCTCGCAGCTCAATGACGCAGAGCTCGTGTCTATCTGCCGTTCTCTCTCGCTTGTCCTGTCTGTCTTTTGATGCGACTGAAGCCGCGGGCGATGCTGGTCTACGGAGTTAAGAATATCCGGGGTTAAATATCAAAGAAGACAAAGTAAACAGGATGGATGGGATTATGATAGAGAAATTTTAGTCTAAGAGCCGGTCATGTCATGGTCATTATCATCGTCGTCGTCGTCCTCGTCTTCAGTCTCGTCCCATACGTCGTCGTCTCCGGCCTCATCCTCGCCAGATACCCCCAGATCGCGCTCTAGCTCCCGCACCAGCTCCAAGGCGTGCTCCTTGAGCCTGTCATCCTGGTAATCGTGGATACCGCACAGCCGGAGGGCTTGTCTTAGCCATTTGCGACTGGTTAAAAGGGTCGTCGGGTCCGTATGTGTGTCTGTTGTTGCATCTCGTTTGCCAATGAGATAGAGACACCATCCGCCCAGATACCATGTTTCAATGCTCTGGTCATCTTCAAAGACCATGTGCTCGAGGACCTGCAGAGCCTCGTTCTCCATCTCAGCCTCCATTAGCAGACGGGCCAGGCTGATGCGTGAAGGGAAATCAGGGACAAGGGTGCTCTCGGGCGGCTCGTCCTTCCAGATTTCGAGACTGCGGGCCAGCGCTGCCTTTGCGTCGTCGAGCCGTAGCTGAGATATCCTGATGGAGGCCAGGGTCTGCAGACACTCGGAGGAGTCAGGGCATACCAGCAGCGCTTCGGTGATCAGCGTCTCGCACCTCTGTTCGGCGTCTTCTTCCCATCTACGCAACGTTAGCAAAAAGACACCATTGTGGCTAGCAGCTGGTAGTTGACTGACGAAAGATCGGTCATGTATATCTCGACAACGCCGCAGAGGGCGTGGGCAAGCCTCTTCTTGAAGCCGTCCCGTAACTCCTGCGCAACGTCGCCATTCTCGCTCTCCAGAGCTTGGAGACTCCGCTTGAGCGCACCAACGCCTCTCTCAAACCAGGCCACACTGTCCTTGCCGCCGTCCTCGCTCAGCTGGGCCAGCCAGAGGAACTTCTCGGCGCCGCCGTCGGCTGTCTCGTCCCGCTCACCCTGTGGATCAAGCTCGACGGCGCGTAGGAAGCTGGCGCGGGCTCGGTCAACGTCGCCGAGCTCGACGTATATCTCTCCGATGAGATTGAGGCCGACGAGGTAGACGGGCGAGTCCGGGGAGAGGCTCTCGAGGGCGCGCTGGACGAGCGGGAGGGCGTCGTCTGGCTGGCCGGTCTGCAGCAGGACGGTGGCTTGCTCGAACAGCGTCTGAGGATCTTCGACCGGCATTGTCTTCGCCTGCTTCTGCTTGTGCTTGGTCTTCTTTGGCCGCGTCTTTGCCATTTTCTTGCATCTCAATCAACGTATCAACTGTCATTGTATACAATTGATAAAATATCTTCGGCAAAAATATGGCCGCATGTTTGACCTGTTTGCACGATAATAAGCAGTTAACTTATCATGATAATTATTGTAGATTCATTCTAGATCAATATACTGCGGAAGGAGTCAGACAAGATGGGGCGCGAAGAGCAGGCGGAAGAGAAAGAGACGCTGCAGTCCATCTTCCCGGACGAGCTGGCTGGTAGTCACCCTGGGGGGTCTCTTCTACTCTGGTGATAGAAGCTAACAGGACACCGGCAGACGTCTCTGAGCATACCTACCGCATCACGGTGACCCTCGACATCGCCGGCGAGGAGGACGAAGACGACAAGACACAGCTGGTGCTGCAGGTCAGCTACCCCGAAGAGTATCCCGATGTAGCACCGCACCTGGAGCTGTCGGCCCCGCCCCACGCGCCCAAGCACCCGCACATCGACGTGCAGGAGGACCGCGAGCGGCTGCTGGAGCTGCTGCAGACAACGGCGGAGGAGAATCTCGGCATGGCGATGGTGTTCTCGCTGGTGGACACGCTGAAGGAGGGGGCCGAGCTGCTGGTCGCGGAGCGGCAGGCGGCGGTGCAGGCGGCGCGGCAGGTCGAGGCCGCGCGGGCGGACGAGGAGGAGAACCGCAAGTTCCAGGGCGAGAAGGTGACGCGCGAGTCGTTCATGGCGTGGCGGGAGCGGTTCCGGGCGGAGATGCGGGCGGCGGAAGAAGCGCGGGCGGAGGAGCGGGAGGCGGAGGAGCGGAAAAAGAAGAGCGCGGGGCGGGATCCGCGGAAGCTGAGCGGGCGCCAGCTGTGGGAGCGCGGGCTGGTGGGCAAGGGCGACGAGGAGGATCTTTCCGAGCAGCTCGACAGGGTAGAGGTCGCATAGCTCGTATCTCGTATTTCTTTTCTTCTTCTGTTCCTTCGCTCTTGTTTCTTCTTTTCTTCTTCTTGCATTGCATCTTTATCTACGCATCAACACAGCAAAATGGTGAAGTACTACGAATCGATCTCGGATGACCACCAGGCGTGGATCATGGCCCAGGCGGTCTTCTTTGTCGCCTCGGCCCCCACCGTCGGCCGCCATATCAACGTCTCGCCCAAGGGTTTGCCGGTCAACTCGCTGGCCATTCTAGGCCCGAACCAGGCCGCCTATCTCGATGCCACCGGCTCCGGCAACGAGACCATCAGCCACGTTCGTGAGAATGGCCGCATCACCGTGATGTTCTGCTCGTTCGGCCCGGTGCCGCGCATCATGCGGCTCTTCTGCACCGGTAGCGTCGTCGAACACTCTGACCCGGCCTTCCGCAGCTGGTTGGAGACCATGGGCCTGCGGGACTCCTACCTGCGCGCTGCAAGAGCCGTCATCACATTAGACGTCTTCCAAGTACGCATCCTCCGTCACTTGTCAAAGCACTGCTAATGTAAGTCCAGGTCCAGACATCGTGTGGATATGGCGTCCCCCTGCTGGGGCTGGCGGACGGACAGCCCGCACTACTCGACAGGGACACGCTGGTCTCCTGGGGCGAGAAGAGACACGGCACGCAGAAGCTGCTGGACGAGCGAGGCGTATGGAACAGCGAGTCGCTCGACGGGCTGCCGGGCCTGCGCTCTGCCATGCTGCACCGCGGCCGGTCGCAGCTCGCCGTTGCGCTGGCCATCTTCGCCTGCAGGCACCGCCGGTTGCTCGAGCTGCTGGCCGCTGCCGTGACCGCGGCCGTCACCTCCGTCCTGGCCCTCTGGCTGGCCGGTCGGCTTGCATTATAAATCAGCGGTATCAGAGTGTAGGGCGTGGGGCAGAACACGAGTATGTAGGAGCTGGCGGGGACTGAACTATATACTATACTCTATATAAGGATCCTACAGATCCACGTTTCTCTGCACTTCTTCATCACCGCCATATTAATTCACATAATCCCAAGTAGAAGATCCGTCCATCACTACCATAGACATAAGAGATGCCTCAGTTCACGCTCTACGCCAACCCGGTGGCCACGGCCCCAGACCGCATCCTGCTCGCCCTGGCAGACGCCGGTTTCACCGATTTCGAATACGTCCGTATCGACATGCGCAGCAGGGAGCATAAGGTGTGCATTAGTTATCACTGCTAGAGAGCATCTGTGATACCATTGATCCTCTGCTGACGACGGGAGACCCCCGAGTTCCTGGCCAACAACCCGCTCGGCAAGCTGCCTGTCCTCGTCACCAACGACGGCATCACCATGTACGAGTCCCGTGCCATCGCCCGCTTCCTCTGCTCCAGACTCAACCTCTCTCTGCTCCCGACTCTGGCCACCACCTCCCCTGCCGCATTCGCCCTCTTCGAACAGGAAATCTCCTGCGAGACCGCCTACTTCGAGCCTCCAGTCTCCAGCCTCATCTGGGAGACCTTCATCAAGCCCCTCGTCGGCATGGACACCGATAAGGAGGCAGTGGCCGCCAGCCTGAAGAAGCTCGAGGACTACTTCGACATCGTCGAGGCCAAGTTTATTGCGTCCGGCAAGCAGTTCATGGCTGGTGAGACGTACACGCTCGCTGACGTCTATTACCTCCCCTTCCTGGCCCGTATCATCGATCGTGGCTTCGGAGATGTCATCAACTCGCGTCCGCACATCAAGGCCTGGTGGGAGCGTTGCATGCAGAGAGCCAACACCAAGGCCTGGATCGACCGCTCGCCAAAGCTCGACGGCTTGCTGGCCAAGTAAAAGTATTCCCAGGGAAGAATAGCTATCCAGCATAGGAAAGACGCTCCAGCACAGTATAACAGATATTAGATAGCCAGTTGATAAATAACGTTGAATGTTATGGTTGCATTGTCAGTCCTACTTGGCGGTGTCGCGAGGAGTCATGGTATCCTTAGCCCTCTTCACGGGCGGAGTAGAGGTTGCCTGCTTCTTCTCCCTCTCTTTCTGTTCCTTGTCAGCCAGCCGTTGCTCCGCCAGCACGACGTTGAACATCCTCCCTGCGAGCTCAATATTCACTGCCTCAGCTTCCCGCAGCTTCGCCGTCACAGCCTGAATTTCCTCCGCCACAGCCTGGTCCCACCCGCCCTCCTGTTCCTTCTTTCCCACCATTGCGTCCCAAACGTCCTCGTCTTGCGCAAACATCAGCTCGTTTTCCAGCCGCTCTTTCCGAAATATCCGCTTCATTCGCGTTTTCAACTTGAGCCGGATGGCCAAAGTGAGGAGTTTCGGTTGCGGCTTTTGGATTCGGAGTATGGGCATCCCGCGCGCGCACGCAAAGCGCGGGACCTGGCGGATGCCCGAGACATTAGGGTACGGTCTTCTGAGCGTGGTGTTGAAAAATCGCTTTACGCTGAAAATGGGCCGTTTCTTGCGACGGGATTCGGCTAGCTCCTTTTCGCGACGTTCGAGTTCGAGCCGGGCGCATTTCTCATTATATTGTTGAACGAAGGGGCGGGTGGATGTGATGAGAGCATCGGCTCGTTGAATGCTTGCCTCGTTCCCGGTCGTGCATGACTTTAATAGGTTCAATGCCTGGGCAATGATTGTGAGTTGGAGGTAATAGTAGACTTGAGAATCGGATGTAGCTACCTCGTAGCCTGCTCGTAGGGAGTTCTCAATGCGGCCGGGGCTGTCCGTCCGTTTATCTATACGAAACCTCGTTTGGATGACTTCACGAAGCTCGACCGCCTTCGACTTTGTGAGCCATGGCTTGGAGCACTGCGAGAGCAAAGCGTGGTACAGCGAAAGGCCTGTGACCTGTCAGTCTAGGTAATATATAAAATTAGAAGAAAGGACGTACAGGCTAAACGGTGGACGCCTGACTTCGTCGGATGCAAAAATTTGGGCATCTGGACATCGGGGCGGCCCGTGAAGCGGAGAAGTTAGGCCCTTCAAGCAGTTAGTTGTTGACCTTGCTCGTTGTTCTTCATATAAATTCTGCATCACAAGCTGAAGTTTAGTCGGGTCACGTGTAAGATCTTATCTTATCGCGGGTTTTGTCTTGGCCTGTTGTTCCCCTCGATAGGAAGAAAGAAGAAGTAGAACGGAAGAAGAGAAGCAGGAGAATAACAGAGACGATGCTTGATTTCGTTGGTAGGCTAGCTGGAATCTCACCCTCCTTGGACACCCGCTCGAAATAGATGCAAATACAAAATGCAGGAAATAAGTCTTTCATGCTCACGCGAGATGCCCCTCGGCGTGTAGTGTAAGTTGTGTCTCTCGACCAGCGTGGAGGTTACTTCAGAAAGTCGTCCCCTCTTGGGGCTGAGGCAGTTTCTTGTGCTGTGGCAGTGCCATGTATCTAACATGCAGAGACAGACAGTCAGGTATTATCTATGCCATTTAGAAAGGGTTGTAGAGTGATGCTTACCTTCTGAGCTCGAGGAGGACCGTCTCCATTGTGTTCTCTCGCTTCCACTGTGCAAGGCATGGAAGCTTTGATGGGTCCACCTGTACAACACCGTTAAGAAAGGAAAGAAAACAAGCAATATCAAGCTTGAGAATCTCGTACCTTGCCAGTCTTGGTGTCAACACAAGGCAGGTTCACTCTAGAGACAAACTGGATCGTAGGAGGCATGTCTGGGTACTGGTCACCGCAGTGGATGTTAACACTGTATATCCGGTTCTCGTGCACGCTCTATATAGACCGAACAGTTAGAGGTTGTGGTCTGTCATCGCGGGATGACTTGTAGAGCCAGGGAGGGACGGACGTGTGGCGGGCCCAGGATCGTGCCGTTCCAGTTCGTCATCATCAAGTCATCTCCGTCGGCCAAACCGTACGAGCAGGCCTCTATCATTCGGACACATCAGCCCTCTGCTACGTCTGTTACCTCTCTCTGCGAACGAGTTACATACCAGGACCCTGTCCCTTCTCTCCTTTCTCGAGTTCCTCCAGGAGGCGGAAGTTCCGAGGGACTTTAGCAGCCATGGTCGCTAGATAGGTCTTCAGGAGTACTTTCGGGCGTCTTCTGCGCGGGGACACAGTCTCAGGCCGCCGCTTGTTGTCTCCCACTTCCTCTAGACCCGCGCTTCTCTGGGCCGTCACCGTCGACGGTGATGCTGACTAACCAATCATGTGACCGTCGAGCTGCCCTTAAAAAGGCCACCAGCAACAAAACAGAGACCGCAACAGCATCGAAGTTGACTCTGTTGAAGCTCTCTATAGGCCAGGAGAGCCCGGGAAGCCGTACGGGAATGGATTGAGCTTGCTGTGCGATTGCTACTGCTTTGCGTTCTTACAGTACAAACTGCTGTCACCCTTGCCTGATAGAACCGCCACGTCCTGAGTACACTATGCCCGAATCTCCTTTCCTGACATGACGTCCAACACTCTACAGGCAGAGCTGGCAAACCTGATACAGGAGTCTAAACGGAAACATTCTGATCTCAAAAATGTATTTTTCTTCTTTTCTTACATTAAATACCACCCTGTAGATCTTTAAGATTAACGTATGGAAACAGGCAGCCGAGCAATCACTGTCTGAGCTCAAGGCCCTACCTTCAACATCTGAAGCACAGCTGGTAGCAGGTTTGCATATCCTAGTCTAGATACTATGCTTCCTCACTTGCTGACCTACCAAGAGACTTGAGGAGGAAGCCCCAGTTTGCGCGGCCTTTTGTCCTGGCATGTCTAACTAAACAGACACGCCTGGCCGTCATCGGAGTAGCCAACCTCCAGAGGCTAGTAACCATTGGTGCACTGCCCCACGACCGCCTTAAAGATGTTCTTCACGGTCTGCATGAAACGGCAACCCTAAGTGGGTTCTTCCAAAATTTCCCTAGTATCTGAATTTCAACTTATATCATCAATAATTAGGTCTTGAAATACAGCTCAAAATCTTGCAGACGTTGCCATCATTGTTCCGCTTCTATGCAAACGATCTGACTGGTGATCTCCTTGCCAGCACCTTAGAGATATGCGCCACGCTGCAGAACAGCAAGACTGCCGCAGTATCGAACACCGCGGCCGCTACCCTTCAGCAACTTGTGGTCACAGTGTTCGAAAAGGTTTCGCAAGTAGATGGTAGGCCTCTTTGTTTTCCCCCTTTTTTGACCACCGTTGATAACCTATACTAATTGAAAATTCGTAGAAAAAGATGAAGGGGAAACTGTGTTCACCACCATCTTGGTGGAAGGCCAAAAGCTTGACGTTTCGGTATTTAGCTATGATGCTTTTAGGGTAATAGAATCAACAAACTATCGGAACTAGCAAGGACACTAACCCCTATGACCATATAGATATTAGACGACCTATGCCGTCTGCTCGAGAGCGAGCCGCTGACATACCTCAGCATTAAGTCACTTTCTAAGATATTTATCTTGGAGTTAATTGAGAGTATATTGGTGAACAACGTTGACATATTTGCCCGGCGTGCAGAGCACACCCAGGTCCTTCGGTGTCGTTTGATGCCTTTGGCGGTTAGGTATCTATCTGAACGACATTCATTTTCATTAACCGTCCGTGTTGCAAGAATAGTGCTGCACATTCTCAAGACTCATTTACCCTTACTGACCGTTGAATGCGAAGTGGTGTTGTCGCTACTTATTCATATGATTGACACTGAGACCTCAACGCCTTGGAAGCGAGCGCTTTGTATGGAAATTTTTCGATCGTTGTACACTGACCCGGATATTATCAGACTTATCTACTCCCTTTTTGATAAAGAGGAGGGTCGCAAACCTATACTACGGGACCACATGTCATGCTTGGTAAGACTTGCATCAGAACGGTCTTCATTAATAGGTCTGGGTTACCAGTCAACTATTCCCACAGGGCCCCAGACCACTAAAGACACTATGGAGGACCAAGTCGCTTTAGAGTCTGTTGGAGTGGGTGGTATCATTGGCAGTCATACAAACCGTGCTGAAGCATGCGGTATCAGTACGCAGTGGAGTCTGCTACGAGTTCCATACATTGAAACGCTCGACAAGATCGACTCGCCCGCTCCACCGGAAACATACATATACAGCCTAGTACTCAACTGCATCTCAGCCTTTTCCGAGAGCATAGCCAAGTTCATTATCCCATTGGCAGTCGCGGAGTCGAAGAGTAAACGAAGACGCAATACTTCAGCCCCAGAAAAGAGCGGTGAACCGTCTGGCGGTTTAACTCGCAAAGAATCACTGGGAAACGGAAAGAGATCACCGGTCCCAGTGAACCCTTTAGAACTCGAATCTCATCCCCAGATCTCTAAAGTTCGAGCGACAGCTGGAATAATCGAGGTGTGCTGGCCAGCCGTGCTGGCAACGTCATCCACCTTCCTATATGCCGCATTAGATGGGGAGTTCTATCATAACTTGGTTCGCGCGTTCCAAAAGCTAGCCCACGTCGCAGGGCTCTTGAGACTATCCACTCCTCGAGATGCCTTTCTTACAACCCTTGGAAAAGCAGCCGTACCTACCGATTTTCCCGGGTCCAATCCCAGCGCCACCACCGCTTCTGACGGAAGCGTATACCACTCTCCAGTTACTGAACATGCTTCCTCCCAGCGGTCAACAAGCGTTACCGAGGCTTCGAGCTCACCTATCGATGGACCTGTTAATATACTGAATACTAGGAACTTGCTTTGTCTACGGGCGTTACTAAATCTAGGCATTGCTCTTGGACCAACGTTGGATCGCGATGCTTGGTCAATTGTACTTGAAACACTACAGAACGCCGAGCTCATTATTAATATCGCAGGCACCAAATCTTTCTCAGTGTCTGCGGACCAAAATGCAGAAGCAGGAAGCACGACTCTTGACGTCCCGAGATCCCATATTGGACCTGAGATAATGGCAGTGCAATCAGTCACAAATAAACTTTGTGAAAGCACCGGTGACTATCCAGATGCAGCCTTTAAAATATTTTTCACGACGCTTCTCACTTTGCCAGAAAGTTTGACCAAGAATAAAGCATCCCTGCCGAGCCAGAATAATCAGGCGCCTTCGAATAGTCTCGCGCAGGGACAGCACGGTGGTCGGATTCATCAGAACAAACGCAGCGTTTCGATCGCCTTAGGACGCGGCAGGGTACAAGAGGATGACTTGAAGTTTGTCCTAGAGAAGGCGCACCACGTTGCCAAAGCAAACATTGAACGGCTATCCTTCTCGCAAGATGAGGGTATATGGAACATTCTAGTGAACAGTCTTGTTAAAGTGACCCAAAACGATAAGATTAGCTCTGCTCTTCGCCTAAAGGCTAGCGACGTTCTTAACACGGTCATCTCTAAAATCATAAGACTGACTGAGACCGCTGAAGAAGGAATGAGGAATGATGTGCAACTACGAGGGTTGTCCGCTTTGAAGTCTCAATTATCAACAAAAGATCAGGGTCAGCGTCCTTCTTCGTTCTTTGTGGCAGATCTCGAAGTCCATGAGCTAGCACTTGAGACTTTAAAGTCCATTTTAGAAGGGTCCGGACAATCGGTGATTGCGGGCTGGAACTTAATATTCGAATTGATATTAAGCGTCTTTAATATACAAGCTTCAGCCACAATGAAGTCAACCGAGACAGAAAAAGTATTTTCACCGGTCTCTGGCAACCCAGTTGGTGTTGAAGTGAAATCTCAAAAGCTTCTACGGACAGCGTTTGACTCACTCCAACTTGTGGCTTCGGACTTTTTGTCTTTGCTTCCTGCTTCCTGTTTGCTTGAACTAGTCGAATGTCTTTACAGTTTTGCGTCGCAAAAGGAAGACTTTAATATCTCGCTAACGGCTACTACTTCCTTTTGGACTATCTCGGACTTCCTTCGGGTTCAAATAGACCAATTTTCTTGCGAAGATGAAATTAGCGTTTCTACTTCTGTGGAAAGCGTTGTGGAGATTGCCGAAAATCCGGAGAATCCATCTTCTACCAGTGCCTTGTGGTTCATTCTGCTATTAAAGATTGTGGATCTTACCGTCGACAGTCGAACAGAAGTCCGCAATAGTGCGATTCAGACTATGTTTCGAATATTGGACCATGCAAGCGAGGATTTGCCTCCTAGTATATGGCATCTTTGCCTGAACAAAGTACTCTTCGTGATGGCAGAGGCTGTTCAAGTCAAAGTCTTGCAAGCGATGGAGTTCCCAAAGGCAATCAAGGAAGACCAAAACTCATGGGTGGGCACCGCAATACTACTAAGCAAAGGGCTGTCAGACCTTTTCGCTACGTACTTTACTACGATCATTCGTCACGAAAAATTCTGTCACTCCTGGACGCGGCTACTTCAATTTTACGAGCCTCTTATCAAGCTAGACTCTTGGGAGCTAAAGGAAACCATATTTTCTTGTATTTCTCAAGTTTTATCTCGGATCCAAGGCCCCGAGGACATCGGTACTGATCTGGTTCAACAAGCTTGGGCTGTTTGGGTGAATGGCAACCCAGTGTCCGAGAAAGCTAAGCAAGGTTACGAGATTTCCAATCAGAAAGGCTTACTGGCTTATTTACAAGCATACGAGCAACTCTACAGACTTCTTAAATCCCATTTGGGAGAAAAGGAAATTCTCGATGCACTACAAAATGCCGAAGTGGCTATTGAAGGATCTGTTCATTCGAAATATTCCTCAGATACGGAAAATTTGTCTGAATTACAGAAAAAAATGATTGATTCCTTCAAAGTTCTCTGTCAGGATAAACCTCTCTTGCAGCCGACAATAATGGAAAGCCTTTCCAAGTTCTTCCAGCTTCCTTTCAGGGATTGGACACCGCAGGCTGACAGAGCAAAGCCAACCTTCGTTGCTTTCTCTAAAGCTACAATGGGACTTTTGAGTTGGTACATCATGGAGCACGGGATGATGACCAGTTTACTGTCAGATGGAACTTTAAGCAACATCCTTGAGCGACTGACGCTTTCAATCAATAGCAAGTATCATTGGATAGGGAAGGACTTTAAGCCAACCCTTTGGCAAAGCGCAACAACGACTGCTTTGGATTTTATACAGGTTGCTATTCCTCACGTCGAAAGGCAGTATCAAACGTGCGAGCGTGTTGTCACAGAGCGGTTCTGGGAATGCGTAGTCCATGTCCTCAAAGGGGTAGTCTCGTGTGGAGAGTATACGAATCTAAGCCTGACACCGTCGGTGGTACTAGCTGACGAAAAGTTCGATATTAAAGCCTTCGAACGGTTACGTGGCGTGATGATTCCCGCCCTCGGCTCACAATACATTTCTCACAGGATACGACATGATTGTGCCTACGCGATATTCAATTCTTCACACATTTACCCACCTCAGCGATTAGACCTCTCGGGGGACTATGCAAAGACCGAACCACTTCGCGACCTTTACAAAGTTCGACAGGGACGCACCCACGGCCCACAGCCAACAATCCGAAGTAAGCTGTCATATGTCTTAATTGACACACTTTTTGACCTTGCGTCCGCCCGGAGCTCGAGTTCAAAACGGGATCCAACCCTATCGTCGCCGTATATCTCCCTCGCGAAGTCTGTATCACCGTATCTTATCCTGCGTTGCGCATTACCCTTGAAATCCTATATTGCGGACCAACCACTTCTGGGACTCATGCCACAGCCCATAATTTCACAAAAAGAACTTATTTACCTCCTCTCCCGATTGGTTAGTTTGAGGAGCGAACCTACTGCAATCCCGGCAGCAGGTCCTAGCGTTCCTATAGGGGAATCCGGGGAAACCCCAGACGATGAGGACGAAGAAGAAATGATAGAGGGAGAAGACGGGCACCATAGTAGCCAAGCAGGGGCAAGGTTCAGGAAGCACCTCGGATGGATGTATCCTCTTGTTATCCGCGCGATAACTGTTGCTGGGAAGGAGACGAATGATCGTCAAGTTCTAGATGCGCTGACAAAGGTATTAGAGGGTATTCAGGGATAGCGATCCGGACTGCCACGCATTTAAAGAAACGGTGCAGTTTCTTTTCTTAATAGCTAAGTACGAGGGAGCTGGGTACATTACTCAAGGTGTCTATTACCGGTCCTGATTGATACGTAATAATACCAATATATGCTTGCTACATGGTGCATGAAATAAGCCGAGACTCCGGGGTTGCACGGATACATTTCAAAAATGTAATGCAAGGATATGGTAGACAGCACTGCAGCTGCAGTTAAAATTAGCAGGTGATCTCTAGCTAATTTTTTTTCAACTGGTTGTGGATGATATAACGGTAGAGATTACATGTCTCCAAACGGAGCAAAATAGATAAGCTTAACAAAGAACTCCAAACGCCAATTCTCAGTATACGTATACTTGCATAAAGTGAATTTGAAAGGCTTAGGTATGATGCTCCGCTTGTGACGCATGATTGGGCTCTGATTCAGGAACGGGCTCAGGCGCAAATTGTGATTGAGATGCTGCCAAGCGAGGGTCTTGCTGCACGTCTCCGGCTTCAGCAGGCCGTGAGACTTGCTTGCGCTCGGGTGGGGGCACTGCATGCTGGCCATCGTGCGGTTGGTTTTCCTGTTGAGCAGCCGCCGCCATCTCCGGCGATTGACGAAATAGGACAATCTCCGACTGCTTGAAGTATCGGCGTGCGTCTGGTGGGTTCAAAAGTTGAAATATAAGCATACACCGGGGTAGAGAACGATGCACGTGTTGGGACTAGGATGGACTTACCCTCATCGATCAATACAAGACTGAGATAATACCTTGTTGAATACTTCTTATTCACGTCTCGGAAGGTAGGCGTCAAATCAAAGCCACCGAGGAATAGCCTAATAGGTATTGTTTCGCCTAGATGCAATCCGTTAGCCCGGTACCGGAAAAAAGCGGCCTGGGCCATGCTCCAATTACCTCTCGATGGGGATCCGTCCATTATCTATACGGAGCAACGGTCAACATAAGCTCATGCATCCGGGGAACGGGTAATCCAACATGCCTCAAATCTGACCAAAGTCTCACTCTCATTGTATTGATTCGGCGGAGATCCCGTAGTTTCCCGTCGAATGATTGAAAGCTCCATGTGCTTGATCTTCAGCCGGACAAGCAAAAAGTAAATCCTACCCACAATAACATCCTTCAAGTGGTACTTTGATTTTGAATACTCGAACTCAATGTGCAAACAGTCCTCGATACCAACGTCCATCTTAATTGGGTTATTTGACTCTGGCGGGAGTCTGTATGAGTAGACCCATATATCCTTTTCCCGAACGACGTCGGCTATGCGGCGGGAGACGGTGACTCGAACGAAATATCGTAGCTTGACATTGATGCCGTGGTAAGACTCGTACTGCTTCTCGACGTTTTTGAAGTTGAAAGGGAATGTTTGCGGATGCTGGAGCTCACCGGGAGCGGCAAGTTCTTGGCCCAGTGAGAGGAATTCGTAGTGGTTGCCGCGGTCGTAGAACATTTCTGTTTTTTCACGGAAGGAGAGTGAGTATGTATGCCGTGTTCAACAAGTCGCATGATTGAGATGGGTAGGCCGGAACTGTATGCATACCGATCATGCCAATGAATTGCACCTTGATGCCCGTGTGCTCTAACCGTTTGCCATCCTTCGGTCTGACTGTCACCGCACCCTTGACAGATTCTCCGTCCAGGTACAATGGCGCCTTTTCGCGGCGGTTCTTGTCGAGTTTGATGTCGACCGTTTCGCGCTCGTCGCTATCCTCCAGCACGATGTCGATGTCGACGGGGGTAGAGAAGAAAAAGGACGACATCCTGGTCGCAAGACGGTGTATGTCGGCTTAGGGGAAACCCGCACAACCAATCGAAAGCGTGCGACTGATCGCGAGCTGTTTCTGCGGTCCTGGAGCTTTATTGACGTTGCCTTGGGCGTTTGGCACGGAGATTGGAGCATGACGCCGTGATTACGTAACAACGCGGTTTATCGAGCTCTTTTTCTACTTCGACTTCGACTTCACAAAAAACAAACACCTTTGACCACCATCAGCACCATGACTCGGGAGAGTGGATACGTCCCGAGCAGCTGAACCTCATGTTTCTGCCGATAGTAGCTTCATCTTGGCCTTGCGTGAATCCACCGGCGTTCTACGCAGTGTCTAGTTACCACCAGCGCTAGGTGAGTTAGTTGACACTGCCAAAAGGCGCAAGATGAGGCGATCCAAGGTGATAGTTCGTGCCGCTAATTATCGCAAGTTCTGATCCCACATCCACTAACCAAGGGAAGCCAGGGACGATCTGAAATTGACCATTAGCTGCTCCATTATTACTATGTACGAAGACACTCGCATTGGCGCCCTCCATCTCATCATCCTACCTATACTTAGGTTCGGGAGTAAGTGCGGAATACAGGATGACAGGGGTATTACAGTTACATGGTAGCCCGAGTAGGCTGAGCGTAGGCGGCGGAGACGAAGTTTGACACCTTTTTGGAACGACGGAACAGCTGGAACTGAAACCAGCGGTTTCTGAAATGATGGATGCGTATTCAAAGTGAACACTGTCAACTTCTGGCGATGGAAGTTTGATACGAGGCGCTAGGAAGAAGGTAATCTACGTAAGCGAGTATTTTCCTTAACATTCCATGTCGCTGAACCGTATAACACTTATATCCTTGTGCTGGGTATGGCTATAAAAATATTTACTTACGATATCCATGCTAACGTCTTTCCCAAAGGTAATTCGTTTTACTTAAAAAGAATATCCTTCCGGGACGCGGGCTCCTATCCGTTTCCTGAGCAAAGTGACTAATTATAGGCTCAGTCACCGCCGACATCCTGCTGTGAAACGCATGCGTCCCATATAGGGTATAGAGCAAGCATTGGATCAGCCCTGTCTGGTATGCCATCCCGCTGTCGTAGGCGTCGACCGTCTTGCTCCCTGGCAGAATCAGCAGCAGGTCGAGACAGTTATCCCTGTAGGTTACGGAGGATGCACGCGTATACTTGTATGTAATCGTTGCGAAGAAAAAAGCAAATCTCCGACAAGTTTCCATCAATGGGATCAATCTGTGACCACAGCCGCGAAGAGGAACCAGGGGCAAGGGCGATGCTAAGCACTCCCCGCGCCCAGCAAGCCTTTGGATAGGGCATGCGAACAGTGACCCCCTCTTTTGGTGTGCCATCGTGCAGCAAGGGAACGTGGCAGACAGGATCGAATAACCGGATTGGACCTTGTCGCCGTTCACCTCATATTTCGAGGAGGCTGAGGTGTTGCGATCCCAGCGGGGCGTTTTCGTGTCGAGTTCTCGCGAAGACGCACTTAGTTATCACCACCACTCTTCGCTCCGCATCAGTTCCGATCTGGCGTGTGTGGAATCCGACTAGTGATGTGATCGTGGCTCGTATCACCGCTAAGAGCTTCCTTGCGCCGCGCTTCTCTTAGCCCTACTGGGGCATGCAAAAGAATGCGAGGTTAGACGTAGCTCCGTCTAGTCATCGATACAGCCACAACACTGACCTCATCATGCATGGGACCAACAAACATTCGGTTCTGACCTCGTCTCCACGCTCGATGATGGTCACGACAATAGTATGAGCCACCTACCACCCTTCCCAACCTGCGCCAAATGCCGATGGATCCAGACGAATACCCCTTACTTACTCTTAGGGGACGTGTTCGAGGCCTTAGACTGGCCGGGCCATCAGCTCAGAAAGGGGTGAGCTTTGCAGGGACATCCTGGCAAGTCCACTGGTGCTTCCCGTTCCCACATCTCCGTCTCCTACTTCCCCGAAGCTCAAGAGGAAAGAAAGTTGCTTGTAGCTAGTTAGTTAGTGGGCGCGGCGCTGGCTCCATCGGTCATCCCGCGGGTGCTCGAATGACGCCTTTCATGGCTTCGGATGGGCTCTTTTCCTACCCGGTTCTAGTAAAAATATACCGATTTCAGCTGACGCCGGCCTGACAAGCTGACCTACATTGTGTTGCGTTTTTCGAAGCATTAATGCGCCGGTCTTGCATCCCTGGCGATCGACTCTGCGGACCATCTC
This sequence comes from Onygena corvina, assembly GCA_000812245.1. Lineage (NCBI taxonomy): Eukaryota > Fungi > Ascomycota > Eurotiomycetes > Onygenales > Onygenaceae > Onygena > Onygena corvina. Next base: position 33,828 of record JWPT01000030.1, on the reverse strand, counting down.
CGGCCCAGAACCGTGATCGCGGGTTAGCCTGGCTCTGCTTGTTTTCCATCCCGTTCTCTGTCATCCATTGATCCCCGGCTTTGCGCTCCCCCCCACTGGCATCCACCGGCGGTCGTTCTTTACCATTACCGATGCGTTCTGATTGGACTATCGGGAGTTTTAAGATTTGGAAGATGGGAAACGACCAGAAGCTCTGGATGGATTTGTCTCATCGAGTTAAGTTGGGCCCTGCCGGGTGTGGGCATAGCGTGGGATGCTCGAGAAAGAGGTCAAGTGCTTAAAGGCAACCGTTCGCCCGCATTCGATTTTTCTTCTTTCTTTCGTCGTCGAAGATTTTCTTTTTGCCACCTTCATTTTCTTGGTTCCTCTATAGATATCCATCCACCTAATCAGGCCTTCTGAGTCCTCCCCATACCCGTCGCCAAAGTGCTCCATATATACTTGTACCTCATATATTACGATACATTGCTATTGTTTGTCCGGCACAAACACTTCTCAAACGGCATCCAGATTCATCACAGTCTCAGCAGCAAACCAGGGCAGCAAGCCGTTATACCAGCTTAGAATTTAAGCATCATGTTATCCATGGAACAGGCTTCCAGCGGCGTCCATTTGCCAGCTGCCAGACCACTGCTGCCACTACAAAAGGGCAGCTACAATACTCTTACCCGTCGATACTCTTCTGCCACAATCCCACCATCGACGTCAATTTTAAATACACCATCTGCACTCAACGACCCTGATGACATGCAACAACATATATGGATAATAACTGGGCCTGCAGGCTGCGGCAAGACCACAGTGGCGAAAGGTCTAGCAAATGAGCTTCATCTGCCATACATCGAAGGAGACGACGTATGTTCCCATTTTTAGATAGTATCATCAGAAACCTCATGCTAAACACTCATTTAGTACCATCCTGAGTCTAATAAGAAAAAAATGGAGAGCGGAACCCCTCTCGTCGATGCAGATAGATGGGACTGGCTAATCCAACTTCGTGAAGCCGCAAAGGAAGCGTTAACCACCCCTTCACCATCAGCAGGCTCTCCGAAGGCCTATCCATCGGGTGTTGTGGCAACTTGCTCTGCCCTTAAGCGAAAATATCGAGATGTTATCCGGGTCGCTGCCTATGGCCCACGCTCCACAGTACACGTCCACTTCATTTACCTACGTGCCCCAGAAGAAGTGCTTATGCAGCGGGTCAAGCAACGCAAAAATCACTACATGAAGTCGACTATGGTCCACTCACAGTGTCAAATGATGGAGGAACCAAGTTCAGAGTGGGATGCTCTATCAGTTGATTGTGCTGCCTCTCCCGCGGAAGTTCAAAGACGAGTCAACTCGGTTGTTCGGCAGAAACTGGAGGAGTATCAATAATCAGCCTAATCCTGACCAGAATTATTTCAGAAGCCACCATTCATTCACACTAGACGTTAAGCCACGCCGCGCCAGAACAGTTGACCTCTTCCATTTCCCCTCCTTTTATTTGCTTTTTCTCCGTCCTCCTTTGATACAAGCGATTGAACCTATCAATTATAATCCTCTCGTTTTTTCTCATTCTTTGTTTTCTCCTTTTCCCTTGACTACGTTCCTATGGGTCTCGTCCAAATCTCAAGTTTTAAGCGATCGGCGCACCAGCTCAAGGGCGGAGATATCCCGACTGTTGATAGTCGCCGAGAGTTATCACCGGTTTTTTTTAGTGAGGAAATTTGTCTTTTTGGTTTTTTGTTTTTCGCCTATCCCTCCGTATTCCCAATCAGATGCTTTACATAGGTGGACTTTTTTGGTTCATCTTCATTCCAGAATTTTGTGTTAGTCTTAAGGATCAAATCACATTTTTTTGGGACGATGGCCCGGATCGCTCGTAATAGTGTATTCCGTGCTCTTGACTTGGTGATCAACATGCGCTGTCCTCCACACGTACAGATCTTCATCCGTTTTCCTTTCGAACTCAGCCCATCACGCTTTTCTGATAAAGTTGTCCCCAGTACGGAGTATAACTACACCCAGGCGATGGGTTCATTTTTAGACCTCAGCCGAAGGAGATATCTTCGTTACGAATACCTCTAAAGCGTAGAAATAGGCTTTCTGTTAGCTTCTCGGGTCGGAAGACCCCCAGTGTCTGCTATCATATTCCCGTTGGCGACTGCTGAAATATCCCGGCCTAGCATTGAACCATTATGTGCTCACCCTCCCTTGGAACGAAAATGATTATAATGACAATCCACGTCCGCTAGCTGCGTTTCACTCGCTGGAGGCGCCGTGGACAAAAATCCACTATCTAAAAGTAGTTACAAACATGAGCTATTATGGGCCAGAAATAGATCCATGGCAGAAATTACGTGGTCATTATTTGAACGACTGCACGGCGTACCGGTGTTCCGTTTTGGTATTCAGTAGTGGTCCATTTGATGATCCGCATAGACTAATGAAAAATAGGGGTCCTGTAAAGGCCCCTTTGTCCTCATGCGCGAGAAATTTCTCAATTGAATGAGTAAACAGGATGAAAATAGCCGTTGTTATGATTTCTCCAATCGGGGGGCAGAAGCTCAACAAGAACAACCGCAGCAATGCTAGGTTGCGGAGACCATTCCTTTCCTTGCTTTTCTCCAGCCTTAGCGTATCTGAAAGGCGATCTGAAAACTATTCGACTGTACATTTTCACATCCTGGCTTGAGAATAGTTAGACGTTGCTTTCTTTTTCCTACTGCAGTTCGAGCACTTACAATTGGTAGGGTTGTTTAGTGGGAGCGCCACCCCCCACAACAACCACACTCCTTTACGTGAATGTGGACGCTTGATAGGTCTTTTCGTGTTGGTATTTGAAACCATGATTGGCGAACGAGACAGTGCCCCTGTGCTGACTGGGGTCTAGATTTAGGGTGACACCCTTGGATGAGTGACCTCGCCACTTCACATGGGATTGTTTACGAAACGAGATGTTCCCTCGACTTGGGGTAAACAGGAGAATTACGCGTAATGAGGCGAACGAAAATGAGCAGAGAAGAAGCAAAAGAGAGAGCTTGGGACGCATCAACAGAGATTAATCCCTGAACTAAGTAATACCAGATAAGGTTGACCCAGGGCACAGGGCGGGGCCGTGTAAGTATAAGCGCCGCTCGATATACGCGCCTATTCCCGGAGCCCCTGCTTGCAGTCTAGTTATATCGAGGGTTATCATAAGATGAGTTGATACTAAATAAATTGCAATTACCTGTCCCTCTCTCACGAGGATCGAGAGGCCGGTGCAAAACTCTACACCGTATTGACGTCTAATAGGTACATGCCGAAGACATGGATATTATCCCTCTCTCGCCATTTCCCGCCAACAAAGACAGCTTTGCCCGTCCATTCATATATCCCTCTATATGTCATATCAATTTTTTCCATGACTCTTGCGCTCGCAGGGTTTTCTGCGTTGACAATGCCTCTGATATAGACCTTCGAAAATGGCGCCCAAGACGATTTCCGCTTACAGGACTGGAGTATCGCCTTTATTGACTCGGTTGCGTATCCTTTCTTCCACCCGATGGGTAAGAATGTGTATGCAAGCTCAAGCATCAGCGTCGTGGACGATGTTGCGACCGGTATGGTGAACTCCTCTGGCAAGGGAAGACAACCCTCGTCTATAGATCGCAGAGTCACGAGCCCAATGAACCTTGTTGCGGATTCAGCCGTATCAATAATTTCGTGCACCGCATATGCAACTCTGTAGCGGCTGTCTCCTTTATTCGTTGGCAGATAACAGCTCATGGTCGCCTCCGCGTCTTCGAGTGACTTTGAAGGCCCACCAAGGCTTTGTTCATGTCAGTATCTGATATTTAATTAACAGGCAGAATTCGTGATTTACCTCCAAAACATCGACTTTTCATTGGTGTGTAGTTCATAGAGCCATCCAAACTCTGTACTTCCTCTTTCTGCATTTGTAAGCAGCGTCAGCTTTAAGCGTGGCGTTACGATAACAGCCTCCATCCTCAGCGTCAAGATGTCCCGATCCCCGGAAATGATGAATGAGGGTTAGATGCTGGCTTTAGGTAGCTGAACGATCTTCATAGTTTCTTAAGCGCGGCTCTCACGTTTTTTTGTGTATCTTGCGAGTTGGATTCAGACGGATACTTATGCACGGAGTCCCACTGGTCTGATCCTTTGTCTCGACCCCTATTTCCTTCGCGCTAAATTCCGTCCCGTTAAGTCCGAACTTGTGCTCTCGTCGCAACAAAGGATAATTGTTGTCACCTGCTATGAGTGGCAAGGAACCGATTGAAATAATGCATCCCTGGATGTTGCTGCCCCTATTCCAACAGTCCAAAAAAGTAACTAGCTTTGTTAAAATAATATGTGTGGTTAGTTGCAGGCCTTGAATTTCAACCAGGTTATGACTTGATGAGATGACTATCACGCCACAACACCTAGGCACGAGGACGGGAGGTAAATCGATCTCAGTCTCCTCTTATTTCAACCCCAAGAGAATGCACTTTGCTCCCGGATTTTTAGACTTTCTGCTGTTTTTGCTGCCTTGGTCTAAAAATAGAAACCGGCTGACTAATAAAGAACTGACGTAAGTGGCCCACGCGCCTTCCCGACGGGATAAAACTCTTGGCAGTGCTTGGTATGCTTGGCGGTAAAGGTCACGGGATCTGTAGTATCGAATGGTGATTTAAAGAAAGCGGTCCATGAGGTGGACTTCTTGGGGTAGAAAGGAGACTTTTTGGGGGCTAAGAGGACCCTCCAGGAGGGCCGACAATCGTGTCTCCCGAGCGCAGAGGCAGGGGGATGCCTACTCCCGCCAATTACAGGGCCCTGTCCGGGAGATCAGGGCTGAAGAAGCGGCTCCTCGGCCCAAAGCCAGCCCTACAGCGCGTCACGGGACTCCCCCCGCGCTTAAGGTTCTTTTTCGCCCGGTCGGAGAGTATATAAAGCAGCCTCGGGGCCCTTCCCGGCTGCGCTCTCGTCCCACGTCGCCTATCTCGCTGCGCCTGAGCCGGTCGGGGACTGTGTTTTCGAGGACGAGAGTCGAAAAAGCCAGAGACAACCCTCCCACCCATGTCATACTGGCAGAACAGCTCTCCCTTCGAAGGGAGCGCGGGGGGCTACTACTCGCAGCAGTCCCCTCCGCCTCAGCCGCAATTTCAACAACAACCGTATCAACAGCCGTACCAGCAGCAATATCAGCAGTCCTACCAGCAGCCATATCAGCAACCCTACCAGCAGCCATACCAGCAACCATATCAGCAACCATATCAAGAACCGTATCAGCAGCCGCAATACCAGCAACCATACCAGCAGCAGCAATATCAACAGCCACCGTACCAGCAAACACTATCACCACCACCGCAGCATTACCCGTAAGTCATGCGTGGAAGGCCGTGCTTTTATCATTGTCGCTCGCCAGCTAACTTGGTTCCCAGCTTACCCGCCTCTCCAGCACCCAGCTACCATCAGCAACCACCTCCTTCTCCTCGGCCACCTCAACGAGAACAACAGTCCTACTACCCACCGGAACCTCCACGGTCAAATCCCTCCCACCATGACACACCACCTCCGCCACCACAGCACAGCCAGAGCTTTGGCAATGGCGCCCCATCCTCCTATCGCTTCAAGTACTCGACTTGCTCCGGCCGTCGGCGCGCTCTGCTGGTCGGTATCAACTACGCCGGGCAAGGCCGGCCGCTCAAGGGCTGTATTAACGATGCAGCGCGCATGTCGACCTTTTTGAACCAGAACTACGGCTATCGGCGCGAGGACATGGTCATTTTGACGGACGACCAAGCAAACCCCATGAGCCACCCGACGAAAGCCAATATGCTGCGGGCCATGCATTGGTTGGTTTCCGGCGCAAGGCCGAACGATTCGCTCTTCTTCCATTTTTCAGGTACGAATTTTTTAACATTTTCTGGTTCCTTGTTCCTGTTTGCCTTTGCCATTTGCCGGATCGTTCCCGAACCAGAGATAAGCTGACGGGATAAACTTTAGGTCACGGAGGGCGGACCCGGGATTTAGATGGTGACGAAGACGATGGTTAGTACACGCCTGTTCAGCAATCTTTACGATCACTATACTGACGACGCACTGGCTGCTAGGATTCGACGAAGTCATCTACCCCGTCGACTACCAGACCGCTGGCCACATCGTCGACGATGAAATGCACGCCATCATGTATGTTATCCTCTCCCCTTAAGTACAGTATTTTTACTAATGATTCATCGCCTATAGGGTTCGGCCTCTGCAACCAGGTGTACGACTGACCGCTATATTTGATTCATGTCACTCCGGAACAGCCCTAGACCTCCCATACGCCTATTCTACCCAGGTATGTGGCCTCTCGCGGGTGTATCACTAAGGATATTAACAAAAAACTAACAAACGCGTAGGGCGTCCTGAAAGAACCCAATCTTGCTAAAGAAACCGCACAGGATCTGTTTAGTGCCCTAAAAAGCTACGAAAGCGGCGACATCCGCGGCGTAGCCAACACGACCATCGGCCTGTTTAAGAAATTTGCCATCGGTGACTCAGCGCGACAGAAAACGTTGAGAACGAAGACTTCCCCGGCCGACGTTATCATGTTGTCTGGCTCGAAGGACACACAGACTTCGTACGTCTTCCTAACCTATATACCTCGTAAAATGGTCGAACTAAATTGATATAGTGCGGACACTGTGGAAGGAGGCTCGGCGCAGGGTGCCATGAGCTGGGCGTTCCAGGAGGCGCTGAAGAAGAACCCTAAACCTAGTTATATACAGCTCCTCAACCTCATTCGGGCGCAGCTGAGTGGGAAATATTCCCAAAAACCGCAGCTGAGCTGCAGTCACCCGCTAGGTAGGGCTATACCTTCTATCCGCTTGTCCATAGATAAATGACTGACCTGAGTTTCTAGATACGAACTTACTATTTGTGATGTAATGATGCGATAAGATAAGAGGGAGTATGATACTTTAAGTGATGACGACATAAAATGTAGCGAGAACAGGTCCAGGAGACCAGAAAGATATTCGGCATATATATTTTGTTTATTGCTTCTTATACTTGCGTCTGTATCTGTAGATCGGTATAATGTAAGGTCTATGTACAATATCTTTTCGCCAAATAGATATGAAAAAGATGAGGGGCCGCCCCGCCCGTTCCAAAAAAGAGATCATCGCATGTTGAGAACCATCTTCTCAGGAGCCTCGACCATGCGGCCGACCAACGCAGCCATCCTGGCCATGGTAGCTCCGTCGATGACTCTGTGGTCAGCGCTCCAGCTGAAATTCATCATCTCACCGGCGACGACGCACCCGTCGTCGTCGAAGATGGGAGTCTTGCGTAGCTTGCCAATACCCAATATGGCAACTTCCGTAGGCACCAGGACGGGAGCCACGACGGTGCCGCCGATAGTGCCGATGTTGGAGACGGTGATGGTACCGCCAGAGAGGTCGGCGGGGGTAAGTTTGCCTGCCTTGGCAACCTCGCCTAGTCTGGCGAGCTCGGCGGCGATATCCAGGATGGAGCGAGCCTGGACGTTTTTGATGTTGGGCACGAGGAGGCCCGTGGGGGTATCCATTGCAACGCCGATGTTGTGGTTGGCGCGCATGACGAGGGACGGCTTGGCGGGGTTAGAGGTAGTGTCTACTTTGGCATTGAGGACGGGGAACTGGTTGAGGGCGAGGGAGACGGCCTTGATGATGAAGGGGAGGTAGGAGAGTTTAGGCTGGGAGCCGTCCTTGGGGGCGGAAAGGTTGAGCTGGGAGCGCATGCGGGAGAGGGCGGCGATGTTCAGCTCGTCGGAGTAGAGGAAGTGAGGGATGGTGAGGGATTTGGTCATGGTCTTGAACATCTGGGACTGGATGGGGGTTAGGGCCTGGCTGGTCTCGACCTGTGGGGTGGAAATGGTGGTGGAAGCTGGGATGGCCGCGGAGGTGACGGCGGCGGTCTGGCCGCCTTCAAGGTACCGCTGGACGTCCTCCTTGAGAACACGGCCGTGGGCACCGGTGCCGGTGATGAGGGAGATGTCGAGGTTGTGCTGTTTGAGCATGCCGCGGACAGCTGGAGTCGCGAATGTGGCGTATTTGCCCTTTGGCGGAGCCGCCTCTACTGCTGGAGCTGCAACGGTCTCTCCAACGGGTGTTTCAGGGATAGCTGGCTCGGCGGCAACCTCTGGAGCGGCAGCAGCTGGAGCTGGAGCTGGCGTGGACTCCGGGTACTTGGCATCGTCGACCTCGATGTCGCAGAGGGCCATGCCGGTAGGGACAGTATCGTCCGGCTGGTAATGCAGTTTCTTGATGACACCTTCATACCGCGACGTTATCTAGCTCCACCGTCAGCCCGGATCAGCGCCAATTGACGGCGGTAGGACAGGGTACATACATCGTCGATGGCCTTGTCTGACTGGTACTGGCAGAGAGGCTTCCACTCCTCGATCCGGGCACCCTCCTCGACATACCACTGGATGACCTGGACCTCGGTGATACCTGCGGGCAATTAGCCTGGAACGGGGAAGACATTGAGGTCAGAGCTGTAGGTTTATACCCTCGCCAACATCCTTGAGAATCTGTGATCGGATACCCTGGGGGACGGGGGAGCTGTGAAACCGCCTGCGGAAGCGCGAGGAATATGCGGTGGGAAGACAGGTGGGCGCGGAGCGGGAGAGCAGCCCCCGCGACAGGGCGGCACGGTGGGCCAGGGATCTCATGGCAGACATACTAGCTCGACCCTTTGACAATTGATATACAGCGAGGGAGTCAAGAGGTCAGTATGTCGAGCGTAGGGGCCGGAGGGTGGTTTCTTTGACAATCAGACGAGACGGCGGCGGCGGCGGAGGAGGTTGAAAGGGCCCAAAAGAGGGCGGGCCGAGGATAGCCGGGGGGGTCCCTGGAGGTCACGGGACGAGCCTTAAGGCCGTCGGCGCCGGAGTCCGATGCTTAGTAAGTTGCCGGGTATACGTTGTTCCGGAAACCACGGAGAAAAGAAGATCCGCTCCTTTCTTCTCTCCCTTCGTCTTCACTTCACTCGATCAACCTCTTCCTGTAATCGTTATGGAGGATCAGAAGCTGTCGCAGAGCTCTTCGCCCGTCCGTCCGCTCGGTACAGGGCGACTCTCGATGCAATGGCTAAAACGGCGGTGGAGCTAGCCGGATCAGGGCCTATGATGCAACCAGGGTCGATCTCAGCCCCTCCTCCCTCTTCGTCTCCTCGCATCGGCATCAACATCCTGTCAACACCCGCGTATCTCTCGAGCTGAGGACAGCTACACCGCTACGATGGTCGCAGAACAGCTTACGGTTCGAAACCTGACTCGCACGCCGATCGTGCTCAAGCAGGTCGAGCGCTTCGGCCCTCCAGATGGGCCCAAGACCATCTCCGGCGCTTTCACCACCATGATGAGCAACATCACCGGGACCCCCGCAGAGGTTGCTGCCATCCAGGACGGGACCGCCTCCTTTGCCACTCAGGACACCGATGTCCGCGTTGAGCCCTTCCAGCAGGTCACCAGCAACGACGTCCGTGCCTTCGACAAGTCGGACAAGGAGCGCATGCGTCTCGTCTTCGACGTCGAGGGCGAGAGACACCAGATCCAGCTCCCAGTGCCTACCAAGGAGACTGCCACCATGAAGCCCCTCTCGCCGAATCCTCGCTTCGAGCTCACGGGCGTCTTCATCCGCGAGCACTCGCATCTCGCCATCTACTCTTCCGCGAACCTCAATTGCTGGATGCGCGAGCTCAAGGACGACACCCTCGCCTCTGCTCTCTCCATCCCCGGCACCCACAACTCCCCCACCTGCCACGTTGCCCCGCCCTCCGTGCGCTGCCAGGCCGTCAAGCCTCGTGAGCAGCTCGAAAACGGCGTCCGCTTCTTCGACATCCGTGCGCACCCTCAATGGCCCGACGAGCCAGCCAAGGACGGCCTCCTGCTCTCCCACAGCGTCTTCCCCATCTCTCTCAGCGGCCAAAAGCTTTTCAGGGACCTGCTCAACGAGGTCGAAGCTTTCCTCGACAGCAACCCTTCCGAGACCCTCATCCTGTCCATGAAACGTGAGGGCCCCGGAACCCATAATGACGACCAACTTGCCAACATTCTCAAGACGCACTATGTAGATGCAAAGCCTGAACGCTGGTACACCGACACGCAGGTCCCAACCCTAGGCCAGGTCCGAGGTAAGATCGTGCTTATTCGCCGCTTCGCTATCCCCGAGCCGTTGAGAAACGAACATGACGGCCGTGGCTGGGGCATCGACGCCTCGAACTGGGCCGATAACTCAGATTACTCCGTCTGTCCCAGCTCCACCGTCTGCATCCAGGACTTCTACGAGGTGCTCGAGACTGAGAACATTGAGAAGAAGATCGGTTTTGTCAAAGCTCAGCTGTGTCGGTCAGCCGACTGCTGCTATCCTTCGGGCGCTGTCGATCCGGCCAGCGGCCAGGCATGTCCATTCTACATCAACTTCCTCAGCGCCAGTAACTTCTGGAAAGTGCAGACGTGGCCTGATAAAATTGCCGCGAAGATCAATCCTGCCACTGTGGACTATCTTTGTCGGAAACATAGGTCCGACAATGGAAACTGGTCGACCGGCATTGTCGTCTGCGACTGGGTTGGCAAGGATGGGGATTGGGACCTAGTTAGGTGCATCGTCGGAATGAACACCAGGCTGGCCATGAACCAGTAGAGCTGGTTTCTCTTTAGTGTTTTGTGGTGTGGTTATACAAGAAAGGGGGATAAGGTATCTTGTTAGAAAGCATACACATAGTTGTAACATAATATACAGTTCTAAATCGCTGATCTTCTACGTCTACTTCTCTTCAGCCGACTCGTCCTTCTTCCCACCGTTCTGCTCCTCTTCCATTACGCTTCTCCGGCTCTCGAGCGTGATATAGACATTATTTCCCGCACTCTCCAATGTTCTGGCCAGGTTGGCACTTGCTCCTTGGAGCATGCTCACCAACCTAGCTCTCAATCCACCAATTCCACCTTCAATGCTACCCACCCATCTGGCTTCATCGATATCAAACAGTTTCCCATCAACTCTTGCCCCCAGCATCATCAGCTTCTGCAGCCCAAACTGCGTGGTAAGGTCATACAGGCCCGGATTCGTCTTACGCGGCGGCGCAGGAAACAGCCCATCCTTCCCCGTCGGCGCAAGGATCGAAAACGCCGCTCGCAAATGATCAGGCGACACAGAGGGGAAAGAAAGCGTCGCGATCGGCCCAACCAGAAGGGTCGAGAAATCGTGTTTGCCGCGCTTAGGCAACACCGCCTTATACGCCGCGTAGGACAGATCGTGCGTCAGTCTGGCGTCCTGCTTATCCGTGATCGGTTCTTCTGCGGCCATTGATCCAGTTGACTCTGGCCGGTAGTAGTCTACAACTCGCATGGCAGCCTCGTATATCGAGTTTTGAATGATCTGGAGCTTTACCACGTCGGCGATGGCGGGCTCGGAACTGCCTGCTGCGGCCTTTTCGGCGTCGACTTTGCGAAGGGCCTTGACTAGCTCGCGGCGGATGTTGGCCCATTCCGTGGCTTGCAGGTTGTTGTGTTGGAAGTAGATGATTAGGGGCATGGTACGGAGGATCGAGGCGTATTGGCGGTGGAGTTGGGATTTGCGGTATTCAGGGCGTCTGTGAGATGGCGGTTGGAGCATAGCGGGAGTTGGCGCCGACGAAACAGCTGCTACTGCTGCTGCGGATGCCATTGACCTTGTTCTTGAAGGTATTGATACTGTGATAGATTGGAGCTCATGTGTGCCGGTTCTTGCCCGCCGGACAAGGGACTGGAAGTGTTGTATTCGTGGGGGCATTGTTATGTATAAGCCGTTCAATCCGTGCCGAATTAGATGGCAAGGCCCTCTGGCACAGTTGTCTTTTCGTTCTGCTGCTGTTTTTTTATATCTTCGGACGCAGTTTCGACTTGCCAAATCGGTAAATCTTTCGCGGCGCGGGTTTACCTTCTACCGATGCTGACTACTCTCTTACATAAGTTATCCGGGAATACTATTGTCCGCGGAGGGGCAAAAAAGGAAAGTTGAAGCTCTAAAAAAGTGACAAAGCGGGAGCAGACTCAATTTACGGGCGGTTGAGAGCGCGAGAAGCGCTTTATATAGAGGTCACTGCAGGGGCACCTCTCCCCGAATCACTTAGACTGCGCCCTGGAGCTTTGAGAGAACCCGCACGGCAGACATGGACGGCCAAAGCTCGCAGCCGGAGACCATCTCCATCACGCCCTTGCTCAAGCATCTGGCGTATCCCAACGAGGCATCGCAGACCAGACCTAGCGCTGTGGAGATTGCGGCAGCCTTTGCGCTTATCTTCGAGAACAGGCTGTCTGTCGTTCAGACTGCCGCGCTGCTCACGCTCCTGCACTCGACCGGCCTGGACAAGGATCCCGATGTCATTGCTCAATGTTCCCTTCGCATGAGAGAAGCTGCCACGCAGACCGAGAAAGAGCCGCTATTCGAGGTCCTCAAGAAGCGAGGCCGGAAGGAAGGCTCCTACAATGGCGGCTTGGTATGTCATTGGAGCAGCGTTTGAGGGAGCAATTGGCGATCCTAACAGTTGTGCCCAATCCAGTGCGATATAGTCGGAACCGGCGGCGACCACCATTCCACCTTCAACATCTCCACCACCTCCTCCATCATTGCGTCGCCGTTCCTCATGACTGCAAAACATGGTAACAGAGCGCAGACCTCCTCCTCCGGATCCGCCGACGTCCTCATGCACATCGCTCCCACTCCACCGAACATCCAGGCCGTCAATGCGGGGAACCTCGCCAAGGTACTCGAACACACAAACTATGCCTTCTTGTTTGCCCCCGTCTTCCATCCTGGTATGATGTATGCCAGCACTGTCCGGAAAGGGTTGGGTTTGAGAACAGTTTTCAACCTCATGGGACCTCTGGCCAATCCCGTGGACTGGGCAATTGAGGCTCGAGTGGTCGGAGTCGCATACCAAGCTCTTGGGCCCGTGTTCGCCGATGCCCTCCGTCTCAGCGGCGTGACGAAGGCGATGGTAGTCTGCGGCGCAGAAGACCTAGACGAAATAAGCTGTGCTGGCAAAACGAATGTTTGGCGCATCGTCGAATGCGAAGCCTCCGAGGCCACCCCCGTAACGCCAACCCAGGCATACGACGAGAAAGGAGAAGAAAGGCAGTTGAAGCCTACGAAGATTGAGAAGTTCGCCATCGAGCCTGCAGACTTTGGTTTGCCTGCTCATCCCTTGTCTGAAGTAGGAGGCGGTAAAGGGCCGCGGGAGAATGCTATCAAGCTGATCAGCATCTTACGCAATGAGCTGCCGCGCGATGACCCCGTGTTGCACTTTGTATTGATGAATGTCGCCGGACTGCTAGCTATTTCCGGTATATGTGAAGCCGATACCAGCAACATGGGCCCTGGAGATGACGGCCAAGTGATCACTGAGCGTGGGCCCGGCGGGCTCAGACTGAAGGAGGGTCTGAGACGTGCTCGCTGGGCTATTGAAAGTGGGGAGGCCTACAAATGTTTAGAGGCTTTCATCAAGGTATCCAACACGTTCTAGAGGTATGACAACTGGTTGATATATTTCTGCGTATGATATCCAGCCATCTCATCTAGCTTCAAATTTTCACTCTCTTTTGGTTTCTGTCGGTCATGCAATTGGTTTCTTTCGGGCCACACTTTTGGTTAGAAAAAGGAGCTTTCCATCTTCCATCCGCCACTCTGGTAGGTCAGTCGCGAGATGAAACAATAGGGAAATTTAGAGAAATGAAAGATTTTAGACCATTCAATTAGGATATCGCTGTTCTTGCGCTCTGTGGAAATTTAACTTTAGCCTCCTTTGATGACTCCGTCCGCTTTGCGAATTAATAAATGACACAATCCTGGACACCTGTATCCCCTCGCGCCTAGTCTGTAGAAAAAATCGTCACAGTGTTCGATGTAAATTGACTATCGGGCTTGGAATTGCACCATTCTAAAGTGAACGACAACGCATTAGTTTATTAGGTCGTAGGAAGCTTGGACAGGAACCCTTGCGCATCAGGGCTGGCCCGAATATACCTCTTCGTTCTCTCCTTGTACAGAACTCGATGGCCGCACTCCTTGCATCGGATCTGGTCATTTCTCTTCATCGATACCCGGGAGCTGCAGTCCCCGCAAATATAAACGACCGAGAGCGTTTCGTTGCCTGAAGATGCGCCCGCTGTGTTTCCACCGCTTGGGCCTTGCTGGGTGAGCGAAGGGACTTGGTACGCCTCTCGTGACATCGTCGAAGGTGAATGGAGACAGTTGATTGGACGTTTTAGTGTAAAATGGGTTATAGTTGAGTATTTGTTATCTTCACTTGACAGTTCAGTTGATGTGAGCGAGGATTTGAGGTTTCCTGCGGATTAAATCCTGTTGCTGATATTACATAAGCAAATACCACGTGATATTGTATTTGGACACTTCCAAATTAGGAAGGTAGACAGATGTCTATTGATCTAGTCTCTTCTCGAGTTGTAGAGCAAAGGCTGGAATGAAAAATATAGATTAAGAAGTGGTTAATCGTTTAAATACATTAAAATCATTAAATTTCATAGATTAAACCCCTAAATCGTGCAAAATAGTGATAGATAAATGTGCCAGTAAGCCTTAGTTGTATAATCGACTTTAGGAGAAGCGTAAGTGGATTTAGTACCATCAAGAAAAGTAAATAGTACTGTCAGGAATGTCTATCCAGCATTCAGGGTCTTTACAGTCGCCATCCAGGCAAGTACCCTCGGAGCAAAATGCATTGATAGACTCGTCTCCCTGACTATGATGGCTATCACAATCAGCGCCGGTGTCATAATGGGATCCCAGAAAAGCTTCACGGTTGTGAGAACATTCAGGTTTATCACATATATCATCAATGCAATTATCTTCATTGAAGAGAACTACCCAATCACATCCCACTTTGTAACCGTGGTATTTGCCGTCTGGAGATGAAAGAGTGCTGGTGTCTCTATCTCCGTCTAGACGGCAGGAAATATTCACTTCCTTTTCGGATAGTTGCTGCTCAATGGGGCTAGAGCAGCGGGATGATGATTCGGCCTGGCTAGATGGTCGTGGACTAAGAACACATGGACACCTAGCAGACTCTTCGTTGCCGTTGAATGCACTGACACACCACTCATAGTTCCAAACGCCAGGAGCAAGGAAATACTGGCGACTGCAGGGCATAGTTTCACTTCCCTCGATCATATGAAGCCCTTTTTCAGGAGAGCTCACATTGCGAAACCATAGATGATAGCCAGCAGCGCTGGAAGATCCGCTCCAGGTGAGCTGCGCAGTCGTATCGTCTAGTGCAACAACTTTCAGATCAGTAGGAACAGGAGGAGTGCCCCTTCCAATAGTAACACTGTTAACCCCCTTAGGAAAACCTCCGCCAGCGAAATTCCAGGAAATTATAGCAATATTATAGTGGTGTGATGGAGTGAGATTGTCGACATGTGCTGGGGACTCCTTGAAACCAGCGTTACTGACAAACGCAAACTTTCTATCTCTGTCCCAGTAGAGGACTTCGTACATGGTGATAGAAGTGTCGCCAGTAAAGCGATCCCACGAAATATCAAACCCGGTGGCTGTGGGACGGACGACCACATTCTCAGGGGCTGGGGGTGTCTGCGGTGTTGATTTGGCTGACTTGACCGTTGTCCACCCGCCTTTTTGGGTATTCCCTGCACTTGCACGAACTTGAACGTCATAGGTCCAGCCTTCTTGAGTCCACCGAGCGTCCCACCGATTGAAAGGAACACTACTGGTCTGAAACTCTGTGATACCAGAAATCCTAGACCGCACATCATAGCTATAGGCACCGTATACTGAATCCAGTCAGTACTAGTAATCTGTAATGGAATAAGCTAGAAAACATACCAGCGTCCCATGTAGCGGTAACACCACCAGGGCTGGAGGCTACTTCGAAATTACTTAGAGGCGGCAACGGCCGCTCAGGTATTTTTTTTGGAATCTTCAGCGATTTAAAGCCAAGCTTAAACGCCTTGACAAGGGTGAGTGAAAATGCGCGTGCAATTTGGTATTCGCCCAAAGCATTTGGATGGAGGCCATCATAAGCTGCAGGGCAGTCTTTATTGTCGCAATCATAGCTTTTGGATACTTTGACTACATGGACCGGTGAATCAGAGGTAGACCAATTAGGGATAGCTTTTCGGAATAGTCTATTGTACTTCCTGGTGTTGCGAGATAGATCCTCGCGGCCACCAATAGTCTCGCGTTGAGGGACATCGGCAATCGCAAATTTAAGTTGTGGGTTGATCCTCCGGGCATTGTCAACAAGCTCTTTGACACTCCTGAGCGTTCCAGGGGCGTCGCTCTCACACCAGCCCATATCATTGAAGCCAAGCATAAGTAGCATTACATCCGCGGGATGTGAGGTGAGGACGTTTTCGATCAGCCCTTTATCGATACGGGCAGTGCGACCCCATGCAGCAAAATGGCGACCATCAAAGTCAGGAGACACGCCACGCGCATAGCCGCCATCTGCTTTAACGCCATGGATTGGACCAGGAGAGCCATATAAAGGTGGCGGCGAGGGCGGTTTGGCAACATCAGGTTGGACAGTGCCTGTGTAAGGTCCGACGAAGGTGACAGTGACTCCTTCAGCACGGAACCACTGCCAAATACGATATCGCCAAGTCCAATCACCCTCACGGCCTTGAGACATGGAGTCACCCACGATCATGACTCTGAGTCCGGCGGCCGTGTCGGAGTCGGACGTTGGAGCAGCTCTCGACGAACGGGACATTTTCACGGTACTGTAGTTGGCGGTCATGGGCTCGTGTTGATACGAGATTTCTGTGCCAGCTATTCAAGAAGAGGCGTCATAGTTGTTGATATCAGACGACGGCTGAATAGTCGACATGGAAGGCAAGCCGCTGAAAGGCAAACAACTAACCATAACCGAGGAGGCTACTTTCACAGTTATCGAGCAAGGTTTTAGACGACTAGACAAAGGATAGTATAGGCACATAGCAGTTTCGCAGGTCCTCTTTAAGGCTGCAGCGCCATCTGCTGTCGCATACTCCTGATGGTAAAGGGTGTCTGATAGAAAGTCGGAGGATCCCCAGTTCCAAAACCATCTCACACGTGACTGATCCGCGCGTTTAAATGCGACTTCAACGTCGGCTTCAACATCAACATCAAATCCAGCTTCATGTTGCCTACTGGGTCTTAACCAGGGCTCAGGATGCCGTCACTGAGACAAACATGCGGGAACTGTGGTTCTTCGCTTTGCCACTGTTATGGATTGGACCTGCAGCAACCATGGGATACCCAGACGGCCCCTTCCTCTCCCTATGAGGAATACATTAGAGTCTCCTGGCAATCCTTGATACCATCCATACCCGGAGACAGCATAGAATAGATACGAGTCTAGACCGGCTGCTATTCTATCAGGACCAGACGCTGGGCTCGAAAGACATTCTCTATTGATAGGACCATCTATTACTCTACCTGTCTGTATCCTTTAACACTCGCCATTCTTTCTGGTGCTGTCGTAAACGACACAATGCACAGCGGACAGGTTGACTCCCCTCATACTCCCACTTGGCAGCGCTATAGCGGTGCCCGGTATAACGCGGCCTACGGTCAACCACCATTTCTCCCTAGAAGCTGGCATGGTCCGTCCAGGAGAAGATGGAACCGCCCGTCTCCTCGCTATCATAATAGCAATCATCGCCAGACGATTCCGTGGTCTGGTTCACCGCCTCCAAATGGTTATCAACAATACAGCAACAACTGGCAATACAATAAACCGTGGACTCGCTGGGAGGAATCGCCGTCGACGCCTTATACGCCTGCATTATGTCCTCCATCGTTCGGGAACCGTTCCTCCAATGGGGACCGCTTTTCAACCTCTCCGGGAAGGGTTTCACGGGTGGTATCAGGTGCTACCCGAGAGCGCGCCTTCACCGAGATCATGAATGGGGCTTTTGATCTTAAAAAATCTCCGTTGTGCTTGGGAAAAAGGCTCGCAGGTATCAATACAGACTCAACTTCAAATTGGCTCCTCACTCAACCCAGTCCCTTTGGAGTCCCAAAGGCATCGATGAAAAGGGTAGCATCATCTCAAATGACTCCACCCTTTGAAACGTACAAGAAGTCCAATTCTTCATCAAACGGGAAGAGCAGCTGCTCTGCGAGATCTCATTACAATGAAGCGGTTACAGTCGGTTTAGAATACGAACAGGACGGTCCCAGTGCCGTGACATCAGAATTTGCACAACTTGCTCAGCTAATTCGGCAAAACACTAAGCAGTCAACAGCGCTTACACAGCTTCTCACTACCTACCTGATACAGAGACAAGAGGAGCCTGGAAATCGCCAAAGTGTAAACTCCAGCTCTACTCAGACGTCAGAGAACCTAGATACAGATGACACCCTGCTCAACCCTGGACCACATGTTGCAAATGCTGGGGGTGATAGTCCCGATCCGCCGCATGGCAGGAGAGATTCTCTTCGAGGACATATGATAGACTGTGTTGAAATGAACTCGGGGGCGAACTCAAAATCTAGTTCCGAGGCTGGATCTGGCTCTACTAAGGCAACTTCGTTCGATCTTAAAGCTCTCGGTTTGTTGTATCCCACCCTTAGCTATTAGGAATATGCTAACAATCGATGCTCTTAAAGTAGAGAGCCAAGCCCTGCTCAAAAAGTTGGAGGGAAGTACCCTTATCAAAGCCCTGGATACCCTCCACCATCCTTCTAGCCACACTGGCTCAGAGGACTCCGATGGGCGAAAGAACCGGTTCGAGCGTGGATATACCTGCGAAAAATCTATTCGCATAACCCCATCACTAGAGGCTGAAGTTCGTCGCAGAGCCTGCCTTAGTAGGAGGGCGCCATCTCCAAGCGGCAGCCCGCCTGGAAAGCAAACGGAGTTTGAGTTGGTGAGTGTTAGTGTTTCCACAGAACTGCTGTTCACGCTAATAAGAGGTTGATAGGCCCCAAAATCCCCGTTGACTGATAGCCCAACCGGCTCAGTCGTGTTAGGGGTGGGCCACGAAAGCCACATTCTCAGCCCTGTTCCAAGACACCTGTCCGCAAACTCGTCAATGATCCCAAGCGCCAACTCGTCTCCCCACGTAGACTCTAGGACAATTGATATTTGCATCCCCTCGGAGTTCACACTACCCTACTATTCCTCAGCCCACCTAAGGAGTGATTCGTATCGGTCTTGGGGAAGCAGCCCAATTTCCGCTAGCCCGATATCTCCGTGAATATCCAAGCACGTCCCAGCACAGCAAAAAATGCTCTCAAGGTAATCACATCAACACGTCTCGTCACTCTTTTCGGTCTAGATACCTTCCTTTCTCCTTTCTTGCTTTGTATCCTTATACTGCTTGACATGCATCCCGGCTTGCATGAAAATTCCACTCGTTCAAAGTTTATGTATTCGCTTAGAAAAAGGATCAAAAAGTAGAAGTTATGTTTTCTGGATGAATAGCAACAATTAAATTCTTTGCCGTAGTATATACTATAGAAATGGTATCATATGCCACGCTTAACAACCAAGCCCCGCATGCAGAGGACGTTTGTCAGGACAACAATAAAAAAGACCCGTAGACACATCTACCACCCACCGCCGGCCTTACCAGCCAATTCCGCAACGCGTGAGGTGTCTATGCCTCCACCAGATCCCTTGCTTTTACCAACATCGCTTTCCACTTTGCGATAGGTGGTATAAACAAGGTCCTCAAGGGGTCGACCCATCATATCACACCAGTATTTTAGCATTGACTGTATATCATCGGATGATAATGATGATTCTTGTAGGAAAGGCGCCGCGCTACCGTCTAATCCATTTTGACTAACGCCGGCATCCGAAGAATCAGAAAAATACGCCTCGTCCACACAAGCAAGCCAGGCTCGCTGATCCTGCGCAGTCACTTTGTCGCTTTGTCGCCCAGTGCTCCCGGTCAACAACGAGGAATTAACGGCTTTAGCATCCTCAAGCCGAATTTGACCTCCGCCATTTGTACAACCACCTGGACAGGCCATAACTTCAACATAGGCGAACTCCGAAGGTGGTATGGGAGTTGCGACTTGGGAAGCTTTGGAAGTCCCTCCAACTCTCCCTTGCACCGATGGGGCCATCCGCGTTCTCGTTCCATTAGCGACTGCATCAGAGACTCTTGAGCCTGCACCTGGTAGCCTTGATGCTCTAGCGGGCTTCAATTTTCGTACTAGGTTTTGAATATTCCTGAATCCGTAGTACCGCGCTGCTTTGATGATTGGCTCCCCAGATGCAGATACAAGAGTATATTCAACAACATCTGCATTGCGTCCACGCTGCGATTGAATAACACTTCCCGCGTTTCGAGATTGATGGGTTGTTAAGATGTGATAGAGGTAGCCACCGGATGTTCCAGCTGCAGACAACTGAGCTGAGTAAGAACCGCCGGTGGAGAGAAATCGAGCGACTTTTTGATCAGGGAATTGGGGGACCTTAAGTGACGGTAAAGGTTTTTGAAGAAGAGCTGGAAGGTCTATATTCCGGGAAGACGCAAGCATGAGTAGCTCCTTGGAAGTAATGACACAGTCAACGTCTCGGACGGGTGTATTTGAGATTTCTGTGGAAGCATTCTCTTCGACTTTCCACGAGGCGTCTGTAAGTTCCTGACGACTGGCTTCGAGCTTTTTGTCGAAACAAGGCATGATGGCAA
This sequence comes from Onygena corvina, assembly GCA_000812245.1. Lineage (NCBI taxonomy): Eukaryota > Fungi > Ascomycota > Eurotiomycetes > Onygenales > Onygenaceae > Onygena > Onygena corvina. The sequence goes on along the minus strand of JWPT01000030.1, from coordinate 13,184 downwards.
GATGCCAAATTTTTGACGGTGATATATTGAGTTTCTTGCTTAGGATAGTTTTGAGAAGTGTCCCGGTCAGCGCCTGCGGTGATTTCAGACGTGATAAATGAGGGAGGACGTGTGGATGAGTTTTCTCTGCGTAGCAAATCCACCCAGGACATGATGATGATAGGATAGGTCGGCGAGGAGCGGCGAATTTGGCTTGTGGAGTTTGAGTATTAGAAGTCGGCGTAGCTAACGACTCGGTCACCTCGACCGCACTAAGTTCAAGAACCACCTGGCGCATGATATTGGTGTCAACCACCCACGAAAATCCGCTCCCATGTTGCCCGCCAGCTCGTAACCCGTTTGGTCCAGTAAGAAACTGTTCGATCATATAGGCCGACTCCTTCTCCGATATCCCATACGTTGCGGCCAGACTTGCCCGAACCTGGGGGCTAACACTAGCAACGAAAATTTTCCCATCACTGGCGTCCTCCCCATCAAGGCGAAGTTCCGAATTGGCGTCAAGAGTATTCAAGACTTCAGCGTGTGATTGAAGGGAGACCAACACCGCCTCAGCAGATGTGACGCAGCCCGAGCATGCTAAGCAGTCTGTAAGAGATATCTGGGCTGGGGGTGGGTTCTGTTCTTCGAGTTTGTCTTCTGTTGTGACTTCGTATGGATTCTAGAGTGAACAACTTATGTTAGCCGAGTAAGATGAATAAGATGTATTTGCATGCTTACATCGTCTTGCTTTTTAGGTAGCGTTTCAACAGGCTTTATACAAGCAACGCCGGGCGAGATGAAGTCATTCAAGTCATCAGCGGAAAGAATTGCGCTCATCTCGACTTGGGGACAAGGGCGAAGGATCGCCACCCGGCAGTTATATGAGTAGACAGCCCTTCTAATGCGTAAAAGACCTTATCAAGTTTAATAATATATGGTAAGATAGTGTCACAGATGTGAAAAGGTCACGCTGTGAGAAGTCGATCTGGAGAGTGGGATGGAGAGAGTCATGGCCTCTTATCTGATGGCGTTATCGGCGAAATTTAAGCTTACCCAGCACCAGCCAATCAAAGACGTGTAAAAAATAAGCGCGTAAAACATAAACTCTATTTCTAAGCAACGATGACAAACGCGGGTTCCTTCCAACCTTGGTGGAACCGCGGCGTGGACTTTCCCTGATGCGACAACCTCCTCGACTAATGCAAGACCGAGGCGCCCTGCATGATTGCGTATCCGACTCTGAGATCCCACATGCACACGCCCAGGACCAACGAGCTATAGACCCATCGACGGATGAAAGACCGGAGCGACGGCGCAATGAGGAGAACCAGAGAGACAAAGACGCCAGCAACACTAGCAATCCCATAATCGGATCGTATGTCCACGGACAGTGCGGAGAAGAGGCTAAACAACATATGAGTTTCTTTTATGATCTGACGAAAGAAAGGATGAGTGCTCACAAGCAGAATACGATGAACATCGTGGAGAAGGTCACCCCGTAGACCGTGGCGGTAGTTCGTTGTTTCGCAGCAGTATCAGCCTCGATGTCCGCCAGAGCAAGCACAGCATGGAATGCACAGCCTGTGAAGAAGATAAACAAGCCGTCTCCAAAGATTTCGCTCGCGTGTTGCATGAAGGGCTTGTCGCCGCTGACTGTATACCCACATGCCCATACGGACCAGCAGATCACGCCATTGGAAACAGAATCTATAATGGGGCGTTCTTTGAACCGAAATGGAGGCACTGAATACGCCCAAGAAAAAAGTATGCATATACTCAAATATACCATTACTTGAGGTGACTGGATAGAGGCGGGCAATGCTAGAAGTAACATTGCAATTGCCGAGAGCTTGACTGCAGATAGCACGAAGTCTTGTTCAACCTTAGGAAGATAGATGCCATCTATCCAGGCGGCGTTTTTCCGTGGGTTGAGCACGTCCGACTCATAGTCGTAGATGTCATTGATACCGTAGAGGACTAACAAGGTTGTTAGTCATAAGGGAAGAGGCACGAGGGGAAGGACAGTCATTTGACATACAAAGACAGGCAGGAGCTGATAGTGCGATGGCAAGGAGGATTGCTGCGCCCATCGATGGGAAGTGCCCAGAACACACGACACCACAGAGGTATATAGAAGAGGGCAAAACCCAAACGGCGGGACGGCTCGCTTGTAGAAGCACGGGGATCCGATCATAGACTGCCATTTGGGCTCGCTAAGAAATTTGATTGTGAAGATCGACGGACATTCTGAGTGTTGCAGGAGGGCTTTACGACTTAAATATCCTCGAAGACGAGGGCAACTCACGGCTTCTCGCAGACTCGGGTCTAATCATCCCCCTTGCCACACCGCTTCAGCTGGTCTACAGATAACTGATTACTTGACCCATATTTTGGTTCTTCGGTTCATGCATCTCTCGCAGGGGTGTGTGGTATCCCGAGCCAGCGCAAGCCACGAAAACGAAAACAGACACACAGACACATCTTCATCATAATTTTAGCCTTCAGAGCTTGACTTCATCATACTTTTAGTGCTCGGAGCTTGATGGGTAGACACGCATTCCTGTACTACCTGGTTTAGATTACTTATCGACGCAAGCCATGCTGCATAGCCACTGCATGCAGTGCCGGGAATTGGACGGCCGTTCGTAAAAGACATGCAGCCACCAAGGGCCGGTCTGTTCGTTTTCGCCCGAGTTGTCGCAACCATCATAGGGACTAAAAAATATAATGAAAAAAAAAGAGAAAGTTGACCAGACTGAGGCTCGATCTCAGGACCTTGTCGGTGTTAACGACACGTGATAACCAACTACACCATCCGGCCTTTCTTAGTGACAGCAGCATCCCTTAATCATATTCTAACCGCTGTCCACAGTCAAGTCGAGACTTCTGCCTGACATAAATATCAGAATGTCAGAAGCAACAGACAACTCAGCTCAACATATGTAATGAAAGATGACGTCGCCACATAGGATGGTTCAGACGGTGCTGAACTTCGGTTCGTCGCGCTCGCTGGATAAAAGGGCTCCTTTTATTGTCAGGCCGGATGCTATCAGTGAGGATACCCCTGGGACTGGCAACAATTCCAGTGACATGGACGTTGAGATGGAAGACGGAAGCAAAGTAGACAGCCAGACTAGCATCGCATCTACTGACTGGCCGTCCACCCAATCAACGCTGTCGGCAACCGCAAAAGCGTCATCAGAGGCAGCACAGAGGCGAAAGATCCTTCGCTGCATCGCTGGGGAAACAAGCACGTTCTTGCCTGGCATTCTAGAAACCGCTCCCTGGGCACCACCAAAGGGATATAAATGCTCCCCCCAAACTATACCGCAGCTACACCCAAAATATTGCCCGAACTTCAGCAGGACTGCAATCCGGGTAATGAACGCGGACACTCTAGACACAGCAATTGGATTGGCAAACTGCGCACAGTATGTCACGGTCCGTGATAAGAAACCTGTCTGCGTCTTGAACATGGCAAATGCAGAGCAGGCCGGTGGAGGCTGGAAAAACGGTGCTCTGGCCCAGGAGGAATCTCTGTGCTACCGGACCAGCCTAAGCTTCACGCTCAAATTGAGATATTACCCGCTCGACACTCTAGAAGGGATATATTCACCAACCGTTCTTGTGATACGCAAAAGCATGGATGAAGGGCACGGTCTGCTTCCACTGATCAGGCCGGAGGATCTACCGGTCGTCAGCATCGTCAGTATGGCTGCTTTACGTGTACCCGAGCTTGCCGTCCGCGGAGTACCAGGTCTAAACTCGGATGTTGTTCGAGACAAGCTGGTGTTCAAAAACGCTGATGATCGCGAGATGACGAAAGACAAGATACGCATGGTTCTGCGGATAGCGGCATTTAACGGCCATCGGAGGCTCGTGCTAGGCGCGCTCGGCTGTGGCGCGTTTTTGAATCCTCGAGATGAAGTAGCTGATTGTTTCGCTGAAGTTTTCCGCGAGCGAGAGTTTAGCGATGGCTGGTGGGAAAGCGTGATATTTGCCGTCATGGATGATTTAGGAGAAGGCGAGGATGGGGAAGGGAACTATGGTGTCTTCTACCGGAAACTTCATGGCATGATGATTTGATGACGATTGTGATTGTGCCTTATAAGCGAAACATAGCGGAGTACATGTTACTACTTCATTTTGTAGAAATAATGACGTATATGATATCTAGCATATGATGATTGAGCTTTACGTAGTGAAATGATTGGTATCACAAGCGCCTCTCCAAGAAAGATCGGAGGAGCCAAGGCGGGGATATCGGAGTTGAATACTATACTATGCCTTTGTTCCCCAAACCACTTATTTGCCAGAAATTTTATTGAAGAAAGGAAAAACGTAATAGAGGAGATAGGGAAAAACTGTCACTTCTTTGCGGCCGACCGTCCTCTTCGCAGGGGGGCTTCTGGTTCTTCTGGGGAAGATTTCACAGTTGTAGCCTTTGGTTTCTTAGGGGATGGCACGGTTCCTGTACCGTCTTCTTCCTTAATGGCCTTCGTAGCTGGTTGCTTGCGTTTACGATTCGGTGTTACCGAACCGTCCACCTCTTTCTTCACCTCTGCCTCCTCCTTCGGCTTGGCCTTTGAAACGCCCTTCGATTTGGCTGTGGTATTTTTAGGCTTCGTATCTACCTCGTCTCCACCATCACCGGTAACCTCGCCATTCTTCTTCTGCACAGATGGGACCACTGCGCTGGTTCGGCCGCCAACAGTAACAAAAACGATGGGCTCCCCACTAGGGAGTTTCGCGGTAACGCCTTTCTTCCCTTTATCCCATCGATGATGGAAGAGCCAGTCTGAGGGGAAATCAGAAGATTCCCCTTTTAGATCCACTGATACCGAACAGACGTAGTTGATAGCAGAGTACAGCTCCGCAATCTGATTGTCTCGCAGTGTGTCGCTATATTGCTCTGGATGAATGCGAGCATGATATAGGATCTCGTCACTGGAGTAGGGTTAGCACGGATTCTATGCATGTAACCGTGTGGCCTTGGAAGGAAGACCTACCCCATCCAATTACCCAAGCCACTGATATTAGCCTGGTCCAATAATAAGGCCTTGATAGGAACCTTCTTCCTTCTCACGAGGGCCTTCAGCCACTCTTCCGTCACAATTGCCTTGTCGATAACCGGATCCGGCCCATTCTCTTTCAAAGGCGTGTATTTCCTGATATGTTCCCCAGGGCAGTCCACCAGCCTTACACGGCCCAGACGTCTCGCATCCACAAACGCAGCCATCGTCTTCGGCGAGCTGTCCGTCTCCAGCAGGAATTTGCAGAACTTTGGGGGCCAGAGTTCGGCCTCCTTCACGTCTTTCCCATTGCTCCGGTAATAGGTTTTCTCGCCTTTGTAGTTCAGCCACCCGGTCATCCCATAATGCATGACGGGATGTGGAGGCGAGGACATGATCATCCAAAAATATTTCCCCTGCTGGCCTGCGTCTATCACCTTTTTGCCTTGCATGTGTTTTTTGAATTCATCTGCGCTGGTTCCAACTTTGCCGAAGAGGAGGTCGTCATGGTTGGCCGACACCGTGGAGATCGTGTGCCCTACCAGATGTTTGTGGATGTAATTCACAGTTCGTGCAACCTCTGCCAGCTCAGGCATGGCGGGAGGCAACAGACTGAATTGATGATGGAGTGATAAAAAAGCGAATGCCTATCTGATTGACTCGCTCCGGAGTTAATTCAAGGCCAGTTAGATAGGGCAGATTGGCGATGGATGCCTCCCTCTGACGGGCGATCCTAGGTGAAGACGCGGAGAGATAAAGAGGTAGATGAACCGCGACTGATATTTCACTCAACGCCCTCTCATCGTCTCAGACGAGCAGGGCAGTTACAAGGGAAGAGGAACGTCCTTTCACGCCCCTCGGAGCGAGCTAGCTTCGTGTTTCCCTTCGCGTGGATATCACCAACCAGCGAGCTGCGATTCCCTGCCACCTTGGCGATCCCCATCTTGTTACGCCGGCGCACCGGGCAAATTAGCAGCGCGGCTTCACCATGCCTGGGAGCGGGACAACCGAGTAGACAGCAACTGCATTGCTATCTTCCAAGCCCCATCATCACCCTTTTAGGCTCCTTTGATCATGCTGACGGCCTAAAAGTTCTAGCTGAAGCTCAGAAACGCGCGGGAAGCTCCCAGTCATGTGACCTTCTCGTGGCCTCTCAGTCTACATCGACAATCGCCGTCAAACACGCATACACGGTTCAGCGCGATAGAATTATACCCCCTGTGGCTACCTGCATAACTCGTCTTTTTGGTTTGCGGCAGCGCTGATAAGTGGATTTCACGCTGGATTTGTTTTGGGCTCGACAATCGTCCACCGCCACGCGGGCTAAGGGCTCCCAGAGCAGCAAGATGTCAAAAATTTCGACACAACCAGCACTGTCACCGCAGTTTTGCTTCAATGAAAGAGCATTGAGAGGTATGTTGTCCCAAAGCTTCGCAGATGTCCGAGCTCTTAGATGCTAACTCGACCGTCTGGTTGCTAGACTTCCTACGAATATCTCGGTCTACGATTGACGACTCAATATCCCAGAACCTGAACGCACTGGTCACCCCCGCCCGATCAGGCTTCGATCCATCGTCAACAACCGCTAGACCAACCGAACTCCCGCACAAGGGCCAGGTCGACGCTGACAGATGCCAGACCTTCAGGGAAGAGCTCTTGTTTGCCTCCTGGCAGGCTAGATCAGATGTCTTAACGTACTGTACCGGCGTTGCTACGAGCCCTGACCCAGACGATCCGGACCTGTTGCTAAGGCAAGAAGAATCGGCGAGGAACCGGGAAAGAGTGGTGGACGAGCGGCTGGATCCGTATTCCGCCAGGTTTTTCCCAAGGGAACCCCGAACAGAGTCGCTTGCCATGCTGCTGCGCAACGAACGTGGTGTTGAGAGGATAGTGAGGTCTCGCAGCTGGGACATAGTAGGAGAGCGCTGCGGGAACTCGTTCGAGGGCTGGGAGGATGCTCTCAACAGGTGGCGAGCCAAACGGGAAACGCGTCCTTGATATCCCCCGTTCCCACACGATTTATGACCCCGATATACCTTGAGCGGATCGGAAAGGCCATACCATTCTCAGTGATATACATCCCAGCTATTGATCTCTTCACCTATGGCCTCTTCTGCACATCCTGTACTATTAGAACTATGTAAATATCATCTCACCACTAATACCCACTTCCATTTATCCCTTCTCACATGCCCTATAACGTTCAAACGGCGAACCTAGACAGAATACGGTCAATGGCCTATTCTTCTCCCATTGTTCTCGGCTTTCTTTCTTTATCAAAGGGCCAGGCCGCGGCCACGGGTCACCTGACCGTCTCGTGGGCCACCATCATTTTTTGGCTTTGCAGTGCACAAAACAACTTTGGCGGATAAGTTACAAGCCCCCCAGACGACGACGAATTGGCGACGAGATCCGACATTATCTCCAGCTAGACGAGGTTCGGCGAGCGTCAACGGCCTTTGTCTGCGTGCTGGAGCCGCGTGGCTGCGCTTTCCCGTCTTCGGCCGTCTGTCCCGCCTGTACAGCCCACCAATATCGCTGTCCCGTTGGTGTCCCTCCATTGATCGAATATCCTATTCTTCCGCGTGATAAACCAGGCTAGGCGCCCCGGAGCGTAGAATAGGGCGGCCAACATGCCTCAGCCATTGAGCTCGAAGGACGGCTCATTGTTCCGCCAAGTAGTCCGCCATTGTGAGAATAAACAGTACAAGAAAGGTGCGCGCCCGCCCGCTACTTAAATAGCGCCCATACCGTTCGCTTGCCCTGACGATTTCGCTCTACTATAGGACTCAAGGCTGCCGAACAGATCCTGAAGAAGAACCCAAATCATGGAGACACGCAGGCAATGAAAGGCCTTATGCTGAGCTACCAGGGACAACAAGAGGAAGCATTTGCTCTGGCCAAGACGGCCCTCAAAAACGACATGAAGTCGCATATCTGCTGGCACGTCTACGGTCTCCTATACCGCGCCGAAAAGAACTACGATGAAGCCATCAAGGCGTACAGATTTGCTCTAAAGCTAGAGCCGGAGTCTCAGCCCATCCAGCGAGATCTAGCTTATCTACAAGCCCAGATTCGGGATTTCCAGGGATACATCCAAAGCAGAGCGACTATGCTCCAGCAACGGCCTGGCTTCCGCCAGAACTGGACTGCGCTCGCGATCGCCTATCACCTCTCAGGGAACCTCTCGGAGGCAGAAAACGTGCTTAACACGTACGAAGAGACCCTAAAGACGCCCCCACCAAGAACTGATATGGAGCATTCTGAGGCTATTCTGTACAAAAACTCGATCATCGCAGAATCCGGCGATCTGGAAAAGGCCCTTGAACACCTTAATGTCATTGGGAACCAGTGCTTTGACGTGCTTGCCGTGATGGAGATGCGCGCAGACTACCTTCTACGGCTTGGACGGACGTCAGAAGCCATTGCTGCGTACGAGGCTTTGTTGGAAAGAAATCCAGAAAACTCTCAGTATTATGACTGTCTCATCAAGGCTAAGGGCATCCCCAATGACGATCATAAGGCATTGAAGGCTGTCTACGACTACTGGGTTGAGAAAAACCCTCGCGGAGACTCCCCTCGGCGCATTCCCTTAGACTTCCTTGAAGGGGAGAATTTCAAAAAGGCTGCGGACTCATATCTTCAAAGAATGTTGCGCAAGGGTATACCGTCGACCTTTGCCAACATCAAGACCCTATACACAAACCCTACCAAGCTCGCCGTTATTCAAGAGCTTGTAGAAGGATACGCTGCCGGAAAGCTTGAGGACCAGCCCAACGGAGACGATAAACAGACCAACGGAGATGACTCGCGGTTCGAAATTTCAGTCCTCTACTTCTTGGCTCAGCACTACAACTACCACCTTAGCCGGGATCTCGAAAGGGCAATGTCCTTCGTAGACAAGGCTATCGAGCTTTCTCCCAAATCTGTGGAATGTTGTATGACTAAGGCGCGGATATGGAAACACTACGGAAATCTTGCGAAGGCTGCAGAAACCATGGAGGCTGCTCGACTTCTAGACGACAGGGACCGATACATTAACTCGAAGGCCGTCAAGTATCAACTTCGGCACGATGAGAACGACAACGCACTCAACAATATGAGCAAATTTACGCGAAATGAAACTGTAGGAGGTGCCCTTGGCGATCTACATGAGATGCAATGTGTATGGTTTTTGACGGAGGATGGCGAATCGTACCTACGCCAACGAAAGCTCGGCCTCGCCCTAAAACGATTTCATGCAATCAACAGTATTTTTGAACTTTGGCAGGAAGACCAGTTTGACTTCCACCACTTCTCCCTACGCAAGGGAATGATCAGGGCCTATGTCGACATGGTTCGGTGGGAAAACCGTCTACGGGAACACCCTTACTATAGCCGAGCTGCTATTGCCGCCATCCAATGTTACGTCTTATTACATGATGAGCCTGACCTCGCCCACGGACCAATCCCTGTTGGTATGAATGGCGACGGTGGTGCAGATAGTGCTGAGCGTAAGAAAGCACTCAAGAAAGCTAAGAAAGAGCAGCAGCGGCTAGAAAAGGCGGAAGCCGAAAAGCAGAGGCTGAAAAAGGCATCTGGTACAGCCTCCGGCACAGATACCAAGAAGGAGGACAACGATCCCCTGGGCCTGAATTTGGTTCATGCCGCAGAACCTTTGAGAGAAGCAATGAAGTTCTTAAATCCATTAATAGAGGCCTGCCCCGATAGCATCGACGCGCAAATGGCCGCTTTCGAAGTCTACATCCGAAGGAGTAAGTACTCGCTCGGGCTGGTCGACCCTCCTCTATCTATCTTCTTTTTACTAACATGGGGCTTTAGAAAAATACCTGCTTGCTATCAAATGTCTTCTAGCAGCCCACGCCATCGATCCATCTAACCCAACTCTACACACCCAGCTTGTCAAATTCCGCCAACTCTTTGACGAGGGCGCTCCTGGAGCCCCTACACCACCCGAAATCATTGAAATCATCAACGCCGAGTTTGACATCCTGCTCCCCAAAACCACTGACCTTAAGAAGTGGAATGAAGATTACCTGTCTTCCCACGCAAAGAGCGCACCGCATATCCAGGCCGCTCTAACAGTCCGCCAGATGCTAGCTCCTGCAGCCAAGGAGCAATGCGAGAAGGACCTTGTCTCCGCCATTGACCTCGACACCATGTCAATTGAAGCTGCCTTGGCTGGGCTTACCTTACTTGATGAATGGGGCAGCACCCCGGAGACAAAAGCCTCATACACCACCAACGCCCGTCGTAGATGGAAGGAATCTTCCGTGTTTACACAATGAAAGAGCTTCATGAAACACAAAAAGTCTTACCTTTCTGCTCTTCAACTGTGTGTAACTAAACTAATCGTTGGCTATCCTGTTCTGGGAACACCCGATGCCTTCACTTTTTGTTTCTGTCATCACGAGCACTTGAGTGCGCTCTTGCCATTTATCATCAACGGGATATGAAGTTTAGAGCAGTCGAATTCAAAAATATTCTTATAATTATAATCTCGTAGTGGTGATAATGCTCGTTTGAAAGCCGCCGGGCGCCAAGATCCTCTCTATACATTTCAAGTATCGTACATCGATATTATCTATATAAATTTACACAGCTCGTCACAGCTTACATGCCACAAAGTCAGACATCACGTCCATGCAATAATGGTTTAGTAAAAGTCAGTAAAGTAGTTTATGCGCCGTCCTCGCCGTCCAAGTTTCCAATGACGACCTTACTTCGAGCATCGTCCCCCTCGCCCCAACCGTACGTATCCCAAAGTGATTTCCACATAGGGATAGATGGCGGTCGTTCCTCTCCAATGACCCATTCCTGGCCCTCAGCGATACGCTGGGACCTGGCGTGCTCCTCAGGGGAGAGAACGAACCTGCGCATCCTAGAACTTATGCGTGGATCAAGGACAAGGGTATCTGTCCATTCTCGTTCGTCTCTGATCTCTGCGGGGTCAGTGGGCTCTTTGTATGCCGACTTGTGCCAATATTGCTCCTCCTCGAGAAGTATGGACTGCTGCTCACTGGCGTCTAACGGTGGTGAGGCCAGTGAGTCGTCAGATGCGGGCGTGATGGCAGCGATATCGGAATCAGAACTATATTGACCGTCTGTGTAAGGCCTCGTGGAGGAAGCTAGAACCGCGGCTGCAACTTGTTCCCCAACGGTATCTGCCATGTAACGGCGATTGAGAAAGCGGTAGAAGCGAATGGGAGTTCTCAGAAAGCCTAGAATATGTGGGAAGGAAATGGGAGCTGAGGCGTCGAATTCGTTTGGCGTGATGGGTGATATCTGATGTGAGGCGTAGGCAGAGGAGAGGAGGTACGAGGGAGCGGGTCCCTTTGGTTTAGGGGTTTCGGCGGGTTTCTCGGCGGGATCTTTCTTTTCTTGATCTGCTGAATCTTCTTTTGGTACCGCGGTTGAGTCCGATGTTGTCGAAGGAGAGTTTTCATTTTGAGAATCGGACAGGAACAGATCCTGGGATGTTGACTCCGCAACGGCAGTGGCAGTGGACTCGACAGGCTTCACTAAAGTTGCCGGATCAATCAAAGGCCCTAACCAGCCTTCATGTATGCCACGAATATATTCTTTCCAAGCATGTCGACCGATGATTATATCCCCCTTAGCCTCCGGTTCTTCATGCACCCCTGTGAGCTGTCTTACATGCCGAAGCCTAGTCTCAGCGTCTGCGTTTTCTAACTCAGGCTCTACCAGCGGCCCTGCCTCGCCGGCTAGCTCTCTTTTCTTGCGGATCCTGCTAGCAATTGCTGCTCTGAGGTTACCTTCCCTCCTGCCCTCGACTACCTCATAATCCAAGGCTCCGGACACGAGTATGGGCTTCACGTAGTCGCGAAAATGATCCCTGGCATTCCGCAGCGAGTCTCCTGGAGGCGCAGAGAGGAAGACGGTGACCTTCCGCCGAGTTTCAGTTGTCCGGAGTGGTTCGTTGGCAAGGTGTGCGACTACATTCGACCATTTCTCCTGGACCTTCCTCTTCTCACGGCGGTCGTATACCAAGGCCCCAATGAAGGAGCCGGTGACGGAGAGAAATATCAGCCAGTTCCTCGACGGCAGCTTAAGTTTAATATTTGGAAGTCCTATCGAAACGTCAGTCTGGAGTCTAGGAGGAGCTGTAGATAAGTAGATTTTATACCAAGCATGCGCAAGGCAGGATTCTGCGGTTTAGGAGCAACCGGAGGCTTTGGAGCCGCCTCCGGAACAGAGCCTGCGGCCGGCGTTTCCATTGAGCTGGAGTCGGAGGTAAGGACGAGTTCCTAGTCTTCCCGCTCGCTTCCTCCTTGTCCTTCAGGCTCGTCTTCAGCTCTTTCGATCTTTCGATACTTTTGTTTAAGAAAAAGTCGTCGGGCTTACGTTTATCCGGCAAGCTCAGGATCTTCGCACTTTTTCTGCGCTGAACGTCAACAACAACATCAACATCAACTCCGGCCGGATCTCGAGAGGATGGAGGTCCGTCGAGCCGAAAGCGGAGAGGAGTCCAGTAGCAGGGATGGCCGTGGGTGCCATAGCCAGCTAGTATGGGAGGATCTATAAAGCTAGACAGTGCGATATCGATCTTAACTCAGTATCCACAGAATACTTCCGCCCCCCCCATAGTATAACTAGAGCCGTAGTAGTCTACAAAGATTTCGTGGATCGTCAATCTCGTACTGCAGTTTCAAGTCTAGGAAGAGTAGGAGCAAGGAGAACACGACCTGGGTATCCTACAAGCTGCCCTGGTCGCGAGACACAGACGTTTCAGGCTCCCAGCTCGCATCACATCTCGCCTCCTCTGCCCCTTTTCCTCTCTTCCCCCCTCCAACACCCAACGAGAGACCCTCCAGCATCGAGACAGCTATAGACTACAGCCTACTCAAAGCCGTCTCATCGTTGATCCGTAGCCATGGACGGATCACGCAACAACCCAGGCGGCCCTCCGCCCAACGGTGCCCCTAACAACGCCCGGCTGCACCTGAACTTCGGTTATAACGACCAGCAGCAGCAGCAGTATGGCAGCAATCCGTCAAGCAACCGGGCTTATCCTACGACGCCGTCGACTTTCCCTCAGCCCATGTATGCCGGCCAGAACACCCAGGAGGCCATCGATCCCCAGCAGGGCGCGTATGGCCAGGGGTACTTCGCCAACAACCCTTATATGGGCCAGACGCTCCAGCAGCAGCAGCAGCAGTACGTGCAGGCCGC
>JWPT01000029.1:0-153011 GCA_000812245.1 Onygena corvina | reverse complement strand
CTATAGTCTATCTATAGTACCCCGATAAATAGAACTACTTGTTTTTATAATAATAGATATCCTTTTTCTTCTAGTATTAGTTAGAACTATAATATTGCTTATTATAGTTATTAGAGTTATAATTATTATAGTAATCAGACTTATATTTTAAATAAGATATACTTTTATTAGATAATTTTTCTACTATAATATCAAACTAATTTAATTACTTTATAAGTAGTATAGCTATAAACTATTAGATAGTAGTATTCTCTATTAGTTTATCTACTATTAATTTAAAAGAAAGCTCTAATCTCTTCTATATCTAGAGAACTTGAGAATACTTACTAGTAAAACTATATCTAACTAAGGCTTCTATAATATTAGTAATATATAAGGAAAGACTAACTTAATTCTTTATATCTTATATAATATACTTAAGACTATCTAATTAGTTAAGTACTTAATCTAGAGTTATTCTAAAGTACTATTTAAGCAAACTATAAAAATAATTAACTCCTTAGTAGTAGTATATAATTCCTAATCTAATAAAATTATCTATCTCTATATTCTACTAAGTAGTAGCTATATTATAAAGGTAGATATCTATACTATAGCGAATCTATAAAGTATCCTTAGTTTATACTACTATCTTTAACCTTATAGTAAAAGTATATACTAAGTAGAAATAAGTATAATTACTCTTATCTACTACTACTTTAGAGCCTTCTAGTATATTAGAGAAGAAGAAATTAATATCTACTAGTTTCTATCCCTTAGTCTTATTATTATTATAAGAATTTATAGAAGAGTAGAGGTAGAATCCGGTATTAGAATCTATATTTAAAGGAGGTAGATTTCTCTCCTATAGATTTTCTAGGCAAGGACTCTACCTCTTATAAGGGGCTATTCTAGATAGTAGTTAGTATAATAGAGGTTAAAAGGGTAGTAGTCTAGGCCTATTATTCTAGTCCTTAGGGGGTAGATTTCTAGGAGGTAGTACTTTAGATTACTTACTATTAGGAGTATTATTCTATTAGTCTAGGGGGGTACTATTTTATTAATCTAGTTAATCCGCTAGTATCTCCTTTACTAGAGGAGGTAGGATAAAATTTAGGAAAGCTCTTCTAATTACCTCTCTAACTATATTCTATAGAGCTATAGACTACTCTAGTATAAAAGGTAGTACTAGTTCTAGAGTATCTACTATTATAACGTTGCTTCTAAGCGTCTATATAACTATTACTAGTATATAATATAGAGATATAAAAGATAAATTAATATAAAAAGTAGAAAAGAATTAAAGTAATAAATCTAGATAAAAAGTACTAGGATATCTATAGAAAGTACTAGTAGAAGCTTATAAATTATATAAGTAGTTTAAATTATATAAGGAATATCTTCTCTAGAGTAATACTATTATAGATATAGAAGTATTAATATAAATAGAGGAAGTATAATATAAGTCTAAGTATAGAGTATATAGCAAAACTATATCTATAATAGATTTTATTATAAAATTTAGTAGTATCTAGATAAAATCTATAATAAGTTCTATTAAAACCCTATTTACTATTATATCTATTAGTTAGTCTTAAAGCTACTAAAGGAAAATTCCTTAGAATTAAATTATCGATATAGTTATTAGAGAGCCTTAAGCTATTAGAAGATATTAATTCTCTAGAGTCTATAGTTAATTATATAGAGTATCTATAAAGCTCTTTAACTATAGATTTTCTAGAGTAGAAACTATACTATTTTTAAATTTATTAATAGTTAAAGATCCTTTATAAAGTTTATTAAAGTCGCGGATAGCTTAATATAAAATATTAATATTAACTAACTAGTTAGCTAGATAAAGAAAGAAATTAGAAGGGACTAGTTTCTTTATTTTCTTTTATTTTACTTTTCTAGATCTAATAGATAGTATCTAAAGGGCAAAGATATATCTAATTAATTAAGAAAAAGGGGGTATTTTATAAAATTCTATATAGTTTATAATTTTATAAACTATTTATATAGTTAAATTATTTAATATAAAGATAGTCTCTAGAGTATAGATTATAAAGTAGAGAAGTTAAAATATATAAAGAAGAATTTATTTAGTCTCTCTATTTATACTAGCTATAGAATATCTAATAAATAATAATTAGTAGCGCGGAAGCTAAAAATATATAATACTAGATAAAAAAATAAATTAATAAATAAAATTATCTTTTAGAGATATTTCTCTTATAATTAGGCCTTTTAATTATTTAAAATATACTACTAATATATTATACTTTACTTTTATTAGTAAGATAACTTAGTAGTAAAATTTTAATTAATAGAAATACTATAGTCTATTCTATAGATATACTACTAGAGTACTATATACTTATATATTATCTATACTAACTAAGAGATATATTATATAAGGAACCTTTAGTATAATATAGAGAAGAGATATAGATAGAGGAGAAATATAGATAAAGGAGAGATATAGATAGAGGAGAGATATAGATAGAGGAGAGATATAAATAGAGAGATAGAGAGGTAGAGAGACGATTCTAGTCCTTAGTCTCCTAATCCTTAATCTCCTAGTCCTTGATCTCCTAGTCCTTAGCCTCCTAGTCCTAAGTAGTATCCTAGTCCTAAGTAGTATTTTGGTCCTAAGTAGTATCCTCCTTAGTAGTATCTCTCTACCTCTCTACCTCTATCTCTATAGGGTAGTGGGTGTAAGGAAGAGGAAGAGGAAGAGGAAGAGGAAGAGAAAAAAGTAGGAAATATAGAAGTTATAGAAAAATATAGGCCTAGAGGGGAGTAGAGAAGGAAGGAGAGAGGATCCACTTTCTCGCCTTTTAGCTAATTAGAGGCCTCTATATAGTAAGCTAGCCAATTAGGGCCCTCTCTTCTTCTAGAAACGTTATAAGATACTCTAGCTAGTATCTCACGGTTTCTATCTAATAAAACATCTCCTTACTTAATAGAGGTAACTATCTAGTATATAGTGGATTTAATTAAACGTTACTAATCTAGTAACCGTTTTATAGTTATAACATCAATTCTTACCTATCTATGGTATATCTATAGTCTATTTATTAAGACAGTGGATCCACGGTGGATTGACGGTATCTCGGCACCACGTTCGACCGCTATGGTAGTCAGTCGATGTTGAGAGGTTCCAGCAAAGATTCAATAATTCCATAACTGCCATGTTCCTTCGCTTCGTGACACGTTCGCGAGAAGATCAGCCGTGCGATCCGAGGGAGGTCAGTCCAGGTATCCGGCAGCGCTAACATCTGGATGGTTGAGCAAAGGGAGTGGAGGTCGGGAAATTCCTCCAACATCAGAGTGAGTATCTCTAGCGGTAGGTTTCTAAGGCTGGCCCGGGCCATGGTGTCGGTAGTCACGACCGCGGTAGTAGCCTTAAAAGTCTCACCGGGTTCTGGGGCAGGTTTAAAGCTGGCAGCGCGTCCTCCAGCCGCCAGAGGACCCACCGTGGAGGGCACAAAGGTTGGAGACATGCACGCTACAAGACACGTCACGGATATTAGGCAAACGACGTTTCAAATGCTGCGCTGCTTACGGATGGATGGATACATCAAGAAGATCGCTTACGCTTTTACTCCCTGCCCCCAACCTCTTTCCTCCCCTCGTCCCTTTTTTGGAAGATACAATACCTCTGTCGAACCGACGACAGGGTCCTCGAGGGAAAAAATGCCTCCACGTCGTCCTCCGTCGGGGGGCTGTCCTGCTTGCTGCACCAGAGACAAGAGTAGCTCATCTTCGTTCTGTTCGACCAGCCAATACCTGGCTGTCAGAGGGTATATAAAAAGTCGGGTCGTTTATCCCCAAGCGCTTCAATTCCTTGTGCATCCAACCCCTCGATTCGAGAATTTCGCTCACCACGAATTCTTTTTCCGTTTTCAATGCGAAGTAAGACATGCTGCAGTATACTACCGCCGAAAAGGAACACCACAAGGTACCCCAGCACTGTGCCATGCCCAGGGTAGAAGTTCGGCGCATCCTTCCCTCTATAGATGTTGGAAGATATCACCCCGTTGAGGTTTCCCCATCCGATGATGATGCCGAGACTCACGCCGCGTTTATACACACCTAGGCAAGAGTGTGAGCCTTCCGATAGCCAGGTCGAATTATACGGTTTGAACAAGACATACCTTCAGTATTATTGCTGGCCCATGATATAGTATTGGCAATAGCGGGATATATGCCCATTGCACCGAGAAAGGTACCGGCGTAGCGTACCTCCGGAGATTTCGCTCCAATGAGCATGCTGAAGCCGACGATTGCTAGAATGGAGACACCGATATTGCACAAACCACGCTTTTTGGTACGGTCGGCTAACAGTCCGATTCCAATTGTTAGAAGACAGCCTAGCGCGTAAGGGGGGACTGAAAGTAGCTGCGCCGTAGTTGATTTATACCCTGCCCAAGTCAGTCAATGGAAACGGCGTAGAATCAATAAGAAAAATCACCCTAGTAGGAATATGTTAATAAAGTAGGAAGACAATTATCAAAGCCAGGACATGATCTTACTAATTCTTTGATGATGGTTGGAAGAAACAGCGAGAAGGCATATAGTGGCCCATCACATCCGGCATAGATAAGGGCGGAGAGGTAGGTCTTCCAGTCCTTAACACTAGCCCAGAAGTATGACATTTTGAACTCCTCGTGTTCAGCACTAGATTGCTTATCCAGCGTTAGACGTCGAATAACTCGCTTCCTATCATCCTCAGACAAAAACGTTGCCGTGTCCGGGAAGTCCTGCACCATCCAGAATGAAGCCACGGCAATGATTATAGTGACCAAGCCTTCGAGGATAAATATCCATGCCCAGCCCTCTTTGCCTCCCACACCATTCATTTTAGCTATCGCGGCAGCTAGGAGACCGCCGAAGGAACCGGCAACGGCTGCGGCCGAGAAAAATATCGCCATGCGGACACCGAATTCGGATCGTTTATACCAGCATGAGAGGAAGTAGCCTACTCCGGGAAAGAGACCTGCTTCACTAAGGCCCAAAAACCACCTTGCCGCCATGAACCCCGAGAAATTTGTGACCAAGCCCATCAAGGTCATGCAGATTCCCTTGACGGTGTCAGAGTCAGCTAATTCTGGGAATATATCCATCACCTTTGAAGTATCATACGTACCCAAATGATCATGATGACGGGGATAAAGATGCTTGGCCTCAACCGCTTCAGCAGCACATTCGTCACAGGCTCAAAGACAGAATAAGAAACGAAGAATATCGTCAGAGCCGCAGCATATTGACCATCAGACAGTTTCAAGTCTGTCTGTAGGCCTTCCAGCTTTGCATTTCCGACATTCGTCCGATCTAGAAAGCTGTCTGTACGTCAACACTACCCTGGTCCGTACGATAAGCATCTAGCCACCCATACCTGATGAGGTATAGCAAAGAAAGCCAAGGAATCAATTTGAGGTCAAGCTTCCACAGTAGCTGTCTGTCCTGGTTGGTGGGTAATATATCTTAGTGGCACGAAGGCTTTAGCACGCGGATGAGGACCTAAATACAATCTTCTGTCTTTCCTCCTCGCTCAAATGAGCATCCGGGTCTTCGGGTGCCTTTTTCTCATGGGGTAGCCCGTGAGATGCGCTTTCCTGCTGATCACTGGAGCCCGACACCACTTCTAAATCGTGCTTTTCCATAATGGCGTTGAATGGGGCGACAATAGGGCGGTACACACGCAATAGGTTGACAAAAAGACATTCCGGTGCGAGTCTAGTGGTACTTTAAATATCATTCACCCACACCTAGACCCCTGCACATCCTCGTCATGAGGCACGAAAGCAACTGAGCGCAAAAAGACCAGACGAGTTTCGTGTTTGGCCCTATAGAGTTAGACAGGGGTGATGCTGAAAGGTTCCCCGGTTTTCGACCATGCGTACTGTACATCGAGAATCCGCACAAAGCGGGATCGGACGAGCTGGTCACGAAGTAAACTCACTGCGACATCACTCTCGGTTTGTCGATGTCGTGAGTGGTTCCTTTAAAAGGCTTCGTTTGCCTTCGATCCTTCGACGGAGTGGTTCTGGTTCCCAACTGGATGGTTTGTCACACAGCTTCTCACTAGACCAGTTGTCACTTCCCGCCGTGGATAGGCTCCTCCATATGGCCAATCGGGCCTCACAATGCCGTCTGGATCCGACCTAAGCGCCATTCTAGCACTATCACGACCTGCTCTGCCTCTTATCTATGAATCTGCAGTTGACAAAGAGAAAGAAACCCAGACCCGACGCCAAGCCACTAGTCCGGTTTGGGACAGCTCCTGTTTTTTTCTCATCTTCAACGTCGAACTTCGTCATCACCAAAGTCGCTGGGAGAAGCCGTGGACGCGGTGTGGTTAAACGTGCCAAAGGAACGCCGACTGCTCAAGGTTAGGAATGCCACTCTCGCGTTCTGTTTTGCTGTCTCCGTCTGGCTCCGTGGCCGGCCGTCAGGTCCTGCGTTCGTTTGGAGGCTACCAGCCACCCCGCCCTGCAGGCCAACTTCTATCGCTCTCGCAGCCATACTCTTCCATCCCACCTCCACCCAACCCCAACCGAAACAAGTCTGGAGAAATCAAGGTCCTACCGATCCTCGCAATCCTCGCAATTGGAAGCGGTGCCTACGCCTTTCTGATAAAGTCTCGCGTGCCTAAGGATGTCAAAGGCCAATGAGATGCCCTCATCCGATAGCACCACCAAGATCCCCGCGGAACTTCCAGCTCCGCTTGCCTCGACCAACACCACCCCACGCTTCTCCGCCGATGAGGTGACGGTAATTTTTGTGCTCGGTGGTCCGGGAAGCGGTAAAGGAACCCAGTCAGCGTTACTCGTGAAGAACTATGGCTTCTCCCATCTTTCGGCCGGCGACTTGTTGAGGGCGGAGCAGGACCGTGAAGGAAGCCAGTATGGCGAATTGATCCGATCAAACATCCGCGAGGGCATTATCGTCCCCATGGAGATCACCGTTACCTTACTCTCCAATGCCATGGCCGCGACTCTCGAGAAGAAGAAGGCCGAGAAAATACAATGGAAGCCACGATTCCTTATTGACGGATTTCCCCGCAAGATGGACCAGGCTGTCTATTTTGAAGAGACTGTCTGTCTTTCTGCCGCAACGCTCTTCCTCTCCTGTCCTGAAGAGGTGATGCAGAACCGACTGTTGAAGCGCGGAGAGACCAGTGGTCGTGACGATGACAATATAGAATCCATCAAGAAACGCTTTCGTGTCTTCGAGGAGACTAGCATGCCGGTTGTCCACCACTATGAGAAACTGGGCAAAGTCATGAGTGTTTCCGCCGTCGGAACCATGGAGGACGTGACTTCTCGCATTCAAAAGGAGATAGAGAGCCGTGGAATCTTGCGGACGAGTGAGGCTTAGACGCAGAGGGTATGAGATAATGTGATTTAGCGAAGCGAGCTATGGACTTCTCCCCTCATTTTCTTTTTCTCGTTACATATCAAATGCGTTTATAGATCTTTATCGGGGCTCAAATTTGACCCACCTGGATATACACCTTTTCTACATAGTGATGTCACTACCTTTCAATTAGACATGCATCACGTTGTCACCTTTGTTCTGCGAGGCTATAAGGGCGAAAGATGATGTAGAATGGCACTCCGTAGACAGGATATACGAGGCTCAGCCTGTCTTTAATCGATACGGGACCTCCGTTTTAGTCCCAATGAAGGACTGGCAGACCGAGAGATAGCCAGGAAGAAAGCCAGATTGGAAGCTCCCTTCTAAAGAACCAACTCCGCAAAGAAACCATGTTTTGATTGGTATGATATGCGTTAAAAAGGAAGTCGAGGACATGTATGGACTGGTCTGGTCAAACGGTTCCCTCCCACGCGTCCAAACGCACGACTACCCATCTCTACCCCCACCACCATCCCCATTTCCCTCCGCCTTGTTCTCCTTCATTCGCAGTGCACAAAATTAAGTATCGTGAGCCATACGCCTTTTGAATTCAAGGTAGGATAAGAGGACTGTCGAACGAAACGAAACGGAGCGAATATCGAACGGACGAAACGAAGCGAAAAGAAGCGGCCAATGATAATTTACCGGTACTGTTTGGCAAATTTAGTGTCCGATCACTGGGAACTCTAGTGGCCAGGTTGTATAGCTTACCTTGATGAAACCGATATCTTGGGCCTTCTCACGGAAGCACTGACGGCAGATCATGAGGCCGTACTTTCGGATGATACCGGCCTGGTGAGCGCAAGCGCGACTGTATTGAATATCCCATTAGCTATCAGTCCTTCGCTGCATTTCTAAACGCATCCTGCCTCTTCACGGGTATCGAGCGTACCACTGACGGCTGCCCTTGCCGTAGGTTCTTGGGCGGCTGTAGAAGACGGATTCGTGGGTCATCTTGAAGACTGTGTCGCGGAGTCGAGGCGGCGTGAGGGTTGAAGGCGCTGGCGATGGTCGGTCTTCCTTTGGCTTGTGGAATTTTTGGTGAAGGCCGCAAAACCGCGATAAGCGAGCACTAAGCCCGATGCGGCATAATGGTCATGTGACGTCAAAATTAGATAAGCACCTTATCGCAGGGTTTAGCCCTATAAAAGCTTGGCATCAACCTCGGGGAGAAAGGAGAAGGGAGAAGAAAAGAGATAAGGAGAGGCTGAACGGTAATCTTCTTTTGTATTTTCATCCTAATCCCTCGTACTCATCGGGATCATTAGAGTGACGAGCTTGATCTATCAAAGTCCTTTTTCCACGTTTCACATCATGGAAGCAAAGAAGGGGAAGCATAGACGTAGGGGAAGCGTGATTAATGTAAAAGAAAGTGAGTAGCAAAAAAGAAACGCAGAAAACGCCCAATACATTCAAAGTCTTTGCTGTAGAAGTCAAAAGGAACGAGGGAGGAAACGGATCTAGTCTAGTCACCACCAGCGACCAACTCCATGTCCCTAGGCTGATGCTGTTGATGTGACTGGTGGCCGCCTCTCCTTCGCTCGCCGCCGCCTCTGCCGCCGAACGAGAACCGGTCGCCCTCGGTGGAGGTCTGGGCGGGCGCGCTGGCGGCGGATGCGGCATCCTTGATGAACTTCTCTTTTTCGGATCGGATGACGTCGAGGACGTTCTCGAGGCTTTGTCTCCAGACCATGAGGCGGCCCTGGACCTCGCGCCACTGCTTCTCCCCGAAGACACGGCAGGTAGCGCGGTGGACGAGGAACTCGCCTTTCAGCTGGGAGAGCTTGCCCTCGACGAGGCCGGCGCGGATGGTGTCGATGACCCACTTCTCGACGTCGGCACGGTCGATGCGGAGGGCGGCGGCGATCTCGCCGTACGGCAGAGAGCGGGTGGGAGACTTGGCTGCGAGGCTGGTGAGGGTGAGAAGCCGCATCTTCGTCTGCAGGATCGCTTCTACGGATGGTGGCTCCGAGGTGGCGGTGGAAACGGCGGAGGTGGTGGTGGCCGGGGCCACGGTCTTGATGGACGCCAGGCTGGGGATGGAGGAGATGGGAGTATCCTCGATGAATTCCTCGTAGGCGTCCAGGTTATCGGTGTTGAAGATCTCGAGCAGCTCGAAGAGCGAAGCGTCGGTGGATCGAACGTTCTGAACGGCATCGCTGGCCGTTAGGGGAGTGAAGTCGTAAACAAAGGGAAGAGAGAGCGCGGTGGCAAGGCCGTGGACGGCCAGCTCTCGGGCGTCCTCGGACGAGGCTTCCGATGGTGGGATGGCGTGCAGGGCGAGGATGAGGTGGTGATAGGAGAGCTCAGCGTCCCCGGAGGCCCGCGCGGTGTCGGAGATGGCCATGTGCAGCTTCTGGGTATCGTCTTCGCCCAGGTCCCACGACTCAATCCATTCGGTCAGTTGGCTGGTCAGCTGGGTCTTGAGGGCCTCAAAGGCGGCGGTGGAAGCGGTGCTTCGGATGACGGACAGGATGGCGAGGAAGACATGGTATCTGTTGGCGTCATCCGCGCTCATAGTGTTGAAGACGGTGGCCAGGATGGACAGGGCAATGGAAGGGCCATGCTGCGGCGAGGCGGGCATCGGTTTGGCCAGGAACGAGCACAGTCGGGGGAGGATCTTGTGAGCGCTCGGTGACTGGCGGACCAGGTAGACCAGGAGATTGTAGGCCGCCGTGATTTCTACAGCCGACCATTAGTCTTGTATAATTATCGCAAAGGTTCAGGACGTACCCTTCTCTGGAGCGGCGTTCAGCACCTGGCCGGCCATGACCAGCTTCTTGAGCACCTCATCCCGCTCGCGCTCGACCTGCTGGGCCTGCGCCTCGGTCAGCTCCTCCTCGCTCTGGTCCTTTCCCCTCAGCTGCTCCAGCAGCGGCGCGACCTCTGCATGGACGGACGGCACCTCGGCGTCGGGGGTCGCGGAGGCGGCAGAGACAGACTTGCGGATAGAGTCGATGTAGCGGGCGAGTTCGTCAGCGAGCTCGTCGAAGGAGCCCTCGATGAGGAGCGTGTTGGTGGCAGCCATGCTCGATGCTGTCCGCTGTCCGGTCTTCTGTGTCTTCTGTGTCTTCCGGGTGGTCTGTCGGTCTGGCTTGCTGGTGGGATGGAGATTTTGGCTGTATCGATAAAGTTCGCTCGCAGCGCAAAGAAATTTCTTGTGTGGACGAACTCTTGGCGCGATATTCTGTCCACGCACTACCACAGGAATATCACCGACTTGCTGATGGTTATACGATTAACGATGTATACTACGTATAATACGCATTGAAGAAGTGTCCGGGTTCATTGAGAGAAGGTGATCTGGGTGTAAGTGACGGTAAGTGCATGTTGGACGGAGACAGCATAGACGAGGATAGAGGTCTGGAGCAGCCGCCTCTTCAACAGTAAAGCATTGATGGTTTAGTGGTAAAATCCGTCGTTGCCATCGACGGGCCCCGGGTTCGATTCCCGGTCGATGCATCTTTTTGTTTTTGACAGTCCTGTATGTGGTTCTGTGTTCTGTCTGGCTTGTTTTTGTTGGAAGTGGAGATGTGCACGTAATGCATTGGCAACGTAAGTATATTAATCGTGCTGAGCTGGATAGAACAGTAAGGGAGTACATGTTGGTCAGACTGGCAATGCCAACTGTCCGTCTCAATCTCCAGAATACACAAGTCATCATTCAGGCCGGGACATAGGAAACACAAGGGAAAGGGGTACAAGGTAGAGAAACCAAGGGTACGTCTACAACAGGAAGCCAAAGACGCCGACGACGACGGTCGCGAGGACGCCGAGAGAGTAGTCCTGCGCCATCATGACGGCCGCAGCCTTGCTGCCGGTGGGCGTTGGGCTGGAGGAGGTAGCCGAGGGAGAACCGCCGGTGGGAGAGGCAGTGGGCCCGCTGCCAGAGGACGAGGTGGTGCTACTCGAGTCACCCCCGTTGGACGCGGTGGCGTTCAGCTTGCCGCACTTGTCCTGCGCGTCCTTGCAGACCATCTGGCCGGCAGCGTCGTCGGGGTGGGCCTTGATGCACTGGCCGAAGGTAGCCTGGCAGATGAAGTACGGTAGCGAGTTGATGTAGAGGTCCATCTGGGGCACGGTGCCGTTCTGGCAGACGCAGGAAAACTCGAGAGTGCCCTGCGGTCGTGTTAGCAGGCTCTCGGCAGACGTAATGATAAGAATTGCTTACGGGGTCGCAGCGGTTGATCTTGTAGGATCCACAGACATCGCCGCAGGTGTTGGCTTCACCATCACACCAGGACGCTGCGAGGGCCGTCAGGTTAGCTCTAGCTCGTCAATTGCCTGCAGCCGGGCACGTACCCTTCTCCTCAGGGGTGATGGCGTTGGGGTTGAAGTCCGGTGGGACAGTGTAGTTCGAGCCCAGCGCGGAGACGGTGGCTGCGAGCACGGGCAGCGCGAGAAGGGTCGAGACGAGCATCTTGACCGGCCGACTGACTGCTCTGGGATGGAGCTGTAGCTGTGAGATGCGAGTGCTACCGCGAGACCAGGACGGGGGAGTCAGCGCAGGCAAGCGAGCCAGGAGGAGGACGCGTAGATACCTTGATCACGTCGAGAGTCACACTGCAGCGAGGACAGGACGAGACGAGCGAGAGCAGACGGGAGGAGGAGGAGGAGGAGGAAGAAGAAGAAGAAGAAACTGGGGATAAACAAGAAAGAAACCCGATCGCAAACTGCCCAAAGCGGAAAAGCGCGGCCGCCCAAGTCCCGCGCCCGCAGAACGTCGCCGCGAGATACTTCGGCCTGCAATCTCCTGAGGACTATCAACGTTGCCCCTGCGACACGCCAGGGCTATTGGCCCCCTGCTCTGACGCCAGGACTGACACGCAGGACTATCGACGGGGCGCCCGCGGCCAGCTCACCCGGGGGCGGAAACCGATAGTCTGTCAGACCAGCCGGAGGCGCCTGGCAACGCACTAGTCGCTGGATTTCACTCTCGACGGCGTCACAGTGAGTCCTACTCCGTAGATAGGTGTCTGTTCGTTGATTGACTACGTTTCATCATGTCTACGGAGTACTCCGTACTCGATCGCGGACAGTTCTTGATACAATCATCGGCTTGCTTTTTCAGCCGAACATGACGCAGAATTTAGCTATCCCGAGATGGAGATCCAGCGGCATTCCCTTCTGCCAAGCTGGCCGTGCTCTGATCATCCTGCTGAAGAGAGAAGAATAGAACGATCATTGGTCTCCATTGGCGAGCCGCATCTTCACCCTAAACACGCCAAGCAGCAGCATTGTTCCTGGCCCGAGGTTGTCTTTGTTCCTGGCCCAACAAGCACAACACCCCCAGATACAAGGACACCCAGATAAAGTACGCCATAAAGTACGCGAGCTGTCACCTCTCAAGATGACGGCTCAAAAAGCCTACACAGTGCCAGAAGCCACCGCCGCGGTCTTCTTGGCAAACAAATGGACGAGCACGCTCCTCAAGAACTCTTCCTACGAGCCCGTCGAGACCCTCTGTCGCACGCCAAAGCACGAGACGGGTGAAGATATCTTCTTCGCAAGCACCATCAACACGCCGACGACGATCCCACATATCGTCAGTCTCTCCCGAAAACGAACCCTCCTCGCTCAACATCCGTCCAAGGCCCCCTCTCTCCCCGCCCCGCCGGCTCCGTGGCCTAAAATCCCGTCCTCGCAGCCTCCAGATCTGATCAACCTCATCTACTTTGCCGAGCCCGGCCTCAATGGCCATCCCGGCATTGTCCACGGAGGCGTCACCGCTACCCTCCTCGACGAGCTGATGGCCCTGAGTGTCGCGGCCCACATCCCCGGGTTTGACTTCAACAACCCCGAGAAGCATGGCAGGCTGTTCACGCTGCAGCTGGATACGCGGTTCAAGCGGCCTATCAGGTCTGGCGCGCATGCCGTGCTCAAGTCCTGGTGTATCGGCCACGAGGGGCGGAAGTGGTGGGTGAGGGCGCAGTTGATCCAGGAGGAGAATCCGATCAAGCCCAACGGGGAGGTTGAGGAGTGGGTGAAAAGGAAGCACGTCTGCGCCGAAGCCGTCGCTTTCTTTATCCTGCTCAAGGACTCGAAACTTTAGTAGAACCAGGCCTTTTAACGCTGTAACGATTCTTCAAAATCCATGTCATATACCTTCATTCTAAGTCTATAATTATATCTTGCTAGTGCTACCGTTGGCTGCCCCGTTGCCCTTTCTCGCACTCAGGTTCCTCTCCGCCCCGACTACCAGGGCAACGTGGTTGCTGATGGCGACTAGCTCTCCCTGCTCGTCCATGATGGTAACGTCTAAGTCCATCCTGCCATTGTGAAGCCTCCTCGTCTGTACTCGCGAATACAACCACTCCACTCCCTCGGCCGGCAGCTTCTTCTTGATCTCCAGATTCAGCAGAATGGTCGGGTACCAGAACTTGCCCTTCAGGCCAGTGTCCCCAGATTCCTTGGCCGCCTCCTTATCCCACGGCTTCCCGTCAAATTTCTCAAGCATAGAAGGGAACATATCTGCCAGATATCCAAGTGTCTCGTTCGTCCACCGGCCAACCTTCCCATATGGCGCAAACCGAGCCCACTGATCGATCAGCCCACGCCGAGAAGTCAGGTTTGAGCCCGAAGGCACATAGAACTCCGTCTGTCGACTTGCTTTCCTCATCGATGCAAACGCTGCTCCAAACTGTTTCCACTCCCCACTCGTCCCTGATTTCGCCAGTTCTTTCAAGTCAACCGCCGGAGCCGGAGGAGACGGCGCAAATTGCGTCTCCATGGTCGGCCCCTCTTCGCTCTCGATATGCGATATGGTGATGTAGCCCGCCACCTCTTCACGGCGGTTTCCGTCCGGATCTATCTGGCTTAGACCGATGTGTAGCGTTGACGTGCGGGTGCCCAGCTTGGTATCGGTGACCGTGAACAAGGCCGGCCCGATATCTGTCCTGCGGATGAAGGTAAGGTATACGGTGATGGGGTCCGGAGAGCCATTGTGACGTTTCGGATGGGTGTTCTCCATATGCGTGCGGGCGACCGAGTAGAAGATGGAGGTCACGTAGCCTCCGTGCGGAACTGTACGCGATCCTGTCATCAGTACGCGGCTGAACACAGGCTGAAGGGAGTACGTACCGCTACCAATGCACCATTCCGATCGTAGATGCGCAGAGTACGTGTGCGAAGACAGAGGCTTGATTGCGATAGCCTCTTCGAAGCTCTCGGCGGGCTGTGTTCTGGCAACCATAGCTGCTTGCGGTCGTTTTCTTCCTCTCTGACTGCGTCCTGTAGCAATGCGATCTATGCGCTTCAAAAATAAAGTGAAGACAGTCTTGAATTCGTGAACCAGGCAAAAGGTATGCAAATTGGAGTCTTGCTAGTCCGGAGTTAACGAGTCCCGCCCGAAAGATACCTCGGCTCAATTATGGGCCTAGGCTCTTTGACATGCATGCTCGTCTACATCAACATCTACCGTTATCCGACGTACTATGGACTTGCACCGATTAATAGAATTTAAGTAGAGATCCGACATGGTAGTAGAAGTAGATAAAATATATTAGCCGTGCATGCGCCAATAAAAAGAAGTGACCTGTACAGAACTATGATATGCCAAAAACCAGAAAATTTATCAAGAAACGAAGATATTGATCACTTCACGCAAAGTCTTTTTATTCCCCTTCAGATGCCATGATGTAAGTCGACTGTTGAGCTAGAGAGGCCGAATCTCGGCGTTGCGATATATCCACCAGTTTTCCAAGACACGATAATGCTCCTATACCACAGTTAGTTCTCATGAGACAAATGCCGTTGAGTATCTGTCGTGAAGGGAGGGCATACCAGTAACACCCTGCGTCAGTGTCGCCATGGCCTCTGTACTCTTCGAGCCCAACGTGACCGTCATGACATTCTTCACCTTTTTCTCCTTGCCCAGCTTATTCGCCCATCGGAATGCAGGCTCGTCATCTCTCCCATCGCCAATGACAAGTATGAAGTCAGGCGAGTCCTCGTCAGCCTCCCCGGCCTCACCCATCCAGTCTATGGCGCTATCCGGCTTCACACTGCTGATACTGCTGGCGCTGGAGTTTCTGCGGGATCCTTTCTTCATAAAAGCCGATAATACCACATTAGCAGCAGTGCCTTTGTTCGGCTCCGCCGGCCCAGCAATCACACTGCCGTCAGTCTGCACTGCTCGAAGACCGTGGTTCCCACAATTATCGTTAATGTTGTTGGCACACTCAGAGGCATGACGTTCGGCGGTTGGCGAGTCCTCCGTCCGCTCATAGTGGAAAATCAGAGATGCATGAGTTTCTTCGATCCAACTGCCTTCCGTCCTCTCTTGGAAGTACCGCAGCATAGGCGATAGTGAGTTCTTCCACTCATTCATTTGAGGGATATCGATAAGGCGGATCCAATTTGTGGTTCCTAAGGAGTTTGAAGGGGGTGAAGGGCTAGGGGAATAAGTAGGTGGTGGACGCACGAAGCATCCATTCTCCGCTATGAGGCCTAGATGCGGGACACGGCTGAAGATCCGCTCCATGTCCTCCGGCATTCGTGAGGACATGACGTAAACGGTATTCGAAGGATCTTCCAGGAGGTCTGTGAGTGTGTCAATGGCTCTCTGAGGGGTAGTGAGAACTGTGTTGATAGGTTGGCCCCAGGTAGCAAGGGTACCTTCGTAGTCTAAGATAAGGAGGCGGCGACTTGACGATCGGTAGGCTTTACATAGGTTGGGAATCGAAAGACGAGGGACGGCTACGGTCTCGCGCGTCGATTGCTGACGATATGCAAGGTCAAGAGCAGTGGTAAAGCCGTTGACCCATCGAGTCGTTACATGCTCTTTAGATGTGTTGTTGAGACGGTCCCATTGCGCGAAGCGAGTATCGGCTGGCATCTCGAGGGCGGTGTTGATTGCATCAGCGCACCCTTGGTAGTTCCATGGATTGACAAGAAGGGGATGGTAGTTAAAGATAGATGCGCTTCCAGTGAATTCACTAAGAATCAGGGGCCCGTGTTTGGACGCGGAGAGCATGCCATCCTGACAGTGGATAAATTCATGGCTTGTCAGGTTCATTCCTTCGCGCAAGCTGGTCACCATGAAAACATCCGCCACGGAGATAAGGGCAAGGTATTGGTCGAAGAGGAGGTCTTGTTTGTGGAAGATGAGGGGCTGATGGGCTAGGTTAGAGTGGATTGAGTTGATACGTGTAGCAATATCTGAGACTGAAGCCTCTAGCTCTGGCTGTTCGGCCGTCGTGGATGCGACCTGTATCAGGACAACTGAATCTCGCCAGTGCGGATACTTGTTGAGGAAAAGCTCAAAAGCCAGAAGTTTCTGACGTACTCCCCGCACATTGTCGAGTTTGTCTCTAGCGACGATGAGCCGCTTGTCTTTGAACTTATCCTGTAGGATACGAACCCACTCCTTGACCTCCCCACACTGCCGTCGGATATCGAGGGAGACAGGATCAATCCCAATCGGAAAGGTGCCGACATTGACGAATCTGTCTTCCAATTGAACTCCGTCTTTAGTAGCCTCAACATTCAGGAGGCGACTGCAGGTCTGCAAGAAATGGTGGCAGTATTCCTGCGTCTGGAAGCCGATCAGATTCGCGCCTAGCATTCCCTTGAGTAGCTCCATTCTCACTGAAAGGCATCTAAAGACTTCCGAGGAGGGAAAGGCGACATGCAGGAAGATACCGATTTGAGCATCAGGTATCTCTTTTCGCACCATGTCTGGCACAAGCAGCAGATGATAGTCATGCACCCAGACAACGTCCCCCCTTTTCCAGTTCTTGATAATCTCCGTTGCAAAGTCTTGATTGACGCGGCGATAGTATATCCATGAGTGATCTTCATATGCTTTGCTCTTAGGGTTATCAGGTATCTGATAATGAAAGACCGGCCAGAGTATCATTTTGCAGAAATGTAGATAGTGGCTATCGAAATCGTTGTCTGAGACGAATACCGTCAGAGACTCAAAATCAGCACTCAACTTCTCTGCTATGGCATCTTTCAGTTTGTCATGCAGTGCGTCGGTTGGCATTCCTAGCGTGCCAACCCATAATTTATCTTTTGAGTACTGCCAGTCGACAGCGGAGCGGATGGCGTTCAGCAGCCCACCGTTACCTTGCTCGGAGGGCTGGATGGTCCATGCTGCAGTCTCA
This sequence comes from Onygena corvina, assembly GCA_000812245.1. Taxonomy (NCBI): domain Eukaryota; kingdom Fungi; phylum Ascomycota; class Eurotiomycetes; order Onygenales; family Onygenaceae; genus Onygena; species Onygena corvina. The sequence goes on along the minus strand of JWPT01000029.1, from coordinate 135,498 downwards.
AAGGCCTTGTCTTGACCTGAGTTGGAGTCTTCCTTTGCGGATAACTGTACCGATGGCAAAATTGGGACCGGCACGGTTTTGGATAGCTCTGAGGCGGTTTCCTGAGCCTGCCCGTGTGTATGGTTGAGAATGGATGATGACGGGGGTGCGAGGGCTTGAGCCTTGGGCTGGGTAAACGCTCCCGGGGACCCCCAACGCGGGGAGTGTGGATCACTGGGAGCTAGGAAGCGGGACTCTCGTGAGTCTCCCTCTACTACAGCGGGCAAGGAAGATAGCGGGAAAATGCGGCCATGATCTCTTGAACTTGATGGCCGATGGGGAATAGTAGCATGAGCAGCGGCAGCGGGTGCAGTAGAAGCAGATGCGGATGGAGGTGTAGGAGCAGCAGTGGCCAGCTGGCCGGGTATACGGCTGAAGAGCGTAGGTCTCTGGCCGGAACTCTTGCGGCGATGATGATGGCGATGATGCGAAGGCACGGGGTGATGGTGAGCCTCTGGCAACGCAAAGTCGACAGTGTGTGGCAAAAAGCTGTGCGGTCAGCGATGGATCTTATGCCAATTGAGGACCTGGAACATACAGAGAGACGACGAAGATTGTCATCGTTGCGATGCTACCTCTATCGGAGCATGAAAGGAGGTACCTAGTTCTCTAGCACTATCGGTACGACCCCTCCATACACGGAGACCGGGAGGGACGGGTGAGTTAACCAGACGGCCGCTGGGCAAGATCAAGCAGACTGCGTGAAGCGTGTCAAGCCACTGTGGCATCAATTCATTGTCAGGCGATGCTGCACGTAGGCAACTAGCGTAGTGAAGCGGCCGGACAGTCCGACGGTGGATGAAGAGTGAGGTCTGCCGGAGTAATCAACGCGAGATCACCAACCTTCCGGAGTACAGAGCATATGGTTAAGTAGACATACACAAGCGCTGGATGAACCACGATCGTGCCAGGCTTCCGGCCTTGTCATGTAACCTCGCTCTGCGCTCTACGTCGCTTTGCTTCCACGAAAAATTGTTGGCTCGAAGAACTTAGCTGGCCAACCTTTGCCAGCCGAGAGAAGATGGCCGTACTACGTCATTCGCGCCCAGCTGCAGTCGGCGCACGACATCGGCTGCATATCGATGCCCCGAGCCCGTTTTATACTGATATTCCGTGCATGAAGTGCAGATTATATATGTAGGTGAGTCTACTTGGTACCTGGGCAAGACAGATGTCGCTGATATCCTCTGAAATGCTCCCTGTGTATAGTTACAGTCAACTGGCGTCCAAGCCAGCCTGTTAAGTATATGGTGTTAGGCCTAACACTATTACGAACGGTCCCTAACTAGAAAAGTTTACCACACCAGTTGAGCCCACTTTCTCAAGATCCTGAGTCCTTTGCTCTCATAATTCCTCCAAATAACGAGAAACAAAACAGGATCTGATTCCTGCATGGTGGCGGGTCGTTGCAGGGGTATGTAGGTACCAGACGTAATAACGGCCCTTCTAGACGGGTTCATCCCGACGCTCGATCCACCTGGAGTGAGCCAGTAGCAAACCCGGTCTCGAGAGAAAGCCACCATGCTTCAAAGAGAGAGGATAGTTATGAAAATAGATGGAAAATAGAGCAGGTAAAAAAGAAAACATGCAAAATATCAAGCGGGAAGCTGGGTGATTATGTAATGTATATCACGTGATAACTGCTTATTTCAGCCGCAAGATAAGCTTATCTCCACGTGATGCATTGTCTTGGCTCGTCTTTTTTGCTGCGATTTCGACGTCGACGTCGACGACGACGCCGACTTCCTTCGACATTCTTCAGAGTGACTTACATCTGTGTGTGACGGTTATGCCGCTTAATTTGACGGCGGCACACTCTTCTCGCATAAAGAAAGCATCCTCAGGGTCGCGCCCAAAGACCCCCTTCGCCTCCTTCCGCCGCACCAAGGCTCCCGCCGCGCCTGCGCAGCGCGCCGAAGACAAGGAACATGCGGCCAGTGCTCGACAGGTAGTTGGAGAAACCAGGAATCGGAGTGGTGAATGGATATTCGATGAGTCGCTGCCGGACCTGGGCCCCTCGCGGGCCGTCGCACAATCCGCGGCCGTCACCACTGTGACCCAGGCAATCCAGCACATCCAGAACACGATGTTCAGCCCGATCCCTGAAAGCAGATCGGGGATGAATAGTACACGCATCGCGCAGGTTCTGACGTATAGAAGGTCTCTTCCGCCTATCGTTTCTGTGGCGCACGTACATGTCCTACTTAATGACCCGACCATGGTGGAAAGGGAGATTGTGCGGTTAATAGACTCGGCCGCGGTGCGGAGACTTCTCGTCACCGGCCGTGGGGATGGCACGTATGGGCTGGGTGACTGTTTGGTTTCGTTGAATGACTGGGAGGGGTTGGTGAGAAATAGTGTCTCCTTAGACGAGGCGTTAAAAGGTGAGACTTCATTTTCTCCCTGTCAGACCGTTTATTATTCTATTAGCCGGCCTAACCAGTAGTTCAGATCGCTTCATTCTGGCGTTACGAAATGACACCAAATCGCCGGCTGTTCCTGCGGGTTTCTTCTCGCCTGAGGAAACAGCTGCACTGGTTCGGTCGGGCTTTCTGGTGACAGCCTCATCCCACTCGAAGAGCGGCTATCTCAACCCTGGCACCTCGGCCAACCCAACGTCCTGCAGGGAACCTGCGACAAGCTCAGCAGGTGGACGAGGTTCAACAATGGTTCTCTCTCTACCCAACATGGGTCCCTACATTAGGCTAGTCGGTGCCGCACGCACGCAGATCCTAGACACTCTTCGCAAGTCCAGATACAGCGAGGCGCCGGTCTACCTGATCCGCGACCGATGGGACGGCTCCGTAGAAATGAATTCCCGGGCTAGTGTTGCCAAACACATCCGCGGAGAGTTTGCGGGCGTTCTGCCAGGCCGCACGAACAAGTGGAAGCAGTTGTACGGACTTAGCTTTCGATGGGCGCTAGAGGAGGCGCTGGGAGCTGGTTTGGTCGAAATCTTCGACACAGGGAGCGTTGGACCCGGCATCCGGAGCGTCTGATATTCTTCCTACGACAGGCCTCCCGTCTGGCTCTGCCTGCCAGCGTGGCCTCGCTTTCCTGGGTTGACTGTTTATTTACCGTGGGAGTCGCTACTGCTTTACGGTCGCCTTGGGGCCTACTCTGCAGTTGGAGCAACACGATACCTTATACCTTTCTCACCTTTCCCTTCTTCTTCTTCTCTTTTTTCCTTTTCACGGCCGTCGAATCCAGTTGTATATCTATACCTATATTCGCTTAGGTATCGACCGTCAAGCCATTCGTTTTTCGTACCCTTTTCGTTCGCTAAACCCTTTTTTTTGCTGCATCCCCTGTTCTCTGTGTTTACTGCCTCTTGAAGTGTAGAAAAGATGCATTCGTTTCAGCGTTTAGTTATTGAAACAGAGGAGCGGGGGGCCGCGCCGGGGCCGTCGCGAGCCTCAGAAGCAGCGGCGCCATCACACTCGCCCGAAGGAACAGATGCATCCGAAGCGACTTCTGCTAAAGGAACATCGGCCCAGGAGACTTCGCCGACAGAGCCACCACGGCCAGCTGTGGCATCCGGAACCCCCGCCTCTGCACCACTTGTCCGTGGTGCTTTAACGCCGGGTGTTAATCAGGAGAACTCATCTAGGACGGGCCCGCGCCAGCAGCCCGCGCAACGGCAACAGAATCCACAGGACCCTGATGCTATTGAACACGTAGCTATCGCAGGATCAAGTGAAGTTGTGCCCCTTAACAAGCCTGAGCCGATAATCTTGAGAGGCACTTTACCCCGTTACGCACATGTTAGACCAATTGGTCGTTCCAAGATCCCAATGCATGACAACTTCCAAAACATCCCTAACCATAGCTATCCGACCTTGCAGTCTTTCGTTCAAGAAGCTTTGGACAATGCCTTTAAAACCATTATGGAAAAGGGGCCAACTTCCCAGACTTCTGAAGAACTAAAAAAATGGAAACCGAGTGGATTCGAGGAGCCCTGCCACTTTTCCCGACGTGAATTTACGCGGGAGGTCGACGAAAATTGGTCAGAAGACCGCCAACTCGATCCGAATAAAATTGCGCAAGATACAGAGGAGGTTTGGTATGGGAGAAGGTCTTGGCACACAGATGATTGGAAGGGTCTGCCGAACCCGTCTATCCCGTATAATGACTTACGAAGTTATTGGAAAGATAATCATATCAAGAATCTTCGTACTTTCGGGAGTAGTGTAAGGAAGACTACCAAAATAGCGACCTACGACTGTTCTGAGCTTGAATTGGTTAACTGGAGAGATGTTACTGCTGAAGGTATGTATGCTTCTACATATACGCCTTGGTAGGGAAATAACGGTATATGAGGCTAACAATATGAAGTTTGCTGGATCAAACATTACAACTGCTTTTCCAGGAAAAGACGTATGTTTGCGGTTCTCGTGCTCACTGCCTCCAGGGCCCTGGACCCTGCAACATTAAATAACGCGGAAGATGACCTTCCACTCTACCGCGACACTGCCGACTCTCGCCCAGAATATAACCGCCCGACAGTCCCCCCTGGTGAGTCCGAAGCCGGTAGCCCCTCTCAGGCAGAACGACCTGCGCCTATCGGACCTACACCTGCAGAAGGACGTCCGGAAGGCTGGATCGATAGCATGTTTGTTGTCCATCTTCCCCTTGATCCAAAGGGCATTCCAGGCGAACCGGAGGTAAAGGACCGCTGGTATAAAAAGACACTGTACCCAGTATACGCTTCCGTTGGGATGGTCCGACAGAATGTGAGGACCCAAGAAGAAGTGGACAATAATATTCCCGGAAAATACCAATGGTGGTTTGCACTTGGACTTCCACCAAAACCAAAGACCAGCTTGCCGTCCCGTTGGTTGTACCACTTACGCTTGGGTGTACCGCATGAGATCAAGCATGAACCGGAGTCAACCCTGTGGTTCCTTCGGATAAGACACAATACATCCCAGGCAAATTGATTGTGGCCTGGCCGACTCTCGTCGATTTGTGAAGGTGGTTCGGTGGGTGTTATTTTGATGGTGATTCTGCTGTTTCTAAATTGTGAGCCAAGGCGGTGCAAATGGTCGGTTTGATTTAATGCTGTTTTGTGACCTCGTATGCTTAGCATACCCCTTGAAAGGGTAGCTAATCAGTCATTCATTTCAACTTGAATACCAACTCTTTTACTGCCCTTTTCACCCTGTATATAATATTCAAGCGGCACCTGCCAGATAATTAAATGAAGTCGCCTACTCTCATTATACCGCGGTAATGCATTGGTCTATCTAGCTTAGAGCGAGAAGTTACTGGTAGGACTCCGCTGGGTTGTATACACATTCGGTAGAATATATGATAATTGACATGAAAAACAACGGTTATAGGGAGGGAGGAAGTTATACAAGGAGCATCACTAGAATTAAAAGCATATTTACAACATCTCCTTCAACAATATGTTACAGTAAGCAAATTTTATTTACCTTTTAGACCGACTCGGAGCACAAGGCGAGTATAAGCAGAACTCTGCTATTACCATGCAACAAACTGCTCCTAACGGGTTAGCTGTTATTGTGAGTAAGATTTCATGATTAGAGTCAGCGAGGAAAGCTGAAATGACTGCAAAGGCCATTACTTATGAAGGGCATATTTAAAATGCGATCCAATGGATTTTGCTTAAACTATAGTATTTCGATACAAAAGCTAGAGAGGAGAATAACAGACATGCTCCCGACCGCCCCATCCCATGAATGGTAGGCATTAAAAGGGGTATAAAATTCATTAATCAAAATGCAGAATGATACTCCATAATCGAGACCCAACCCGAATTTGATCATTTTGAACTTATTTTCTTTTTTAGAGTGGTGCCATCAACTTCCGCTTGTAGGCTTCAAGGTTATCGTTGACATTGCTCAGGTTCCGCTTCCACTAGGCCGAACACTCGAGAGAGGTATAGGTAATGTGTTAGAGACAGGAGTGGCTGTTTCACTGTTGCCACTGCCTGAACCAGCTTTCAAGGTTTTATCGGAGCTATCATCAACACTGGCAGCATTGCTTAGTTGACCACGTAGCCTGATGACTTCGCTTTCTAAGCCGTTCACCCTATCCTCGAGTGCTCGCATATAATTCCAGATTCTGTCCGAGGACGGTATGTTTAGACTGGGACTAGGAATGGATAGTTGTCGGTTGGGTTGATCGCTTGGTACGCGAGAATGCGGTGAATGAGTGAAATACGTTGTACCTGACATACTCGACAGAGTGCCATTTGCATTGAAACCTTCACTTGAAGGAGCACTGGTGTAGCTGCTATTGCCGCTACCGGTACCGGAACTGAGAGCTGCGTTGCTGTCAATGCTGGATGACGGATGTGGTGAATGTTGGGGTGGGTGAGAGCTGGCGCGGTTGTGGTGAGAACCTTGCTGCTGAGAATTTAGAGTAAAGCGGGAGTCGGTAGGATTAAGGCCAAGTGGCAGCGGGAGATGTGGGGTGCTTGCTTGTGAGCCGGGGTGGCTTAGAGTGCCGCCTGGTGATGAGACAGATGAGAAAGGTATGCCTAATCCTGTCGAGCCGTTGCGAGCTTGAGAGTGATACTGTGAAAGGTTAGGGGAGTGGGTTTGTCGGAAAGTATTCTCGGGGCCATGGCCGAGTTGTCGTGCAGCAGCGCTGTTAGGGGAAAGGGGCTTTGGAGACTCAGTCATCCCTGATTGCGCATACATAGAGGGAGATGAAGCGCCAGCCGGGAAGGAAAGGTGAGAGCCAGCCTGAGAAATAGAAGATGTAGATGAGTTTGAGCGCTGGTGAGTATTGACGGGGGGAAACAGGCCGCCTCCGCCACCAGCGCTGCTACCGCTTGCGCTTTGTTGCGAGCGACTAGCAGCAAGTGGTGGATATGTGCTCGATTGATGAGATTGCTGGAATGAGACATGACGGGCGGGGCCAGGTTGAGACTGATGCTCTGAAGGGCTGCCTTTCTTGATAGAAGGGAGATTCAGACGCATTTCATCCTCCTCATCCATTCTATCCGGTTCCGTATACATAAGCCCCTCCATCGCATCCTCTGCCACAGGGCCAGGCCCGGCGCTCCCGTCGCCAAAGTCATCCTCGCCAGCGAAACTTCCCATGCTAGACCGTCTGCCTGCGCATCCACCAGGCCCTTTGTTGTGTCGAGCCAGAGCATCGCCACGCGCAAACCGCCGACCACACTTATTGCATATATGCGGCCTTTCACCAGTGTGTAATTTTGTATGACGTTTTAAATCGTGTAATCTTCTGAACCGGGACTGGCATGTTTGGCAGACATAAGGCTTCTCCTGGCTGTGGGTGAGTAGATGGCTCTTTAAATTGTGATGGCGGGTGAATTCGGTGGCGCAGTACGGGCATCGATGCTGCTTCTTCGAAGAAGGGGAACGGGCTCCAGCTCGGTTAAGCCCCGAGTGTGGGAGACTCATTCCGCGCCGGGAGTCGCTGAGACTACCTGCAGCTGGCATGGGAACGGGATAAGAATAGGACTTGTTTCCGGCATCCTCTATTTCATTATCATCTCTCTGCTGGGATTTATCTTCCGAGGGGCTAGGCTCATCTATGGGGCCAGGGCTAGCCACTGTCGAACTGTTCATGAGCGTAGGTGGATTATCACCGTTGTCGATATCATCGGCAGCGCTAGATGGGCTCCTGCGAGAGTGTATTTCTTCAGAAGGAGTCTGTTTGAACAATCGGTTGCTGGACCGAATGGGATGATGCTCGTGTCCTTCATCCACTATCGTTATCTCCGGCGTCCTCCTGACGTGCTGTATGTTACCACTCTGACGCTGCTCGTGTTCCTCCTCCGTAAGTTGGTTGGTAGACGTCATTGAAATCGTAGCTAGCCGCTTACTCCGCTCGGCTAAAGATATAGAGGTGACGTTCAGTCCTGCGTTTGCGATAGACGATAGGTTGCGCTCGTTTTTCAAGTCGTCAGATTTCAAGAAAATTGGGATTGGGTTAGGTGTCGGAGTCGCGGAGTTAGAGCCTCGACCGTTCACGGATCGAGAGGATGGGCTTGGAGAGCAGGCCGGTTCCGGAGCCTGTGTGAGGGATTCAGCCATGCGAAGGCTGCCGGTGTGGCCAGCTCGGTGGTCTGCTCTGGGTCACCCTGCCCAATACTGAGGATTGTGAACGGGCTGGCGGGTATTCTTGACTGCTAAGACTGATTAACCGACTGGCATCAGGGTAGTGACTGGATGTAAGGCGACAAGATAATGAAAAAACAGTTGAAGGAGCACCCCGTACCCTTCCACGAAGATGGGTTTCTTGAACTAGCAAAAAAAAATTGCGACGGTGATCACGTTTACAATCTGCAGCGCAACGTTCATGGACGGCACGCGAGGGCAACGAAACGGTGGGAGGGGATGGTACAAGAAGAAACGATGAAACAGACCTTGCCAGCGCGGATTAAACGACGGCGAAGGCAAAGTAAGGAAAGGAAGAATGACACTCACGGTCTTGGTAGAGGTGGGCCTGGATGTGCCGGCGTTGGAGGAGTTGTGGCGCAAGCTGACGGGCTAATCTCGAAGGAAGTTGAACTGCTCAGGTAGGGTGCAAACCTGCCAGCCTCGGGTCCAAGGTGATCGACAATATACCTTGACAGAGCCAATACGTCCGGGATGCTATAACCGCGAATATTCGCTGGCAGGTGTGACGTGAGGGACCCGCGAATCGAGACGAGCGCCTGTTCCACGCAGGCAGCGAAGGTGAGAAAGCGAGAGTGTAGCAGTGCGTAGTCGTAAAGGCGCAGGCGCAGGCGTATTGGAGCAATTCTAGCCGTTCGTACGGAGTAGTCAGGCGACCAGGGCCGGTGGAAGTAGCTTTTATCCTAAATTGAATTAAGTATGCACTGGCCGAGCTTCAACGACCCCAGAGCAAACCAAAAGCTGCAGCAGCCAGACCCCGGGAGAAGGCGGTAGGGGGGGGGAATGTGCACTGGACAATGGCAAGGCGGCGGCAAATCGCAACAGGATCACCAGGCGGAGCGACTGCAACAGGTTCCAGGTACCCTGTACAGATACTTCGTGGACAGCTTAGCTTGCCTTGCTGCTGTTAATGGCAAAGCAGAGCGAAAAACGGCGTGTGAGGCGGAACCGGGGCGCGACAGCGCCACGCCGATTATTAAGTGGGAGGACGCCTCTGCAGAAGCTTTGACTTGACCAGAGCAGACAGGCAGAAGGGGGACAATACGGCGCACCCGGGACGGCAGCGGTTGCTACGGCCGGCGTCGCTGTGGCCGAATATCAAACCGGCCCCTTTGTCGAGGGCGCAGGGAGCGAAGGGGTGAAGTTGAAGTTTCGCTGTTCGGGGCTGATTTCGCTGTATTTTTAGATTTGCACGCGGAGAGAGCGAGAAAGGGCGGCGTGTGACCGTACGATACCGCCGGCGGTGCCTTTCGATACGGCGATACGCGGCTCGTGGCCGAGCTGCGGCTCAGCAGCGCAGCCGGGGGGCGTCTGCGAGCGCTGATTGGTCAGGGGGGCCCCAGCCTGTCCATACTGTGGAGAATCCCCTGTCATACGGTTCTGTCATGTAATGTAAATACGACAGCTGAGTCAGCGAGAGTCTGCCTTAGAGGGAGCAGGAAAGGAAGATCTAAATCTCTTACAATAAGCATATGGGGGTAGAGACAGGATGGGGGGAAGAGAGAGGTGGAGAGGATAGAGAGAGGCAGAGGGAGGCAAAAGAAGCACCCGGGCTGGCCAGATGAGTCTTCAGACGGCCCTCAGGCGGTCTCGCCATGGGATATGTCAAGTTTTGGCGCCTCATGCACGGCGGCGGTTGAGGAGTCAGGCCGGTTTCTAGAAGGTTGCCGCCTTGTTTTATCTTTCAACACCGGCGTGTTTACAAAGTATCCCTCGCCGTATCTCGCTGAGGCGGTGTTTTGGCGGCTGTGCGATGACGGAGATCCCCTCTCGCGAAGCCATACGGAGACCAGAACTACCCCAGGCTTCGCCGAGTTGGCTGATGGAGTACGGGGTACCAGCACAACCTGTTCTTGCCGATATGCCTGCGAAACCGACCTGGAACTTGCAACTGGCCTGGTCCGGGGAAAGGTTCCTTTATGCGCGGCTGGTGATTGGCAGACCTCAATCCTCTGTGGCTTCAATGCTCCAACCTAAGTAGTTAAGGGCAGACAGCAAGCTTGCCTGCGTATCTGCCATGGCAGCATTGCTTTTTTTCTCTTTTGGCTGGACGGTCACTCACCAGCTTTATTGAGCAGGCCCATCCTTGTCGTTGTCGACCGAACAATCTCCACCTGGTCGCGGCGTCCTTTTTACCTTGGCTATATTTAAAAAAGCTTTCAGCTCTTTAACCCCCGAGTCCTTTGAGCGAGGGAGGACGCCTTTCTTTTGTTTGCCACTATTCTATTATATCAATTTCAATCAGAACATAATCGTGGATGGCAGCCTCTGGAATATAAGTTACACCGATGGGGCAATGCTCTGATTCCAGCAACACGAAAACATATGCATGCACCCGATGGTGGCAGGGCCCCTTCGATAGTTTTTATTTTATGACCATAGAAAAAGACTGTTGCGGGAAGAGAGACCAAGAACTACAAAAATAAAAAAGAAATTCCATGGACATTTTCAAAAAGTGAGATTAGGAACACCAGCTGAATTGATGCATCAAGCTCTTTGTTCATAAAAGGGACAATGATAAAACGCTAAAATTGATAAAAGAAGGAAGCCAAAAATTGTTCGCAATCAGATTCCTAGGAAAATTAGAACAATATCCATCCAAACCATCACACAACATGCAAAAAGGGGGTATCATCAAGCTCTTGTTTGGTCATAGTCTTCAACTCAATAGCCATTCAGGCATTTCCCTTCTCTGCATTCCTCCTCTTCGCTTCCTCTAATGCCTTTCGCAGCCTTTCTTGTTGCTCCTCCTCTGCATTTGCTGTATTTGTACCTAGAGCAAGAGTGGTAGGGAGGCCAACTCCCAATGTGGGGGGCGTCTCGGATGGAGGGGCTGTTCGCGATCGCGAACCGGGGCCCGAAGGCGGCGTCAGGGACGAGTCCTGATCAACGCCCACTGCCTCCTGGACGGATTCTAGTACTTCCTCGATGTTCATGATGATAGCCTGATGGCTCGTGCGTACACTGGCCATCCTACTCTTCAAGTCTTCCTCGATTTTCTTATCCTCCTTCTTCTTTTCCTCCTCCAAGCGCCGGAAGATCTCGCTGCTGGATTCAGCGACTTTCGCTTCGCCCACAGAAACTTCATAGTCTGCATTATTCAAAAGGCGGTCGGCGACTCCAAAGCTTTCTAGAACAGACTCAGAATTGGCACCGAGGAACTTGACGAGATCGAGAGTATTCTGTAAAAGGCTCAGGCCACCGTCGGGAACTAGACTAGGCGTCGTGCGGATGAGATCAGTATCGAATTTGTTTATTTTGGTTGAGATATCATCTAGCAGACGCTGGTTCTCGCCGATTCCGCGCATGCTTGCGTCATCGAATATATCCATTAGCTTATTTGTGCGTTCATCCCTGGCCTGCGCCGCGTCAAGGAGCGTCCTCTGTTCCAAGGCCGTGAATTCCTTGTCCATTTGCTTTAATGCTGCAGTTTCGCCTAGGAAAACATAGTAACGGCGCTCTGCCTTCTTCCTGCGCCGTTCCCGCTCCAGCACGCCTGCCACTCTTTTACAGTGCCGGAGTTCGAGCTTTTGGAAAATATCCACAGCATTCCGCATCGCGTGGGAAAGCTGGAACTTTGCCAACCCTGAAGGCTTTCCGCCTTCGGGCTGCAGCATCAATGTTGTCTCATTATATAGATCCTGTAGCCGTTTGATCTCTGCGGCGAGTCTATCATCGACACGAGTAAACACTATCTCCACATATTTTTCGAACTCTTTGCGTTCCTCATTTAGCTGTATTTGAGCCTCTGTTTGTTTGAATTCATCTTCCAGCACATTGATATCGGAGTATCCGATCTCCTTGTCATTGAAAAGAGAGTCAATATGGCTCTCTGAATCCGACTGGCGAGCCTGGCGTTGTGTGTTGACCTGGGCTTGGCGGGTGGCCGCACTATTATCCCATGCTTCATGTGTTTTATCTATAAAGGTGAAGTCCTGGGGGAAGTTGTCGACCTCTTCACGTATCAAAGCGACCCGCGAGTTCTTATCCAGGTGGGGTGGTGCACCAGGAACCAAAGTCTGAAGCTCGTCAAAGATTACACTTGACACACCTTTCTTGGGTAGAACAGGTCTATTCCCGAGGCTGGTTCCTGGCCGATGACTGCGGTAAGCAACACTTTTTTCCCTGACTAAACCTAAGAAGGTTTCGTCGTGCTCAGCTCGTGATGCTGAGCGCTCGGAAGGGAATGCTGGGGGAGCCTGTAAGGATGGTTGAGCCATCACTCGGCCGCTTTCTACAGATGCGAGGCGAAGTGCATTATATCCTTGGTAAGCCGGTCGATTAGGAGGGGCTGGTGCAGAGCTCCCTTGTGGGGAGTCCTTGTAGCGAAACGGCGTGTAAACAGCGTTCAATGGCTCAACTGTATTTGACTGGTTGTTCTTTGGTCGTACTGCTGACTCTGGCGGAACAGAGACTGACCTGGAGGGGTTCGAATGCGCGGCTATGCCTAAATGTGAGCTGACCATTGAGTTTCTTCCGACCCCGGATGGCCCTTGGGACCGACCAGGGTTTGAAGCCGATCGGTGCAGCCCATCTGACCCAAGAGCCTTCTGCGTGTTAGTAAGTGCTGAGGCTAATCGCGGTAGGCCACCAGGACTGTATGAGATGACATCGTCTTCCTCACTAGGTGTTGCTGGATTGGGTACAACAATGTTTGACGGCATCATCGATGATTGCGCCGGTGGATCGCTCACCCCAGGGCAAGGAGTAGATACTGGCGGGGGTGTAGGGGTGGAGATTGCCGTAGGTGCGGGAGCCGGAGTAGGAGCGACAGTAGCAACGACCTCAGGTTTTGCTACAGGTGGTTGTTGTTCAAGAATGTTATCCACGTTGTAGAGAATGGCACGCAGTTTTGACTCTTTATGCATAAAAGCCGAGAACAACTTATACTTCTCTTCGTCAGACTCTGTTTCTGATTCCTTCCGGAGCATAGTGACGTATCGCGTCAGGGAAGATTTATACCACGGATCCAGATCTTCGTACGGATCTGAAATGGTCACTATCGAGTGAATAGGTCGACCATCGGCTCTAGATAGCGAGCGCAACGGACTATGCTGTGGAGACGAATGTATGTGAGATACAGGTGTAGTTACACGAGGGTATTCAAACGTGGAGATCGTGCTAGAACGTTGATGCTGCTTTGGCTCTGGATAGCTAGGCTGCTGGTTAGCTGTCCCAACCACTGGCTGTGACCAGGCTTCAATAACACCATCGATTGCCTTAGCGTCCACAGGTGTACCGGCTCCAAAAGAGCTAACACTATCTAGGCGACCAGCGAGGTTACCTGGGCGGTCAGGTAAATGTTGTTCGTTACCCTCAACGGGTGAAATTATATGCGTTCTCGACTGTGAAGGCTGTTCTGGCGAGACTTGACCTGACGGTACTGTTGCTTGTTGCTGTAAGGCCGGCTGAGTGCTTGGGATTGGGGCCCGGGGAGAAGGATCTGACGGCAGTTCAAATGTGCTCGCCTTGGCAACAGAAGACTCTGTCTTTGAAGGAAAGGTAGCGGTATCGTCCACTTCCTCTCCGGTCGCCGTGAAATGCTCCCAATCAGATGGACCGCCAAACCCTAGGGCCGATGCACTTGTGTCAGCAGCTGTGACAGTTTTGTTTGGAGCCGTGGCGGCTGTGGCTGGAGGCGGTGTGTTAGTAGCCATGGTTGCCCGAGCAGAAAGCGGCGAAATGGCTGGGCCAGGGGGGGCTGCGGGCACTTGAGTTGCTGGGGGAAGTGGCTGTTGTAAATTGCCATCAGCCGGTGGAGGGCTGTGTAGGTGATCTCGCGCCCCGCCTACTGGAGATTGGAAGTGGGTATTGCTTGCTGTGTTCGCAGTAATCGGTACGATAGGAGGCTCAAATAGGGGCGCCACTGGCTGCTGTTGCTGCTGCTGCTGTTGCTGCTGCTCTGGAGGTGGAAATTGATACTGTTGTTGCTGCTCATGTTGATATGGCGTTTGCTGATACTGTTGGTGTTGCTGTTGGTCATTTTGAAATGATGCCTGCTGATTTTGCTGCTGCTGATCAGGCTGAAACTGAACCTGCTGGCTTTGTTGCTGCTGATCAGGTTGGTAAGGCACTTGATGTTGTTGCTGCTGCTGTTGCGCTGGTGGATCATAGTGATGGGTTGGAGGATGCTGAGAGTATACTGGGGCGGTTGGCCATGCGGAAGCCGGACGTTGGATCGGTGCTTGATACGCCGAAGGCAACGGCGGTAGCTGTGGTGGTGGACCACTTTGGTTGATACCATAATTCTGGCTTTGGTCAAGGGGTGGCGGTTGCTGCCACGGCTGCTGGGGAGGTGGTGGCTGTATTGGGGGATATTCCGGGCTGTTTATGCCCTGACTGGGAGGATAGTATGGCTGGTTTGCTTGAACAGGCGGCTGTTGCCATTGTGGCTGCTGCACTTGGTTGAACTCGAACGCGCTGGCGGGACGAGGCTATACAAAGACTTAGCTGGAGAGCTTTTGGACAAAGGAAGCACTTTTTCTTACCGGAAGCGGAGGTGGCACCCCTTGTTGGTCGTGTATGCTAGGCTGATGCTGGTGCTGGTTGTATTGCTGGTTATATCGAACCCCCCATCGCGCAGTGTCCTGCTTGTTCTGGTCGAGCGCGGGGGTGCCCGGCATGGGACCATATGTATTGGGGTTGTACGTCGACTGAGGCTGCGCATTCGGTGCTTGATCGCCGCCTTGCCATTGCTGAGAGTGGTCGCCGGCCGGTGGGAGCGGCGGTGGAGGGGGTAAAGGGGGCTGTTGCTGCTGTTGCTGTTGCTGCTGCTGCCACTGCGGATGCTGATATGGGTTCTGCGAGCCGTACATGGCTTCTCTGAGGGCTATATCGAAACAAGGTATCAGCACTAGATCTAGTCCGCAGAAGAGAGCTGTACTGACCCAACGCGATGTCCTATACGTTTAATATTGTCCGTGGAGCGCAGGATAGGCTCAGGGTTGGGCTCCCGTGGGCGTATCCAGGGGTCATCCAAACCTTCGGGCGAGGTACCGGAACCAGAGATCTCTAGCTTTCCTCGTGGTTTTCCTTCGCTGTGAGAGACGAGCAATTCTGCCTCGCGTACTCTGCGAGCTGGAGGGGCGGGGGTTGTGACGGGCAGTGTTCGCGATGCTGTCGATGCGGTGGGTCGAGTATCTCGTCAACTACGTGTGATCAGGCGCGAAGAAGAGTTGTAGACGTCTAGCGCGACCATCAGCAGGTCCAGGTCACGCCGGGTTTCTAACGGTCAGCTTGCGGCGTCCTGGGTGTTGCTAATGCTGCTCGTCTGTCGCACCTTGAGCTGTGACGAAGTGAGCGATGGTGACGGAGGCGCAGAGCAAAGCGCGAGCTCTCCCGCCCGCCAAGGTGGCTAATTATAGCCATCCAGCAGATCCGACCAGCCAAATATTTCATATTTCAGCGTACGGACGAGTTGACTACCCGGGGGGGCTGGTTACAGAGACAGGTCCCTCTCTCTATCTCGTACGGAGTGTGCATACGCATGGATTCAAGGGGCGTGGCTATTCGACGAGAGATGGCCTTTGTAAAACGCCAAACGCCTCGCAAGGACCGGAATCGTTCAACGCGAGAGTCGATTCTTTGACTATGGCTATGGGACGAGCTGTTCATCTATCTTCCCATTCACGTTGATCAGCCCTTTCTGAAGTGTTGATGGCTCTATATACTCCGTGCTGGCCTTTCCAACAGTGACTGAACCTGGCCGGGAAATTGCCGGTAAAAGAAACCAAGCCATGTTTCTTTGACAAGGCGCTGTTCTTGCGCCATTGTTATAGCTAATAATGGTGTCTAAAGCGTTATCAGTGCTTGGTTAAAAGGCCTTTATCTTAAAGGACGTCAACGATGCTGTCTCTTTGGGGAATCGAGACACTTCCGCACGCAGACATCCAAAGGACAGGAAGATGAACGTATCTTTCGTGTCATTATCCTTTGAATCCTTTTATCTCTCATTTGAATGCGCTTTGTTTTTAACCTGCTAGAGATACCCTTTGATAACCTCAAGGATACAATAGAACCTGACTTCCGCCACTCTAGCTCATCCGTGGACATCTCAACTACAGCTTGTCTCTTCCACCCTCATCAACATCGCCCAACGCTTCAAACATTTTCAAAATTCTAAGACCGGTTGCTGGCATACCGTTCTCAAGAAGTCGTTTTATCGTACCTCAGACGGGCTGGCCCGGAGACCTTGTGCTAAAGATACCCCTATACCATTAGCCACACAGATCGCCTCAGAGGTACAAATATTTGACTCATTCCTAAATGGCGGAAAGCAAGCCTCAAGCAGCATATCCAAACCCTCAAAGACCGATTGAATGTCAGGTACCAGTTGGATCTGATCTCGCTGCCCCAGCATTTCCTGATAGACCAACTCTATTCAACGAAGTTGAGTGGGGGGCTTTTCCTTCTGATGAGGATATATCAAAAGCCTACAAACTGTGGTCAATTCCAAATGAGACGCTTACGGCCTCCCATCCTTCGACGAGTGTCCCGTCCGCTTGCCTCGCACGGAACGTATACGAAAGCATTCTAACGTCCTCCAACCTATCAGTTGATAAAGATCAGTTCGTCCGTCATTCTCGTGAAGCCGATGAAGATTCTACTGTCTGGACTTATAATGAAATATTCGGCACGGAACCAGAGGAGCAACAACGAATGCTGGATACCAATACTCCAACTGTACTTGTTCATGGTTACGATCCCCTCATTGACACCAAATATTGGACTAAAGCCAAACTTCAGCCAGAGCTTCGTTCCCGGGGCATTGACGCCAACGCCTTGGTTCAGACATTAAGGCAAAGGCTTTATGATGATGAACTACAGAAATTACAGGTGGCAGCGCCTCCCAGAAAGGAGGATAAGGGTAGCATTCTGCCGTTCCAGGATCTATCGGAATGGGGTATTCAACGAGCACCCGAAGACTCTATGCTGAGAATATCCTCACATGGAAGGTTTTCGGCTCTTGATATGTACACTTGGGCAATTTCACTCAGCCCATATAACCCGACGTACTGGACTAGTCGCGCGTATTTACATTATCAGATGGGTCATTTCGACTTAGCGCTTGGCGATGCATATCGCGCACAGCTTTTATGTGAGAAACTTGTCAATCCTCTGAAACGCCACATCCAGCCTGGTCTCTACATACGGATATGGGATGCCATCGAACGTCATATATTGCAAATACACGACGAAGAAGCCGAATTACCTAAAGAAGTTGAGCTCGTACGAACAGGAAACGGTGTTAATCACTTCGTCCCCATTCTACGCAAAACGATACATCATATCATAGTACTTAGCTTGCTGGCAATGCAGTGCTGGGAGGATTATGCTGCCACAGAACCGTACTTGAGGACACGACTGGTTATGGCTGACCGTGACAATATCGCAATCCAGCAACGGGAAGCGAAGTTGGCAGAATTTACTCGAGACGCGGCTAAAGAAAAGCGCCATAATTACCTTGAATATTTTTTCGAGCGGCATTATGGCTTCATTACGTGTCGTCAGTATCCATATGAATCTTGGGATAGCGTCCATGCCCTTTCAGAGATCGCCCAGAGGATTAATGAAGATATGATCAATAAGTCCCAAGCCCAAGCCTACAGGCCTCAGCATCTAGAAGTCTCTGTCGACGGCGGTCATCGACTGGCGGTCTACGCCGACGAAGACGTGCCTAAAGGGGCTGTTATCTACGTGGACGAGCCGTCCATTCGAGGCCATCTTCAGTGCCTATCCAGATCTTCGCAGCATCGTTGTGAAAACTGTAAACGACCAGTCACTGCTATACCGCCTATTCTATGGTTTGATAAAGGTAAAAAAGATAGTCAGGCAGCCAGCTCTCGGGAGCCGCGTTGTGATTGCGCCAATTTTTACAGGACACCCTTGTACTGGTGCGCTGCAGGCAATGATTCGACCTCGCTAACTCCAAAGTCAACACGGTCTTCCTCGCCTGCACACACGAGCCGAAAGACTCGTTCTCACGCCGAAAGCTTTGATTCGGAGGATGAACAATCCATTGGAAGAGGCAACTCTAGCAAACGACAAAAGACAGGCAATAATGTTGCTACGTCCGCTAAAAATAGTGTTTCATGCCTAGAAATTGCAAGGTCCTTATATCATAACCGTGTATGCGGGAAGGATTGGAAATGGCTGCATGATGCTATGCGGCCAAATCGTTGGCCTGAAGGATCTGTGCCTGAAGAGTTGGGCACACTTTCTCATACCAACGAGCAACATGGAACTCTGCTGAGCTTGCTATTAAGAGAAGTTTTCGACATCACGCTTCTCAGGCGCCAAACTGACAATAAACCGAACTTGCTTGCATACGAAATCGACGAGTTGATGCCAATTTTACAATGGTCGTCCCTCGGCAAAAATGTGCCTTTCTCCTTCGCAGCAAATATCCAAGTGCCTTTCGACATTCTTTCATGCCTAGGTGTGAATATATTTCGAGATCTTTCATTTGATACGTGGGTAATCCAGGTAGTGCTTAGAAAACTGCTCTTGTGTGCTATCCCATGGCGCTCCAGCGACGACGACGGAGACAAAGACATCCCCGAATCTCAGAAAGAGAAAATCAAACGCACGAAAGAGATTACCAAAATAAGTGATAAGGACGCTGATGAGGCTATGCCTTCTTTCCCTAATCTTTATGTCTTCCCTGTTCTGTCAATCTTCAAACACGCCTGCCCGCCCCATCACAACGTAGATTGGCATTGGGATACAGAAATTCCAAATCGGCTTATTTTGCATGCTAACAGGGCAATAAGAGGTGGGGAGGAGCTGTTCGTGCGCTACTCAAGACTTACTCTTCCAAACGACACAGCACATCGACTCTTCGGGAGGGCCTGTGATTGCGCTGGTTGTGGACGAGGTGATCTAACGCCGGATATGCATATGCCTGATGAGTATTACGGAAATACAACTAGTGAGGACGAAGGGCCAGAGCCTGAGGAGCCTTCTTCTAGTGCGAAACCGAGGGATGGGTCATTTAGTGCGAAACCGAGGGATGGGGCCCTGGACCACAACCCAACTCAAGAATCACCTCCTGGGCCAGGCCAGGACGAAACATCCGGTGACAATCAGGAATCTGAAGGCTCCTCAGAACAGAGGAGCGAGGAAACCGTTGAAGGAGCAGAGGCAGAAGATGAAAACCAGGAAGAGCTGGAGGATTATCAAAGCAGTTCTCATGAAGAACGAGCAGATTCAGAAAACCAGGAGCCATTAAATAGTATTCTTGAGGCAGACAGGTTTCTAGCCCAGCAAGCTTTAGGGCTACTGCCTTCCTATGGCCAGGGGCATGCTCCAGCTCCTATAAACAATTCCGATCAGTCAACGCAGCGGGACAGTACGCGTTCCCCTGGCCAAATGCTACCTCCTCAGCAGAGTTTCGAGATGAGCCCCGATTACTCTAACATTCGGCCTCTCCCAGTTCCGCGACCGCCCTTACGTCGTCGGGGCACCATCCGTCATAATGGAGTTATGATGACAATCCAGGAGTTTAATACCCTTCATATGGAGGAGGCGACAAACAGACAGCATGAGGAGTATGAACAGCAAGAAGTACAGTTGGAACAGCATAGAGACACAAGTCAAGACCGCAATGACGATAGAGATCATATCTAGTTTTAGTTTAGTAGTCAGAACTGGTGGAGCTCACTAACAAGTCATAAGCTATACGACAAACGTTTATCGTCGAGTGTAATTGTTTTTAAACATATGTGCCTTCGCTTGATTAAAGTTCGTAGAGAGTGTGCTGTCATGGTTGAGATTTCTATATCCTTAAACGGACAATAGAATGAGCGCTTCACCATCTTACCATTTGGTTCCTGCGCTAAGTCTAAAGATGTTGAAAAACGTTAGATCCAAGCGCTGATTCAATAGAGACTAGCACAGTGCTGTTGACTATAATTTCTTTCCGCTGGGCCATGATGCAGAAAATATGTTTCCAAAGTCTTGAACTCGTAAGAGTATAGCGCCAATACCGTGTGGGAAAGGACGCGAATACCTTTGGGCATCTAAATCGCGTCTTTCAAGAGAACATCCCGAGATTTTGGTAATAACCAACTAAGCCAGGCTTTCGCTGGCCCTTAGGGACAATGTTCGTCCGTCTCGCTGTTTTGGGTGGGGGAAAGTGGTTATCTACTGCTTCAGTATGTGTACATACCCATTTACATACCCATTCCAATATCCCGCGAGCAATTTCAGGGTCCTGATGTCAGGGATATACGGCCGGAGAAAGGTTGCAGATGGACAATAGAGAGCCTGAAGTCCGCGATTGGGTACCTCCATCCAGCGGTGGCGAATCTAAAATCCCCTGTATAGAGGCGCATACAGAAGAGTTATTTGTAATAACTAGCAGTTGCGATAAGTAGTTAAAGATGGACGCCGCTCGGAGAACGTGTTCAGTCTAGACGAGACCCGGATGTGCCAGGATGATCGCTTGACGCAGGACGGTAAACCCTGTGAATAGACATGTACAACGCAAATAGCATGCAGGAGCAGCCTAAGCGGTCAGACTGTCCGTTGGATCAGCCTATCAGGCAGGGGTACCCGACTTTCCCGAGCATGGTATCAACCCTGGAGGATAACAGAAACGATCGGCCGGTGTCAAAGTTGAACATGTGATTGAAAGTTTGATAGATGATGAACAACCATGTGGAGGACACCTGCTCGAGTGGCCTGCAAGCGGGACAGCATCGTTGGGCAAGAAAAGTGAGGCCGGAGTGGCCGCATAAGTTGGCGTGCGGCACAGCAGTCCAGAGATAGACGAGATAGCCTCATCCCGAGGGCCTGCGGCCAATAAGGGGCGAAAAGAGCGCCGTGCCAGAGCAGCCCAAGGCAGGGTATCGACCTCCGTTTCGCATTCTGCATTTCTCCCTCCGAACGGCCGTCCGTCTGCTTCTCTTGAGGCTCTCTCTCGATACTATGTGTGAAGGGCAGAGGGAAAGGTCGACGTCGAATTAGGTAGAGAAAGGCTAACTGCCGCTTAGTCATACCCGGTCGGAGCTCCCCCTTTTTTTCTCCCCGACTTCGACCTCAACGAAACGATCACCGAACAAGCTGCAGCCAGCAGCTTTTTTGTCTGCGCCGTAAGCCCCAGTTGCGCAGTCCGAAGCGGTGCGCACCCTGAACCGAGTGCCCTGCTAGTGCTCCGTATTTCCTTTTTCACCGGCATTCCTTCCCCTCGCTTTCCCGGCGTCTTTCGTCCCATTCTCGGTTTGATGGCACCATGCCGCGTTCCTCACTGGGCCTGGTGCTGCGTCTCTGATCGGTAGCACTGGAGAGTCGAGACCTGCTTTGATCACTATTCCAACGGCAACATGCGCTAGGATGGTTGCTGCCTTGAGGTGGGCCGTAGATTCCAGTCCTCCCGGCCGCAGGGTGGGTGGGGTGGTGCTGGCAGCAATGCATGTCTTGCTTTTTCGATATCGCCGTACGGAGACCTGACCTGACACTTAGTTAGTCCCCTCATAACGAAGCGACTGCGTTCTCGAAGGCCTTAATTCATTTGACTGTCCCCCCGGCGACCTTTAGGCGAGCAAAGTATGACGCGGTTACAGGGAGGATTTATCTCCACCTGGCGGCTCGATCAAGGAAGTTGAGGGGCCCATTGGATGTCTAGTTCCGTCATACTCATCCCGAGTCCCTGCAGTGCATGAAGTATCCCTCGGAAACTCTCTTTCGAGATCTTTTTTTGAATTATTTTCATGAGCATATTGGCGCATGCACGAACTGTGCCGCATTTCAGTGCGTTTTGCTGCCTTACCATCCTATTCCTTCCGGCGGGGGGTCAAGGGGAGACCTGGTCATTACGCCGTTATGACAGAGTGTGCTAACCATGCTATGCTCGACTAACAGTGGCATGTCGTTGAAAGATGGTCTTAGCTTCATATCCACTAACCCTTACATTACGCTCTTTATACTTTCGTACTCCGACACTTAGGGAACACAACCATCTAGCGGCATTTCAAGCGTAGGCGGCGCTTTTGGAGATACCCAGATTCGAGTTATGATTCGGCCATCTTGAAAGCTCTAGCCTTTCAGCTCCCTTGCTCCATGGCCTTCGCCTTTACATTCGCTCAAGCTGCGGACAAATCCCTTCGCCCCCTACCAGGTCGACCCGCCGTGGCCTCTGTAGATCTCGCCCTGACTCATGGGCCCTCCTTGAACTTGAAGTACAAAAGGAACTAAGTCACCCCGAAGGATGAAGAAATAACAGCTCGTGATTTCATTATAACACATTTCATCATATATATTACATCACTCCTAAGCAACTTGGCCTGGGCATAGAATGCCACTTGAAGAAGCCTACTTTCTCAACTGAATTTCTACCTCTCAATCACCTCCCCACATGTCTGCTCCTACGAAAGCATTCAATAACCTATCACTCGGAGGCGAAATGTCTGTTGCTCGTGCGGGATCACTGGAACAAGAAGAAAAACCCCTTCCCAACATCGATGTGGCTTCCGAGAGTGAGTCGGAAGAAGAATCCAGTAGCGATGATGATGGCGTCGATGATCCTTTGTCTGGTGTGACCGTCCAGGGCAGATCGTCGATCACATATGATCTCCAAAGATTGTCTCCAGATTCAAGGGTAAAAGCAAGATATGGGCTTACCGGAGACTTTTTTGTTGAAAAGTGCAGGCCGATATATGGCGGGGGCTACGATTTCCAAGTTGTCGACCAAGGCCGTGTCTACGTGGGAGATGGACCAATGAAATGTGCGTGTAGGGACTTTCAAAAGAGTGAGCTTGCATGCCGACATATTTATGTTAGTCCTCCTGCATGAAATATGTTTTTCTGATATATTGGCTGCAACTAAATCGAGATGATATACTATAGTGGCTTGTTGATCAACTCCATCGATGGGTTTTGCCTGGAAGACCATCTTCAGGGCTTCAGCTCTCGCAAGAAGGAGAATGTGCAACATTTGATCCAATGCTAGATCTGATAGGGGATAAGATGGAAGGTATTTGCAAAAAATTAAAATGGGCATACGTCGCTGCACCTGGAACTCCTGCAGATTTGTCTCAGTACAACTCAACCTATATGACCCGGCCTGAGAAAGCGAGAGATCTCCTTTCAGCTTTCAGCACGGATACACTACCTGACGAATTTCGTCCCGAGCTAGTGGAAACTATCACCCAACCCCGAACACTCGCACAGTGTGTTGTGCAAGGTGACTTTGAAGCGACCATGTTTCGTCTGGCCGTGCACGACGAAAGTGTCTATGCAAGTCTACGCAAGGTTATGCCCTCCGGTGCCCGCTCGGCTATATTTTTCGACAAGATACAAAGGAGATTACGCGCCTTATTTTCCGACTTTAAGCAATACCAGCAGAGCGGTTTTCTTAGGCAGTCCGGCTGTGTGGCCCTAGAGGTCGACGTTGTTGCCGAAGAAATCCGAGCTTATCTCCGACAAATCCAAAAAAATATGCTATCTCGGTGCCCCCATGGCTTCAAGGGTGCCTCGGAAACACTTCTTTACCTTCTCCGTGCGACCTGCCAGTACAACTATGATGCTTTTGAAGGCAATATGTGGAATCGTCCCTCGGCTCCTGGCGAAGCTCCTGAGGACCGAAATCTATATTTTCAACTCGTCTATAATATGATTGATGATGATGAATTTTTTGTGTTGTCCTGTCTCGAGTTATTGCCGGAAGATTCTCTTCAACAAATAGCGCCTCAGCTCGATACGATATTCAGCGATATGCAAGTGAATTCCGCGCCTGTGCCATATCTTCGCAAACTGCACAGCATCATAGCTGGTGATGTATCTGCAAAATCGAGTGCGGCGACCGGTGGTCACAAGCGTCCGGCTGCCGGCGCGTCGGTTAGCGGCCGAAAGAGAACAAAGTAGTTTATTCTAGGTGAGGGGCGAGTTATAGACGCTTGTCCGTCTTTTGATATTCCATCATTCGATGATATTTTGGCTGGACCAAGTTTTCGCTTTTCATCTCTATTTTCGACTCTCCGTTTAATCTCAATCCCTAGGGATATTATGTTGAATTCAACCCAATTGGAAAAAAAAATTAATCGTTTTAGCAATATGGAAACTAGACATCTATTCCCATCAATATTGGTACTAAAACCACGAAGAGTCAGGCCAAGTCTAAGACCACCCTTCCTTGGACCTCACCACGCTCCATTTCTTCGAATACCCTCGTAAGGTTTTCCATCTTTTCCACACGAAAGTGAGGTTTGACGATTCCCCTCGCTGCAAAGTCCAGCACCTCAATTGCGTCTTTCTTTCCCCCTACAAACGATCCAACGATGTTAAGGCAGCGCATGACGACTAAATAGGGCGTGCAGGAAGCAATTGGCCCCGCTTCGTTACTGGGGAGTCCAACACAAACCATTGTACCATTCACGCGTAGCAAATGTAAGCATTGTGTATAAGCGGCATTAGAGCCAGGGCAGATAATAGCTGCATGGGCACCAAGGCCGCCGGTAAGGGATCGGACCTTTTCCGTGAGATTTTTCGTCCCTTGGTCATCACATGGATATTGAGTCATGTCTATGAAATGTTCAGCCCCTGAACTAAGCACAACTTCTTCTTTCGATCCGTGATCAATGGCGATGACTCGATAGCCAAAAGCTCGGCTACATAACTGAGTTGCCAGATGCCCCAATCCACCACCAGCACCGGGGATGATTATCCACTGGCCTGGCTGGGCGCGAGAGCGCTTAATAGCAGCATATACCGTCACACCAGCACAGAGTAAAGGGGCTGCCGCATCAGAGGCTAAAGACTCCGGAATAGGGGTCACGTAATTTGCCGGCCCGAGGACATACTGCTGGAAAGTACCAGGAGTATAGTATCCAGAAATCTTTTTTCCTAAGCAATTTGCATCGTTGCCTTCATGGCAGTAGACTATGTATAAGTAGTCAGCATATGGCTAAAGCAGATAGAAGGAATTATATAGGACTATCTACCGCAATGGCCACACACGGAGGCAATGCATTTGATACCAACTCGGTCTCCGATCTTGAGACCGGAGGTTTCGACTCCAGGACCAAGTTTAACGATTTTCCCGACACCTTCATGGCCACCAACCTGGCCCTTTTGGGTCGGCGGCTGAGAACCAGTCCACTAGCTTTCACAGTCAGACCAGCCTAACAAATTATTAAAACGTTGGGGGCGAAAGCCGTACCCCATTTATCATCATGGAAAGGTCAGAATGACAAACGCCGGAATGTGTCCTAACACCAGAGAAGATTAATGCGGGCCGCTAATAATAGCTCACATTGAAGCGAGTTCATACAGATTAATTAGCACCTGGCCGACTCCAGGTTCTGGCACGTCCACCATTGTCATTTTGGTGGATATGGTGCCCGGTTCGTCATAGATCATGGCCCTGGCCTGTGCTGGTATCTCGAGAGATGCCATAGTTACTCGTATATGTTGGTGGGATTCACGTTTTACTGAACTCACAGCAGTCGAGTAGCTATAATATAAACACCGCTTTCCTCGGTGTGCAGGATGGAGGTTGAGATATAATATATAGGGAGTGTGGCTAGTATTCGCCCCCGAGCAGGAACTATATAACTCACGCCCGTTTGCACCGAGGCCCCGGAGCGGAACCCCGCACTCGGTTACTCGGGATCAGCGGGGAAGAAACGCTCCTCTTAAACTAAAGATTATGCATAGCTTGTTCGTTCTTTATGCGACTTGCCTTGTATGTAGCTTGCGGGCCGCGAATATAGAGCCTCTATTCAACATCCAGGGGGCTACTGGCGCTGAGCAACTAAGCGATAGTAGGGGTCGCTAGGTAACTAACTCAGTCATGTGTGAAGTGTCATCGGGGTGTTTGCTCTGCTTTTCGGTATCACTACGCTGACTTACTTATTCTGTGCTCCCAAAACCAACCTATCTGCGTCACCGTTATAGATCCATGGAGATATGGATAAGTTGATGGGCTGAGGCTGCGAACTTAGGTAAGGAGACGTTCGTTAGTTACGTAACGGCTATCTTCAACCGAGGTTCTTTGTCGGGGCAGAAGAATGTCACTCCGCGAGAAGAAAGACTGAATGTCGTTCTAAAAATGTTCATATTTACTATTTAAAGAGTGAGAGAAACATGAACCCCTCTCCTCGGCTGTCCTGTGATCTGGACAGCTTATATAGCATCGTGGCACTACCTTACTCCGATGTTACTCACCCCATACTTTTGCAGGAAAAGGAACAAACCTGTGGTGGGCCGGAAGTATTGGCCCAAATGTCTTAGCTGAAACAGCTTGGCCCACGAGGGCACCCCGGCAGGGATGCTGGCATCCAAAAATTACGTGGATCTTATTGGGGGCGAAGCCGAGTGAAGGGGTCTCAGAGCTCGCGTTGCTCTTCGTGTAGAATCCTTCATTGAGACACTGGAAGTCAAGGCAGCGTGGGAATGCAGATATAACAACCTACAATGCCCGGTCAAGCGAAGGAAAAACCATGAAACAGGCAAATGGCGATTTTTTGCCCTCTCCCGTCCTTCTTTTACACAGAGTTGCCATGAAATGCTCACGGAAGCTTTCCCGGCGGCAGACCCTGACGTTTCTCGCCCTTTTTAGCATCCTTGCCATATGTTCATCGGGATACTATCTCACTCAAATTCGAAACTACGGCCAAACGACTGCCGGCTATCCCTTGGGAGCACACAGGCCATCGGCAGTGCTGCCCCCGGCTCCTATTGTGCTGGGTGTGGTGGAGCCCGGAAAAATCTATACTCGAACGCTCATCATAGCGAGCCTCCATAAAGAAGACACTAGTTGGGCTCGCGAGCTGGCGCGAGATGATCCTAATTTAACGGCGGCAATTTACCTTGTCGATAGACCGGGTTCTTCATTCTCTGTACCCAAGAATAAGGGACACGAAGTGATGGTTTACCTCACTTATATCATCGACCATTACAATACCCTAAACGATGTTTCCATTTTTATGCACGCCCATTTGATTACCTGGCATAACAATGACATGTTAGATTCCAACTCTGCGAACATGGTCAAGCGCCTTAGAAGTGAGAAAGTTATCACAGATGGGTACATGAACCTTCGTTGTCATTGGGAGCCCGGCTGTCCAACTCACATCCATCCAACGACCAACGATAACGATCTAGTAAATATCCCGGAGGCGGCTGTGATAGGGATGGCATGGCAACAACTGTTTCCCAATACTCATATACCCAGAGTTCTCTCGCAACCTTGCTGTGCGCAATTTGCAGTCAGCGCCGACCGTATTCGCCGGTTACCCCGGGAGACTTATATCTTTTACCGAGACTGGCTTCTTAGATCGCCGCTCTCGGACGATATATCCGGCCGAGTCTGGGAATATATATGGCAGTACGTTTTTGCGGGGGACGAGGAGTATTGTCCGGAAGAACACATTTGTTACTGCGAGGGATATGGAGTCTGTTTTGCCGACAAAGATCAATATGATTATTTTTATCAGCTGAAATCGCAAGGCGAAGATTTCCAGCACGAAATAGACGAGCTCAAGGTTAACGAGACCGTGCCAATTGGATCAGAGCAGGCAGTCAATGATTTACGGATCAAAATAGCACACTTGGTGACCGAAATGGATAAAATAAAAGCAGAGGTATTGAAGGGTGGAATATAGAGGGAATATGACTGGTATAGAAGGAAGGTCGGGTCAATTATGGCGTTTGGGATATTTTTGTAATCGTGTCATATATAAACCTGTATATATTTCCAAACATATATCATATTCTCTATAACTAATATCGGAAGATGTTATTGGAGACTAACATACATCCCCCCGTCAACTAATATCTGTGCGCCTGTCTGAGGGTTATTAGTGTCGGAATTGCCTTCGCAGATATGCTGCAAGAAAGTGAGACTTACCACATAGCCACTCAATTTGTCGCAAGCTAAAAAGACTGCAGGTCCGGCGAGATCCTTAGGCTCCCCCAATCTACCTAGCGGTATTCTTTTCTCCATATATTCTCTTTTAGAATCGTTGTTCAGATCTTCTTCGTTTAAACCCGTACGTATGGTTCCAGGAAGCAGAGCATTGCACCTGATACCATACTTTCCCAGTGAGACAGCGCAGGATTGCATGAGCGATGATATGCCTGCTTTAGTGGGAGTGTAGTGAGCCTGCATACCGCCACCGACTAGGGCAGAGATGGAAGAGATTCCTATGATAGACCCCCCCGGCGGGGATTGATGGAGCGCCATCTGTCGGGCTGCTGCTTGGGTAACGTAAAACGCTCCGCTGAGATTAACAGCTACCGTCTTGTCGAATAGATCTGGTGCAATCCTACGTTTGTTAAGACCGATATTCATGGCTATAGAGCGGACAAGTCTTGTTGGAACGCATACATACTCTAGAAACTCTCTGAATTCGCATATTCCAGCATTACTAACAAATATATCCAAACGTCCAAAAGCCGTCACCGTCTCCCGAATGATATAGCTTCCATTTTCTGGCACGGACACGTCAGCTTTGATTGTGACAAGCCTGGTCTTTGCTGGTGTCGGCTGGTGTTGATCATTCGTGCTTTTTTCTCCTTCCGATAAAACAATCTCTGCAACTTCGTCATGCAATGTTGATATTAAGATCTTCTCATGGTCTAAGCCGAGATGATTAACTGCCAGATAGGCTCCTTGTCTGATGTACTCGATAGCAATGGCCTATACAAGCCAGCGCGTGCGGACATTCGATCAGCCAAAGTGTCTCGGAAAAAGCGGCATCAAAAAAGAGTTATCCCATACACGCCCGATCCCCGTCAACCCTCCCGTTATCACAGCGACTTTGTCTCGTAGGAGTCCTGTGGAAGTCATCTCTTGCTTCATGGAAAATTAGGCCTATGATGCAATTCGGAGGCACAAAACTGTCTCCAATTGCCGAATACCGATCGCGCTGTAGCCTCATCCTATTCAGCCCACCACGCTAGTTAGATCGGCGGAGCTGGAAAAAAAAAAGCAAAAGCTAGGGGTTGAGTGGACAGAGCAAGAATGTTTATTTGACAAAAGCAGGCAATGATAGACTCTGTTTAGTCGGCTGGCTCCCTTTTTCCCCTTCGCCGGTTTAAAATGATTGATGAGCACAAAATACCCCCCTCAAGGAGCCCACAGAACACCAAGCTCCGGCAATTGTTTTCCAGAATTGGGCCATAACTAGTGTCATCCTGATGGCTGCTAGACCTGGCTAGGTCGTCCGAAAAATCACTATGTTCGGGTGACTGACAACCGACCTGTGGGCCTAAATTTCATACAAATATACATAAACCAAGGAAATGTCCTCGATGGCTCAAAGACTGTCAACTCAAACTCCGCAAGGAGAACACTCAGGATGCGCTACCAGCAGGCCCTCACGGCTTTAGCAATTTTGCTGTCACCATATGCAACCTTCGCAGGTGCTACTAACGCCGTTGACCCAGCTCCAACCCCAGGATGTGCGCCAAGTGGACCACTGCTTCCTCGTCCATCAAATCTCGGCCTGTCAGAATTCATAAAAAACGCAACGGAGAGCCTTTCAAGCTCTTTGGATGATGCTGTAGCTAGAAGAGTCAAGGCTGGTTGGGATATTATCGACACTTCATTCTCGATTGCGCTAGTATCACCCAATGTAGGGATTGACAACGCGAATTCGAATGCCGGTATTATCTGGGAATACCACCACCTAGGAGAAAATAACATCAATGGCACCAAGCATCTCGATGGCGACTCTCAGTACCTTGTTGGCTCAGTATCAAAGATTTTCTCCGATTTGCTTCTTCTGAAGTCAGGTATAGATTTAAACGATCCTATCACCAAGTACCTACCGCAGCTCAGGGGAAATGGATCCTCTTCAATAGATTGGGATAGTGTTTCTCTTCTCTCATTGTCAGAACATCTCGCTGGAATCCCGGCTAATACAGGTACGCCTTCTTTACGGCTTCTTCCCACTAAAGCTACTGACCAACTTTATCTAAGTCGGAGCTTTCCAGTCTTACTCCCTAGAATCTTTATATTCGACCCTTGGGTTTCCTTCTCTAGAGAAAAGTGATTACCCAAAATGTGGCATAGCGGGATTGAACAAAGAATGTACCTCAGGAGGTGGGTAGGACCGAAAAACATAACATCACTTTTGAGTTCCTTTTTTAATAACAACGATGCATAGAACTTTTGGAGGAGCTCGTTAACTCCCGTCCCGTTACCGAGCTCTATGCACGCCCGATTTATTCTCAACTCTCGTTCACCCTTTTTTCTCTAGCACTCGCCAACAAGACTGGAAAGTCTTACGCTCAAATGCTCAATGAGAATATTGTTCGCCCACTCAAACTGAATAACACTGGTGTTTCTCCAGGAAATGATGAACGTGCAGTGATCCCAAATGTCAGGAATCAGGGATGGGGCGCTGATTATGGCAACAATGCTCCGTATGCAGTTTAATTCTTTTGCGCCTTTACGATATGATTGTTGCTAACATATAATTAGTGGAGATGGTCTTTATTCATCATTGAAAGATTTATCCGCGCTCGTGACAAACATTCTAGACTACTCTGTTTTTGAAAACCCCGAAGATGTTCGAAAGTGGCTACAGCCCAGCTCTACCACGTCGTCTCTTTCCACCCTCGTTGGACAGCCCTGGGAGATACTGCGTACATCCAATATGACCCCAGAACACCCTCACACTATAGATATCTATGGCAAGAGGGGGATCGCCCCAGGATACATTTCCCAAATCAGCCTTATCGACCAATACGGCATTGGCGTCGTTCTTTCAACGGCTGGCCCAGTGAACTCGACGGCAGCGTATGTTATCTATGAGGCTGTATTGGGCGCCCTTCTCCCCGCTGTTGAAAAAGAAACTCGCAAGTAAGCTGCAATTTATGTTGGTGAATATGACAGCAAGAGAGCGGCCAAGCAAAAACAAGCCGACTATACGCCTATCAAGGTCAAAGTATCTATGGATGATGGCCCTGGTCTTAAATTGGATTTCCTCACTCGAAACGGCTCTGACATCCTCGAAGGCATACGCACAGTTTGGACCGCCAATCTTGGAATGATAGGCTCTCTGGCTCCGGAAATGCGAATATATCCATCTGGTGTTGAAAGACCTGTTCCAGGAAACTTTGCGACTAACATTGTTGATCAGGATTGGAGAATCAATTTTGAGCTTTCTCCATATGCTAATGAGCAAATCTCTGAGCTTCCCGGTCTTGGAAGACTTGAATCTCTTTGCACCTCGTGGCAGACCGTGGATTGGCTTTATTATGCTGGCGTACCGATAGATCGGATCGTTTTTACAGTCGACAAGGAAGTGGGTGAGGTCATCGGTGTTGAAATTCCGTTTCTTCGAAGCAGCTTCATAGGGAAGACTAAGTGACAGGAGGCAAAGCCGATTCCAATATCTCATACCCTTACTATTTACCCTAGATAACTTCTAACTTTTAATTTCCTAGACTATTAGTTTTCTTACATATAGCCTTATTTACAAACAATCGCCCTTCTAGGGTTCAACCATAAGCTCAACTAGTTCATTCACATGCAAATCTATTATTCGGTTGATTTATTTCCTGCCCTTTTCGGAAATTTTGATGCGCTGGCCTGGATGAAGATTGACAAGCGGCCTTGAACTCGGGGCGAGTGTGGGTGGGGTGTTTCGACATAAGAGCGCTTTTACGGGATACAGGAAGGTTTATGATAAACGAAGGATACTACTAATACTTATCTTCGAGTTACACAAGCAATATGAGTGCTTTGCTATATCAAAAGTTTCGTATAGTTATGTGAGTTACCAAAAGCATTCTTATTGACAAGTTATCCTTGAACTAAAGTGAGTAGTCGAAAAATCGAGTTGAAAGCTGAACAATGAGTAAAATCGGTCTTAGAAATTCAGAAATGTGAGTGGATTGGGATAACATAATCTTGAAAGTGCTAGAATAGGTGAGATTTGACGACCGCGGCCCTTTTGACGCATTAAAGAAATGTGAGTCGAGTCAATGAGTTAGAGTGCCATTCACTGCCGGCCGCGAGCCTTCGCTTTTCAGTACTTTCTGCTCAATATGATCTGAAGTGCTGTTAAGTTGTTTCTGCGGACTTGGATTAAGAAGATAATTTGCTGGTATAAGCCTAGCAGCAGGATTCAGTTCTAGTCCAAAGCCAGGTTTATCCAGAGTGCTGACGTCAAGATAGCCATTTATTGGGATAGGCTCATTCAAGAATAGATTTCCAAATACAGGTTGCACACTCTTGCCATCGGGAGAGTTGGCCAAATATTCTTGAAACGGCGAATTGGGCTGAGAAACCACGAAATGATAGGAATATGGCCCTGAAGCATGCGGAACCACTGGAATATCATAGGCTGCCGCCATTGCGGATATCTTCAGCAGTTCAGTCATTCCACCAACCCACATGACATCGGGTTGAATAATATCAACATTTCGGCATTCAATCAACTTTCGAAAACCGTATCTAGAATACTCGTGCTCGCCAGTAGTGAATTTGACTGTTGGGTGAGCTCGTTTGAGTAACGCTTGGCCTTCGACGTCATCCGGCGACAAGCATTCTTCCCACCAATCAATATGGATATCCTCCGTTTCACAGGCCTTGACTAGCTCAATTGTGTAAGGCACGTTCAGGGACATGTAACAATCAACCCGTAGTGGGAAGCTTGGGCCAACCTTTTTCCGCTGTTCTTGAAGGTATTTGACATTCCTAGCCAGACCATCGGCACCCTCGTCGGGGCCATAAGGGAGGGCGACTTTAGCGCCAGAAAATCCGGCAGCCTTAGAGAAGCCTGGCTCCGGGCCAGTGCAGTAAAATTCCAAGCGGCGACGAGTTGAACCGCCAATGAGCTTGTACACTGGCTCGTTACGGATCTTTCCGAGTAGGTCCCATATAGCTAAATCAATGACTGAGATGACAGCAACTGC
Organism: Onygena corvina; assembly: GCA_000812245.1. Taxonomy (NCBI): domain Eukaryota; kingdom Fungi; phylum Ascomycota; class Eurotiomycetes; order Onygenales; family Onygenaceae; genus Onygena; species Onygena corvina. Next base: position 102,466 of record JWPT01000029.1, on the reverse strand, counting down.
CAGACCCTTGCGTCCATAGAACATAGAAGCACGATACATCTTTTCGAACAAATTATTTGTATCCCTGGGGTCTTCATATATAATAATGTATTAGCTATAGCCCATAAGGTCAAATAAAGACGGCCAATAGCCGTGGGAGTCTCACCTGCATCGATTAAAAATCTACTGAAATGCTGAGCCACCAACCAACATGCTGGAGGCCCTCCAAATCCGGTTGCAAACCCTTTGGTGCCGTCTGTTGCTTCTAATTCTACGCAGAAGGAGCCAAGAACATTGATACCCCAGCTGGTTCGAGAGCCTCGGTATTGCTCCCAACGAGCCATTGGCGTCGCAATAGGAGAATCAATGAGCCAATGCCCACCTTTCACCTAGTTTACAGATAGCTTGAGTTAGCATAAGGGCAGTAGCTGTAAGTATAGTAATATTGGAATAGCTTACATTGTGATAATCACCCCCTGAACCCACTCCATCGATCACGAAGGTATTAATGGATTTTATGGTAGGGAATGAAGTAGCCATGTTGAAAAAAAAGATCAAGATCAATGGAGATTACAATTTGATAGGAACTGATGTGGTATCTCGCTAAACATATGTTGACATAGGACAGTCATAGCTATATATATAGCTAACAGAAAGATGCGTGACCCCACAAGACTATCGGTATGAGATTCACAAAATCACCGAGGAGCTCATGAATAGGTCCAGACTCGGTAGAAATGAGAGAAGGCGAATCTGCGCCAAATGTATTGAGTTTCGCCCGCTTTCGCAAATCCACCTGAAATTATAGACGTACTGATTTAGCGAGCTGAAGCGACAGGAGGGTAACGATTGCTGGGACGAATTAGCCGCCTCGGAAGTTCAAAGGTGTGCAAGCGTTGTTGGTGACGGGAAACTGTGGCTCTATTCTCCACATGGCTCCATGCTTCCACACTTTCCAGACTTGCTCGGGGGGAAATATACCGAGGAGGCATTTCAATGAAAACATGTTTTTTACGGTGATTATGTAGACCCATGCTCTTAGGACGTGATTGCAAGATGCTAGCCTGAAAGGCAGAGGCGAGGTGGGATCCCTGCACAGAATGCTAGCCGATGGCTGCGGAGTTTTATGTGCAGCTCCGGCTGATATCTTTTTCCTTTTTCATCCGGGCTGCCCTATCCCACGTTACGTTGCATTTTCTGAACGCATGTGTGCAAAAGGACTGAGCTCGTCTTTGAGAAAGAGATCATTTTCCTGGTTCTCGCTAGATGAATATGATGTTGCCAGGCGACGAGGAGTGGGGGTACCCTATATTAGAGCGCCGCCAAAGAAGAAATATCCCGGATAGACATTTTATTCCGATCTTTTGATGCACGTAGATGGCCGGGAACAGGCATCTACTCACGAGAGAATCATTGCGTATGCGCCGACCAGCATCGAGGAGACCTGTCACTTGTCGATGCTTCAAGGAGCATCATTCTCGCAAGGGGCGGCGCCTGGTCGGTCCCAGGCCAGGGAACTGCGATTCCTGACAACAAAACGACGGGATAGCGTCAACCGAGAGTCCGTCCAACAAAAGGCCGAACAAAAGCGTTGATTGAGGTTGAATTAGAAGTTGGTTTCGCATTTTCGCGCGAGGTTCCCCCGTCTTATGTAATAATCATATATAAACAGCCACAGGCGACGGGACTCACTTTCTTTTCTATCAGAAATGACATGCTGCTTTGTTTTTTTGTGATATCTTCTATTTTTGGAGGAGGACAGAATCTATCATGCAAATCGCGGAGTATAGAGGCAATAATGCGGAGCGCGAGGTTTGTGCCTGCATGAATTGCGCAAGAGCTCCGAGATCGTTAACTCCATTTCCTAGGCAGTACTCCCTTACTATGCACTGTTGTTTCTTTTCGTCTGGTTGCAGCAGATACAATAACTTTGGTTCGAAGGGAAGACGCTCTGGCCGACCCTTACTCCGTACACCAATTGGTCGACTTCAAGCCTGTGCTAGCTTCATAGGCTGGTCCGTTCTCAGATATCACAACAGTCTTCCACAAGCGAATGAGCTGGGCCAATGGTTGTAAGGGACCATGCCCTTTGACGATGGGTTAGCGACAAATTATCGAAATGCAAAGCGACAGAACGAAGAGTCTCTCGATAGATAGATCGGAAACACATGCGATAGGGAGCATGGGTTATTTCCACCGCGACTGCAGAGTATACTCGATGCAGATGTCTAGTATGGACCCAAAAGTTGGCCTTGATTGCATCAATCTTCGCACAACCCAAAGTCAATCAAGAGCATGGCTCGATGCTGGCAGTCGCTCATCACGGACGTATTCTGATTGTCGCTAATATTTTCCCATCCTAAGCTCCGACACAGATGTATCGCCAAAACGTCAGACTCGGGTGTAACCTGCTCACAGTTTATATTCTTGATCTGCAAGGTCAATCTGCATATTTCAGCTTTGAATCGATATGTAGGTTAACTACGGAACTGACTTGAACACTCCTGCGGCGATATCTTATGGGTTCGTTCAATTGCTCGCTGGTCTCAACTACAACCAAGCTTCCTCGCCTCTCATTAGTTTCAAGAAGACCAAGAAAAGCCTTACCGCTGTGGTTCGCACGGCAACTTGCAGTCCCTGATGAGGGCAGCCAATAGTGGCGGATATTCGACTTCTGCTGGCCGGAACTAGCCACCGGGCCCTCCGCATCCCCTGCCACCCAAGACGCTGTCTGGCGACGTTTAGCTGGACAAGGCGGCTCGACCCTAAAGCCACCAACAGCAAACTCTGGCTCCGAAAATAAACCAGCGAGCTTAAGTCTCCAGTTCCGACCATCCTCACTCGCAAGGCTTGGAGCTGGGCTTGGCGAGCGAGAGATCACTGGGATTTCGCTGCAAGTTGGCTCCGGAAACTGTCCATGATCTTCTTGACCCAAGCTATCTAGTGTTCTTGACATAGATGGGGTGAATTACTTGACCATACTGCTAGCTGCTATCGCAGTTATCCCTAAATCAGCCGCGCCGTACAACCGCCGGTCCTCTCGTTAATGTGTGCCGATGGAGCATCCTTTCCCTTCCCCACAAGCCTACCGACATGCCAACACGTCACCTTTGGCAACTCAGGCCAAAGATGGTCGACGGACAGGCGGTCGCGATGAAGCCGATAGTCCGGAAGATGCCTGGTCTGGCCAGGAGAGCGAGAATGAGGCCGGAACTGCGGACCGAAAGGGTTCGCAATCCTCAGATCGGTCTTTGAAGAGAAAGCGCCCAGTGATGGTCTCGTAAAGCCCCCCACCCTTTGCCCTTCATTCTTGTCCGCTGGAGGATATGTCGGTATAAATGAACTCCATCATAGTAACATCACTAACTGATTAAGGTGCGAACTTTGTAAACAGCGAAAGGTGAAATGCGGTGCGTATTGCTTGACGTCGAATTCTACTTCACACGGGGCTTACTCGTTTTGGTAGATCGTACACAGCCCAGCTGCGGGTGGTGTGCTCGAAATGGCCAGCTATGTGAATATAAAGAGCGAAAAAAGCCAGGCTTAAGGGCTGGGTATGGGAAGGAGCTGGAGCAGCGACTAGGTACTCTATCATATCCGAATGCGCATTGAGATGCCCGGTTATTTACTGTGTGAAAGTTCAACGCTGATATCGCTTTCCATAGATTGCCTTGAGGAAATCATCCAAGCCCAAGCAAGACTTATTGAGACTCATATAGTGCAAGGACAAGGTCAACACCGCACGACAAAAGAGACTGCTATCAACCAAGGCCCGCAAGCAGCTCCATCATACAGCTCTCCGTCTGATCGCTCTGCTGCACCCGAATGTAGCCCAAGGGATGCGCTTTTCCAACACTCCTCGACCTCACACTTTCCGGCGCCGCACCGTCATGCCCCCACAACAAGTCACTATAGCCAGGAACGCAAGACCTCAATCCCATCAGATAAGCGTTTCAGTACTACCTCTCCCACTCCGCTCCGAAATGGCCTCTCAACACAAAGTCTACTATCCCAGCCGGTAGAAACAACAAGGGATTACTCGCACGGGGAGCAGTCATTGTTGAGAGCTCCTGCTCTCCCGGTCTACTCTCCTCCGCATCATAGCACTAGATCTCTTGCCGATTCTAGCGCCGATTTACCGCCTTACGACCTCCTTTACTCCTTAGTCGACCTATATTTCGATCATATCAATGCTTGGTGCCCAATTCTTCATCGTAGGACAACGCTGGACACACTTTTTGGGCCGTTCCCTCCAAAAGAGGACGATAGGATGCTTTTGAACGCGATAGTTGCTACGACTTTACGATTTTCCAAAGATGCTCGACTCAATGAGGATAACCGAAAACGATATCATGATTCCTGTAAACAAAAGGTTCTCTTATACGGCCTCGATAACTCTTCAGTCACTTCTCTGCAGGCTCTCGTCATACTGGCCTTGGATGTTGTCGGTTCATCAAACGGCCCACCGGGATGGAAATTACTCGCTCTCATCGCCAGATCAGTTGTCCAACTCGGCCTCGCGGTAGAAGCCACGTCTTCCCTTGTCGCAACGATGTTCCCATCTATATATACACTTAGAGCCAACATCCTCCCCGACCCTAGGACATGGATTGAAGACGAAGGGAGACGGCGGCTGTTTTGGGCCGCTTATCTACTAGATAGATACTCTACAATAGCTACGGCATTCGATTTTGCGCTCGATGGGAAAGAGATAGATAGAAGGCTTCCATGCAAGGACGAATATTTTGTTCAGAACCAACCCGTTGAGACAAGGTTTTTTGATACCCACGAACAGGTAGAATATGTCGGCCGAAGTCAGTATATGGGTTCTTTCGGGTTTTATATGGAAGTCCTGGGAATACTCTCGAAGATACACTTGTTTCTCAAGCGGCCAGTTGATATCAGCGCAGTTGCAGATGTTGACCAGTGGCAGTCAACATATAGGAAGCTAGATAATGAGCTATCTGCGTGGGAATATCATTTACCGAAAGAATACTCATTTGAAATGTCTTCTCGATATTTGACCCCCACGAAATCCAGATCGGTACATTGCGGCTGGATCATGCTGCATGCAGCCCATCAAACGTAGGTGACCCACGCCGTATCGCATTCATATTCCCTTCTATCATAAGGCTAACTCTAAAAAGAACAATCATCCGACTACATTCGTCGGCTGCATATCCAACCACTCGCTCACCTATCTTCACTCCATCATACGGCGCCATTCAGCGCTGTTTGGCTGCCACCGAAAAGATTCGGGCCATCGCTGGGTTCGTCGTAGATAACAACGTCCTAGACAAGTTTGGTCCTCCATTTGCATTCACGCTTTGGGTTTCTGCGCGACTTCTTCTAGTCAACGGCTCAACGGTAGCCCATACGCTGGACCCTGCTATAACTTTCTTTGTCGACACGCTTCGTCGCATGGGACAACATTGGAAAGTCGCCAAGCGATACAGTGAGATCTTACAGCGAGTCCTCGACGAATACAACGACTTCGTACAATCCGGCCCCCGAGATGGCGACCGCACAGCACCTTCGTCGGTCAAGATCTTGGCCGACATGAGACGGTGCGCCTTTGATCTCGACTTCTTGATTTCTCACCAGCCTCCCAGGGCTAGCAGCAATAGCCATACACCCGTATTGATCGGCTCCGCGGCGAACATCGGCGGTTCGAACACACCAAGGGTGAATAGCACTCCATCTCTAGCACCACCTCGCAACCTCAGCCCCCATGAGCTGGAATATTTGGACATTTTTGATTTTTTCAATGTCCCTCGTGTTCCACTCACTGGAGGAAACATGAGTGGCTCGTCTTCAGTAAACGATATGGCCATAATAAACCAAGCTCAACAAACAGCGGCTTCACTTCCCCAACCACCACAAACTAATTCTGCAATATCTCCGGCAGCTGGTGGTATATCTATAGCAGATCTAGCCAATGCCGCGGCCGCCAATGCTGCAGCCGTCGTACAAGCGACAAATGAGTTCAACATAACTAACTACATGGTGCCGACACCCGAAACGGACTGGCTGTTTAGGACAACCACATAGTCGCATGTATATTTTTCTAAGCCCATCTAATATTGAGCTTGGAAATTAGCATTATATTACAAATACCTATATTAGACATATGCTTTCGATGAAGGGGCCACCAGAGGTTTAGTAGTCCTATTCCTTCTGTGGTTTCATGAAACCCGAATAAAAGGACTAGCATTGCATAAAATGCCAGTTTCAACTTTCTATTAGGTTATTCTAAGATCTTTGGTTATCAGTATGCCGATCTAAGGTTCCTCTCCCTTTCTTCCAGTATGTCTTAGGTCATTGTCCAGCAATTCCACTTACTTCCACTTTACCACTTCAATGCAAGCACACCATAAGCATGAAAAAGATACATTTCCAACCCTTCATTTATCATTTATTGACAGTTGACTCGCCATAAGACATCAGCATCATAAGCATGACAAGCATAAAACATAACTAGGCTGACCCATAACTCTGTAAAAGACGGCAATGAAATAGGAATATGAAGTTTGTAAAAGAAAAGGATGAGGCCATAGTCCAAATAGCAGAGCAAGCACCCCCAGACAGAAAAGAAGAGAGACGGGCTGAGTAGAAAATAGCGGGCAAGTAAGGATATTACTCTCCCGGTTCCTCTTCCGGTTCAACGCGAACAAGAACCTCTTCTAAAAACCCTTCGAGGAAGGCATTGATGTCTCCGCCCATCCTGAGCGGGGCCTCGGAGTCCCATCTCTCAATTTCCTTGAAAACACCAGCTGCTTTGACGACGAGTCGTTTGAGTTTCTCGTGGGCGTATACTTGTCGCTGGATCTGCTCTGTCGATGGTCGTTGGTTGACTGGTGTACCCGGTTGAACTCGACACATTGAGTTAAGAGCGTACGTACGTCGGTGGAGAGCAGCCTCAAGTGCAGGAAGAATGACACCGTTCAGTGCGGTGATTGGATCGCTAGAATTGGTTTGCTCCTGAGAAGTGAAGTGGATGGTCGATTGGGAAGAGACGGAGTCTAAAGAATCGCGGGTTTTCCGGGGGGTCGAGACATTTTCTGACACCGGTGTTGGAGACTGTGAGTATGATGGGGGCCGTTGTTGCTGAGGGTAGGATGAAGGGGTCGATGAAGGGTGAGCAGATAGGGGTGGAAGGGGATATTGTCCGGGAGGCTTAGGGGCGTGGGTAGGCGTTGACGATCTGGATGGTCCCTTGAATGGTGGTATTTCGGGTAGTTGTATCGGAGCTGGCTTTCTCTGAATTATCGGTTCAACAGTAGGCACCTTCGGTACAGGTTGAGTTGGTGTGTTGTTGGGAGATTCAGCCAGTTTGAGAAAGTTTAGGTCCTGGGCTAGCGATCTCTGCAGTTCTCGGTCATAGTCGTGTGTGCTTGGACTTTCATCTTGTTGATAAGGTAAAGGAGGCTGCGGCTTTTCGTGGGCGGCTGGCGTCTTTACCTGATGGTTGTTGATTGCCTGTGGTTGCGATTGGGCCAATTGAGGAGCGGGTAGTGGCACTCGAGATACATTTCCCGGGGTGGTAGGCGGTGTTTCGGAAGGGAAATTTCGCCGTTGCGGCGAAACAGGAGACTTGAGTGTATCTTTGGACGGGCTACTGTAAATGTTTTCTTGTAAATCGGTGTGATGGCTCTTATTTGAGGCAGCTCTAACATGCGTGGGAGCCACCACCTGGGCCCTTGAATTCGTAGCAGCCTCGTTCATAGCGCGCAAACCGGCAGCCCTGTTCCCACCTGCTGGCCGTACGGTGCCGAAGTCCCATAAATCATCATCCCCTGCGGCCATAGCGGGCTGGTACTGCTCCTGTTGGTGGTATATATCGTCGTCTTCGTCATCTGGCAGTCGGTTCCCGTTATTAGCAAACCATCGTTCGTAACGCTCTATCAGCTCAGTAAGATACGTCGTTTTCTTTGCTTTTTTGATGAATGGGTGTCTCAATAGCTCCTTCGCGGTAGGCCGCTCTCTAGGATCGCGTCTTAGACACAGATCAACAAATTCCTTGAACGACTTGCTGAAAGAACCTTGGAGGGTGGGCGGGGCGTTCTTCGGGATCAGAAAGAGGACCTTCATGGGATGTATGTCTGAAAGAGGGGGTTCGCCCATGGCTAGTTCGATAGCTGTGATACCTAGTGACCATATATCGGCCTTGTGGTCATACCCTGATTGCTTGATGACCTCCGGGGCCATCCAAAAGGGGGTTCCAACAAATGTGTTCTTCTTGGTCATAGTTGCAGACAGCTGGCCAGAGACACCGAAGTCAGCCAGCTTGACTTGTCCGTTCGCTGTAAGCAGTACATTTGCGGCTGTTAAAGGGTTCGTTGTCAGCAAAGAGCAAAACCAAAGGCGTCAAGCAGCGTGTGTTACCTTTGACGTCTCGGTGTAGTTTATTGTCATTATGTAGGTAGTCCAACCCTAGAAGCAGCTCTCTGAGAATGATCATGATGTATTCCTCCGATATGCGCCCAGCACGCATCAGGTCCGAGCAGCTACCGCCCGAACAAAACTCCATTATGATCCATAGGTCCGATCCCTTAAGGAACGAGCCGTGATACTTCGTAACATAGGGCGAATTGAGCTCGGACAGGATGGAGATCTCCTGTATGATATCCTCAACTTCATCGTCGGCATTTTCGACATCGATTATCTTGATTGCAACCGATTGACCGGTCTGCTTGTCGACCCTGGAGAGGAGTCAGCATCGTAGAAGGGGGCCGTAAAGCAGGATAAGAGACGCGCATACCCCTTGTAGACCCTTCCAAAGCTCCCTCCACCTATAACATGAGAAGAATTAGAGCCAGTGAAAGCCGGAAGGACAGGTTCGTATGCCCACCAATGCAGTTCTGCTTTGTGTAGAGAGTCTCGGGGTCCACGACGCCGTCCATCCTGTCTCAGCGAAGAAAAACGCCGATGTCGTAGAGAGCTGAGCCGTGAAGACCGTGCATAGGAGGTCTGGTCTCCTCGCTTTTCACCCTCGTCTTCTCCGCGAGGTTCCTGTGCTCGTGTGAGTCGGGTGTTTTTATATACGTGCGGCGGGCTGGCGCGGGGGTTCGAGGAATAAGTAACACCGCCCAAATCCAAGACGATCGGCGATGCAACTGGCGCTGAAACACGGCTGTGCGCGCGAGAGTCGACTGGGTCGCGTCTGCAGAGACCTGATCTAGCGAATAACTATCTACTGCGAAGACGCTGGCGGTGCGACGAGGGCGACGACGGGCGCGGGCGGGCTGTTTACTTGGGAGCGAAATAGTGACATCTGGGGGCGGCGGTTGTTTTGTGTTTCTGGCCCAGCAACAGCATCCATCGCGCATCGCTTGCCGGCCAATCACCCCGTCTCCTCGGGAAAGTAGGCAGAAAGGGGACAGCATGGACTGACTTGTTGTTGCTAAGCTACCTAAAAGATGCTGACTCGACTTTGATGCCCTTCTTCATCCGCGGGAGAGAGAGAGACTCGCAGATACCCCTGATCATGCTCCATCACCCACAACTCATAAACATACATAACCCCCTAGAATACATACCCCTTCTCTCGGACATGTCCTCTCACATACATAGACCGTCCTTGCTTGTAGACTGCGGCAGAGTGCAGCTACTTGCAGCAGGCGACGAGGCGACGCTTCAGGAACTCCGAATGCCCGGCATACTGGACGGCCTGGCGCTCGATATCCCTAACCTTGTTCCAGCTAGGAACCTGGTTGGTGAAGCCGCTATTCCCCAGCTCGTAGGCGGCCGTCAGAGCAAAGGTACGACAGTTCATCGCGCCCATGGCACCTCGTGGCACTTGCGTGGACACGATGCACTCCTGGATGGCCTCCGTCCAGGGCGGCGTCACCTCGGGCACCTCGCCGACCTTGAGCAGGGCGATGACGTTATGGTCCTCCGAGATGTTCTGGCGATGCTCGATGTGCAGCGTCCACTGGCTACCGTCGAAGACGCGGTGGTACAGGATGCACTGGCTGCTGGTGTGGGCGACGATGATAGCCCAGTGGAATTTCTCGCTGATGTGTCTGCCCTTGGAGACGACGATGTACACGCCGTGGGGGTACAGGATGACGACGTCTAGCGGGGATCTGGCATCTTCTTCTGTATCTTCTTTGTCCTCTTGGTCTTGGTTGTTGGTGGTAGAGGCCTCTGGCTGGACATCTTCCTCAGCAGCTGGAGTTGCAGCAGATGAGTCTGCGACTACGGCTAGAGAACCAAGCAGCACAGGCTTGTCCTTCTCCTGGATGATGGCAGAGGAGAGAGACCTGGCCATGCTGGGAGGACCGGCTTCAGCCATCTTGGCTTTGTGTTGTGGCTGCTAAGGGTCAGCATCGGCGTGAGAGGATATAGATCTAGCGACAAGTATGTAAAGCATGTAGATATAGAGCCAACTTACTTCTTTAGGTGGTTAGAACACCAACTTAACGTAAACTGTGATGGAATTAACGCGTCGTGGATGAAAGGGCAGTAGAGAGAGTGTTTGTTTGTTTGGGAGAGTGGGAGAGTGGGAGAGTGGGAGACAATATGTACGGTGTTCTACTCCGGGAGGACGAGGACTCGCGCTGGCAGGGCCCATGACATGGCCTGATTCTATGTCTAGTATTCTAATATCCTGCTGCAGAACGAGAGGGAATATCATAAAAGGACGACGATGATCACGACTTGGTCCTGGTATCAATATGCTAATGTGCTATCAGATCTAATCTTCGATAAATCCCACCATGACCGTCCCGTTCTTCAAGCCGGCCTCCTCCACGGTCTGGTCGAGCAGCGAGATCAGATTCTGGCCCATGGAGACCAGCTCAAACTCCACTCCCTGCTTGTCTTCTAGCGGTGACGCCTTGAGCCACTCGTACAGCCGCTGGACAGGGTCTGACAGGGCAAACCGTCGGATGACCCGGCCTGAGGAATGGCGGAACTGGATTCGTGTAGTATTGGCCGGGTCCGCGGCTGGCTCTGTGTGCGGCCTGTCAGAGGGTACCCGGGAGAACGGTGAGTCTTCGGCGCGGGCGTTCGATTCCTGTGTCTGGTCCGCGTCGACGTATGTGTCAGTGTCGTCTGCAACATCGGCCTTCTCCTTGCCCTTGAGATCTCCGATGCTACGAGTCAGCTCATCCGGGTCTTCTGCCTTCGACGGTCCCTGGCCGGCGAGACTGTTCTTCAGTGCCATGTCAAGCATCTCCTCCTCTGTCATCGAGTCTATCTTGGCCTGCGGCCTGACTTCTGCCTTCCTCTTCGCTACGGGATTGCGGGCATTAGCATCGAGGCTGTATCTATCGAGGAACTCGTGGAGCTGCATGAGGAATTCCGGGGCTTTGATGACAGGCGGGCCGCTCCAGCTCTTGACCTGCTCGCCGGTCCGCGGGTCAACGATGGCAATGTGCGGGTAATTATCGGCTACGTCATGGCCTGGGAAGTAGTACTGGATGTACTGGGCGCCGCGCGGGTCGTCCTTGGAGTATTGCATGAACAGGAAGTGCTCTTGGATTGTGTCCCTGATGCCGTCATTCTTCCATAGATCCCGATTGAGCAACTGGCAGTCGAAGATGGACGAGTCTTGGATGTTGACCAGCAGCCACTTCATCTTCTCCCGGCCTTCGTCCCGCGCAAGGTCCCACGACAGCCGACACATGATCTCGAAGGGAGGTCTGTACATCTCGGCCAGCATGTTGGCCTTTGACGATGACTCGGAGGCTCCTCCGGTTGCCCGCGAAAGGAGGGCCGCCTCTGAAGTCGGAGCATCTTCGGACCAGATAGAGTTACTGACGTCTTGCTGATTGAAGATCCCTGGCCGGCTTCCTATTCTTGTCGTTAGCCATGAGTTTCGGTATAAACAATGGAAGTAAGGTGGGAGATCATACTCCAATTCCTGGCTGTGGACTGGAGCCGACCAGCTACAGAGTCTGGGAGGCCATCATCTATATTCGGCCCTACGAGGGTCTCGGTCCTTCGCTCCATCGGTGCTCGAATGCCATCCTCACCCATCCCCCCTCCTCCCATGGAGTCCCCGCCGGTATAGAACTCCTCCTGTAACCGCCGTGCCATCTCCAGATCTGCATCAAACGTGCTTCCCGACGCACCACCCCGGTCTGTACCAGCGTTGCCTCTATTGTCATCATTGTAATCTTCATCGTCGTCATTATTGTCATTGTCAGAGTCTAGGTGCACCACCCCGTCATCATCTTCGTAGCCGGCCGTTGGTCGGCGTCGTTGTGTGGTTGACCGCGAGGCAGCCGGTGCAGGCTGTGTCTCTGGCATCGAAGATTGCAATGGATCACCACCGTTCTCGAAATAGAGCTGCATGGCGGTCTCGAGATTGCTGTCGGTCAGCTGTAGGTACTGGGTAGCGGTCTCCGGCGAGGACCCGGTAATCTCAACGAACTGGGCCACTATCGCTTGATCGGCCATAGCGGCGGCTTGTGGCCCCGTCCAGGGGCAGACTCAAGGTAGAGTAGGCTCTTATTATCTCCGCCGTCGTCTGGGAGAGAAGGAAAGGTGCAAAATGTCCGTCTATGCGTACGTGGGGTAGTGGGAGAAGTTGTCAACGGTGGAGCTTCAGGACGGAGTCAAACGGGACATATCAAGCAGCAGAAAGAGGGGCGTCAGGACGGGCGTCTACCGCTGACGACGGCGAGTCTATGCTGGGTGTCTAAGTACAGGGGAGAAGGCAGAAGCAGACGCAGAAGCAGAAGAAGAGTGCAAGAAGAAGTTCAAGGCAGCCGTCAGTATAAGACGCCCTCAGTCAAAACGTAATAGCAGGGCGGGCCGGGCTAACGATGTTCCTCACTTAGTCACGGCTGAGTCACGCGCGTCGCGCCAAGCAAAGCACAAAAAGTTATGCAGAGACCTGCGCGTCTGGCCTCTCCACCCCGCCGTAGCGTCCCGGAATGCCCGATTAGGCCCGGAGCGGAAGAACCACCCCCGACAGCCGCCAGGCGCGCGCTCCGCCAACCGCCAAGCCCCTCGCGCGCGCGACTTCCCCGACGCGTCCTTAACTCCGACGCGACGCTCCGCGTCCTTAGCGCGTCGCCCGAAAAGGTACTTAGGAAAGCGACTCCAGGTACTTCTGCCTCGCCTCCGCAGGTACTTCGCATCTCCACCACGCTCTCTCTTGCTGCTTTGCCGATACAGCAGCCAGGCCTCTTCTCCACGCACTCCGGCTTCCTATCTCTACTCCCAGCAGCCAGCACCATGGCCTCTCCTACAGTCCTCGGCAAGCGACAGCGAGACGCCCCCGAGTCGACAGGTAATTACAACCTACTCATCCTATCGCTCCTGTTGACGCGCCTAACTGTGGTGTTTCCTGTAGATGCGCCTGCTTTGCGGTCTCCTAGCAAACGGCTGGCAAGGGCAAGCCGCAAGATCTATGATGATGGGGAGGACCCCTTTATATCGTCAACGCCCCAAAAACGCTCCCGTTCTCAATCGACCACCGCAGGCACTCCAAGCCGTACCGTACGCGCTAAACGTATTGGCCATGACAAGCCAGACTCACCGAAGAGCAAGTCGATTGCCAACGCTATTAATGGTATGTCGTCGATGATGTCGCCGGGCACTCAGTCAATCGCTAATGAGACTCTCGACCAGATGAAAACGTTAACCCTATTGGGCTCAGCACCCCCAAAGCTCAGAGATATACCAGCATTCCTCTCGCTCCACTTACGCCGAAGCATCGTGTTCAGGTTGCTGGGAAGCTGCTGCTGACCCCTCGAACTCCACGTCAACTGTCTACACCCAGGGCTGCCCCATCTGTGTTCTCCGCTGCCAAACAGCTCTTTACCAGAAGCGCGAATCCCGGTCAACTGGTCGGACGAGATGATGAGGCCAGAGAGATGAAGGACTTCATCCAGCAGTCAGTCGATGAGAGACAAGGCGGATGCATTTACGTTAGCGGGCCTCCAGGAACGGGGAAAACCGCTCTCGTCGACGAAGTATCTCGAGAACTTGAGAAGTCGCCCGATTCTATCAAAGTGGCCAACGTCAACTGCGCCAGTCTCACCACAGCCAGAGATGTCTACGGCAACCTTATCGAAGCCTTGTGTGAAAGCACCAGCGTTTTCAAAAAGAGTGAGGCCGAGCGGCTCGAGGGCATGTTCGTTTCCGAGAAGATATCGTCTGCGCCGCTTTACTTTGTCGTTCTCGATGAAATTGATCATCTCCTTACAGGAGATATCGCCATTCTTTACAAGCTATTTGAATGGGCTCTGCACAAGTCCTCTCGTCTTATTCTCGTTGGCATTGCGAACGCTTTAGACTTAACTGATAGGCTCTTGCCTCGCCTAAAAGCGAAGAATCTGAGGCCTCGTCTTCTTCCTTTTCTCCCTTATACGTCCACACAGATCGCGGATATCATTACGGCTCGCCTTTGCTCCCTACTACCCAAGGAAGCACAGCCTGCATCCAGCCAAGCAGCTCCCTTTCTCCACCCAGCTGCCATTCAGCTCTGTTCACGAAAGGTTGCTTCTCAATCAGGCGATCTGAGAAAGGCCTTCGATATCGTTTACCGGACTCTCGCTCTTTTAGAACGTGAGACTCAAGAAAAGTCCACCACCACATCCGGGGGAAGCCCCGCCAAGGCACCTCTGCTCGAGAACAAGAACCTGGCATCACAATCTTCTCCCTCTTCGCAGCCACAGCTGGCAGAATACACCGTCAACACTGCGCCCCGGGCAACGGTAGCCCACGTCGCTCGTGTCACCTCGTCCACGTTTGGAAATGGCACCACAGAGAGGCTGCAGAATCTCAACTTACAACAGAAGGCTGCTCTATGTGCTTTAATTGCCTTTGGCAAAAAGCAACAAACTGCGAACGTCGTCTATAAAACGCCCACTAAATCCCCTCGCTCTTCCGCACCCTCGAGCAGACAGCTCTTCGAAACCTACTCCGGACTTTGCCGCCGCGATAATCTCCTCCAACCTCTTACCGCTACGGAATTCCGAGATGTGATCAGTAACCTCGAAGCTTTGGGCTTAGTCGGTGAGTTCGATGGCCGTGGAGCTGGTTCTCCCGCTGGTGCATCCGGGCTATTCTCCACTCCCACCAGATCAGGTCGAGGCAGACCACCAGCGTCACGAACCATGGCTCGAGGCGAGGACAGTGGTCTTGTTTGCCTTGTGGCGGAGAGCGAAGTGCGGAGCCAGATCTCCGGTACTGGTGAGAGTATCCTTAGGTCTTTACTCGCCTCTGACGACTACTAAAAAAAAGCCATCAATTGTTTATGATGTATAATTAGCTATTTTCATATTTATTTTTATGGCGATGCATGTGTTACTAAGTACAGCTAGCATTCTCTGGCGTTTGGAACTGTGTTGGGCTATTGTTTTACTACTCAATTCGATACTAATGAATCAGAGCCTAGTGAATAGATTATTAATCAAAGTGGCTTAATTCTCCATAACATAGCCACCTCAAGGCTTCTACTTTTACCGCTTTGGGTATTAAATCCTCCTTGGGGCAACTCACGGAGAGGAAATTGCTCTCGTGGCAGTGTCCCTTCGCGGCTCCCGGAAAAGTCACGTGCCATCAGCTATTTTAAGGTTAAGCTCCCGCAAAATACCCCCTTTGGGAAGTTAACGTGGCCAAGACTTGGACCGAGCTTCAGCAGACCCACCTTTATCCGCAGCTCTATTGAATGCCCAGCATAAAACGATGATTGATGATTGAGCACTCAGCGCTCAGCAGATTGAGGCGCTGGCTTACGTTCTACTCAGGGGCGATGCAAAGTATATACGACATAGTTTGAGTGTTATTCATATAATATATATATCTGCTTCTCTTGCTCTTCTCGTAGTTCCCCTTGATCTCTATCTACTAGGTTCTAGAAAAACCAACATCAAATACAATATGTCTTCAAAAGAGGAGATCACCCGAGAGCTGTACCATTACCTGCCAAACAAGCCCGCGGCTATTATATTTGCAATACTCTACATTGCGTCATCTGTCCTCCACGAGATTCAATATAAGTAAGTCTACAAATGCAGAGACGCCATCCCATTCAGCCTAATTATTTACTCACAATCATCTTTGTTAGTGCCACGAGACCCCAAAAGTTTACTATGCCTTTTATTCTTGGTACTACATTTTCCGGCATTGGATTCGTTGCACGTTCGTTGAGTGCTCTCAAGATCGGAGATGCACGCACAGTTTGGCGTGTGTCCACTATGTTCACACTCGGAGCTGGCCCTACATACGCAGGAGCAGATTACTTTGTATGCGGCAGATTGTTCAGCTATGTCAGATTGGCAGCACCTATGTCCCCCATTAGGACCGTCCGAACTTTCATTATCTTTGATGTCCTAGCCGAAATTGCCGTCTGGGTGGGAGCCGGTATTACAGATGGAAACTCCGACAGCGTCAAGGCGAAGATAGGCCTGAATCTTATTAGGGCTGCGGTAATCATACAGCTCGCTCTATTTATCTGCTTTGTCTTCGTGATATTGGCATTCCACATTCGAGCAAAGAGCCGGGGTTTCTGGGAAGCAAGCCATCAAAAAACGGGTGGGACTCCTGGATGGGTCAAAGTCACCTACACCTTGTATGTTTCTGCTTTGCTTATAGCTGTAAGATCGGGATACCATATTGCTGGTGAGTGCGCAATCTGCAGAACATCTCACACCTACCGCATCTAATTTAATATGATCAGAGAATTTCCTTGCGGTGGACCATCCGTTTCGAACAACCGAAGCGCCATTCCTGGGTCTGGAAGCGCTCGTCATGTTCTTCAACGCTGGACTATTCAATATCTTTCACCCAGGAACGCTGTTACCGAGCAATCCACACGTCTATCTACTCGCAAACGGAACGGAGATTGAAGATGACAGTCCTGAAGGCACCTTGGAGGATACCAGACCGCTGACGATGAAGATTGTTGATCCCCTAGACATCCGAGGTTTATTCAAGAAAAAACAACACGGAAAAGGCTATCCTGAAGGGACACTTAGGGGAGACGATGAGATGGTGGCGGAAAGCGTAAGAATGTTGGACAATAGACAACGTGGGGGATATAATCATAATTAATCGTGTTTTGGTTGAGTAACATTTGATAATCTGCCTTCTAATATCTTCTTCCAAAGATGGTCCCTCGACTCCTCAAATATCACTAGGGTATCGGTTCTCCGGATGGTCTTTGACAGCAAATTGCTGAGGACTTATAGGGCATCATCAAAAACATCTTGATAAAAGTTAGTAATACATCATAGAATTCACTATTGAGGCGTGCGTGCAATGGACAAATAGGCAGAATGCACATGCACAAAGGATGATCTAGAGAATGTAGCGAGGTGATTTATTTGAAATATAGAAAATATGCAGAAAGCGATAAGAATTGGATACAAAAGAATAACCCAAATCGAAACAATATAGGTTGCTTCAACCATAGGGGTAGATTTGAGAAAATATTGGGATATCGTTCAATCAATTGCTCTCGACATAATCATGACAAAAACAGAAATCAAAACCAAGGAAAATGGAGCGTCTAGGAAGGTAATCGTGTTGTGGGGTCTAAATCACAAGCTACATTTAGTCATCAATTGGCCTATCCTCTAGGGTTACTCCTATTGGTTTGGGGTTAGGAGCATCGGATCCGGGAGCATCAGCGTCTGCTCGTTTGATGTTGGTGATGTGACTATATCGACTGGCGCGGGAAAGAGAACCGGTTTTCTGAACCTCCCCAGTCATAGATGAGGGAATGGCTGATGCTGTCATTGTTACTGGTGGTGTAGAAGATCGGTCGGCAGAATGTGCGTCTGTAGGTGCTTCTACGCCTTCAGAGGCAACAGATGTGCCGTCTCCCGTGCCATTAATGATTGAGTTTGTTGCGTCGACAGAGGCTACTGCACTGTCACTTCCAGGTACCTCAAGGGAATGGCGTACGGGCTTTCGTTCAGAAGGGACCGCACCAGGGACGCTAACGGGAAACCTAGTACTACCCGAGCTGCCGACTGACCGATCGCGACGATGGCGCGGGGATGGCGCTGGACTAGTACCCCTAGCTCGGTTGGCAATTGCACGATTACGTTCTTCCATGTTTGCTCGTCGATTGCTTTCATCAGTACTGATCGCGCGCGGCCTCTGTGCGGCAGAACTGGACTTGCTAGACAAGCGTCGAAGTTCACCAAATATCTGCTTTTGGTTTACAATCAAATCACGCACAAGACGGTGGCTGTGTCGTTCGTCCATGGTCAAATGATTCTGGGCACGAGGGCGAAGGATGCATGGAGCTAAACCTGGTGCAAGAGCGGAAATGTAGATTTCCTCGCGTGTAGAAAATTGTTCGTTCTCTGGGATGGTGAGATCGACGAGACGCCAGAAGTGGGTGGTTATAGCATCGAGAGTGGCAATATATGGGAGCGGCAGTTGCCCGAGAGTGCTTTGGAGGACCCTCATTCGGTTCTCATCTGAGGTGTCTCGCGTTGTAGTATAGATTGTGCGGAAAATTTCATATAGCTTGGAGGAGACGATCGAATCTATACTTAATTAGCGAAGGATTCGGCATATAAAAGGGCAGAACATACCGGGAAGTTCCAGGAGATAGAGTCGTAAAACACTTGCTACAACCGGCATGTCGAACTCTCGCAGTTTCTCCCCAATGGCCTCAACTTCATCTTCCACTTTCACCACTGGTCCAGAGCGCCCTTTGTTCAGCTTTGCGCGAAGTTTATGGGTTTCTGACAGTGGAACGTCGCGAAGCCATATTGCTCGGCGAGCATCATCTCCTTCCAGATCAAGGTAATCTTTTAGACGTTAGCTAATGTATACAATGATACCATGTTTGATACTTTGGTACTTACGCTGGTCTAGATATGTCAGAATGCCTGTAACTAGGACTGGAACTCTCTTCTTGCCTTCCGCCGCAGTTAAGGTTTCTAATTCAACGCCAAATGTTTGCTCTATTGACAGTCTGTTAATATTTATCTTGAAATGGCGCGCACAAAAACAAAAGAGCACAACTAGAACTTACCTTCAGCAGATTTCGAGCCGCTCTCGTAAACGACGACCTTGGGACAGAAAGAACCGGTACGATAGTTTTCTAACATGTAGCGTAGATCACCCTGGGGTTGCATTGCCTCATGATGAAGGACGATTCTATCCATTGTGCTCTTAAGAGATGGAATCACGTTGCCAATGGTGCTCGAAAAGTCTATGACAACAGTCTTGATTCCTTCAAGTCGGTGTAACTCGCATTGTTGCATGAACTTCATGGCTTGGAACATCTCTTCCTCGAGTCTGCAGCGAATAGCATCGAGATGCTTTACGGAGTGCTTGTAACGCTCATTCGCTTCGTCGGCCTGACGTTTGAGGATTTCCATGGGTGTCTCGTCAGTTAATTGATTCTTGAGGGGATTCCATGCCGCAAAACGTTCCGTCAGGGTAGGTGAGTCAGCCTGAACGTCATCGCCACTAAGCCCGGTGCCAGTACGGCTCAAGGAGGTGCCAGAACGGGCTAAGGGCTTTTTCTTTTCTGGAACCCCTGTCATTTGAAAAACACGCTTGTCCCATTGATAGTTAGACCTCGAGCTGCCAGTAAAAGTGGTATTAACCAGGGGGTTGGGTCCCATGGCACCGATTGAGGTTATAAACCCGTTGTCAGCCATGTCTTGGCCAATTCGTTCAGCGTAGCTGAGAGAGGAAGCGCCCAGGTGTTTTTGCAGGTACTCGACAATGTCTGAGCCGAGTGAGGTGTTGAGATACGTTCCTAGTAATCGCACTTTGACTTCCCCCATAGGGATTGTTTCGAGCATGTGTTTCAGTACCTGCTTCAGCTGATCTGGTGTATATATAAGATCACCCAGCTCCACGGGATCTGGATCTTCTTCTGGATCAGGTAAGACAATGGTGGGGGCCTTGACTTGCTTATGTTTGGGGCTTGCGGTAGCGCTTTCGGGTTCTTGGAAGGCGAACAATTCTTGTTGTTCCCGGTCATGAATCTGACGACACTTGCTCAGGTACTTCTCGTTTAGGTTGCTCACTTCGTCACATTGTTTGGAGTACTCCCTAAGTCGGGCCGTGAGTGAGTTTTCGTAGGCGGCTACGCGGGATTCGTGTTCATTTGCCCAGCGGCTAAATCCTTGGATGACGAGTTGTTGAATGCTGGAGGAGATCTTCTGATGAATAGCCTGTTCTTCTTCCATTTGCTTGCGCATGCATTCAAAAGCCTTTATCATGTTAGTGAAGCACTGGTTGGCGTTTAATGATGTTGAAACTGACCCGTCGGACGCTAGCGCCGTCATCACGATCGAAACCGCCGGTATGCCGGGCAATAGCTGGATTGATGGCACCTAGCTGCGCAGCATATACTCTTTCTGCTTCAGCACGCATCTGGGCCATTGTGAGAATCTGCTGGTTCTCCACGATGCCCTGGTGGAGCTTGGTGAAGAGCGTTTGGACACCTGAGGCATAGTCAGGTGTCCAAAACGAGTCCGCGAATTCAGGCATTGGGGCGGTGATGAGTATATATGTATACTAGGCGGACGGAGAGAGAAGATCGAGGATATAGCAGAGGTAGGCTGGGCGTAGGTGGAAGGTCGACCGTCACGCGCGAGCTGGGCTGACACTGAGAACCAGCTTGAAACGGCGCCTGAATGCAGCAAGGAGTATTCTGAAGAGCAGACACGGCTAGGCCCGCCCTAGAGCATGAATGACAGAGTGTAGGGAATGATGGTCAAATGAGGGAAAGACGTCGATGAAGGGAGCAAAGGGAGCGAGAAAGCTGGGAGATGACGCTTGAAGCTGGAATGAAGCTGAAGGACCCAATACGTAGTGGCTGAGGTAAGCGCCACGTGAGTGTGTCAATGGCGTTACGTAATGTTCCCAGTCTGTATCCGGCTTAGCGTATGTCCGGTTTTTCCGAGGTTTATCCGGGTTTCCATAATTAGAAGTCGTTTCCATTATCAACAAGAATCAACCACCAAAGAGACAAACAACAAGCGAGTCATCTATGCCCAATATATGACATATCGCCACGTTAGGGCCAGCCCAAAGCTCCCAGACTCCAAGCGCTCATATGCAAAGACATTCAACGTAAACGAAAAAGCAAGCCTCCATAAATCAACAAAATATCTTGTAGACTTTCTTCCAAGCCGGCCACTGTTCCCTCTCCTCTCTTTCTTCGGCAATGAGTTCACTTATATCCAAGTCCCGCCTTCCTGTCTTCAGGTCCATGTCTTTCGCCCTGACAATTGAAGTTCGAAACCAAAGCTTGTATGGGATGTAGAATACCAGTACAATGGGTGCCGCGAGGTACACCGAAAACCAGTTCTGTACATGGCCTTTCACCGAGGTGTCCTTCAACTCGACTGGAAACATGCCGACCCAGAACTGCGCGGCGAGAACCAAGACGTTAAATATTAGACCGATATAAGAGCCAATGACACCCGGCTGGGACCTGAATGTGAGTTCGTCCAGAGTGTGGCCCTGAGCATGCCATCCACGGCGAAAGCGGATGTGTGCTAAGCAAATGGAGGACCATGTCATGATGGCCGAAAGACCGGAAATGGCGATCATCCAAGTGAATGCCTCGTCACGGCGGCTCGACGCGGCGAGGAAACATAGCACACCTGCTGCGAATGCCACCGCAACCGCGAAGATGGGTCGACCTCGACGATCGATGTATGCAAGGAAACGAGGAGCCTGCCTCTGCTCTGCGAGCGCGGCCAGGGTACGTGAGGAGCCGTATATCGCGGAGTTACCAACGCTCAGGACTGATATCATAATGACGGCGTTCATTACTGAATCGAGACCAGTGATGCTCGCGTTCGTGATCGATATGACGAACGGAGAGGCTTTGGATTCAGCCGACGTTGTATCCGAAGAAGCCTGGAGAAGGCGTTTATCGGTGTACGGCACGAGAAGGCCTACCATTGTCAAGGCAATGATGTAGAAGAGAGCGATTCGCCAGAAAACCTGTTTTACTGCTGTGGGCAGTGATTTCCGTGGGTTGGTAGCCTCAGCAGCAGCAAGTCCGACTAGTTCGGTGCCGGTGAATGCGAATGCAGCGTTGACGAAACAGCTACATAGTCCTTTGATACCGTGATGGAAAGCTCCAGGATCGCGCCAATACTTGCCGCCAATATAGCTTCCACCCGGTCCGCCTGCAACGTTGAGAACAACCCCAAGGATTCTGCCTCCATCAGTAACAAGCCGATGATGATTTTTAACATGATTGCTTACATGTATCCCACAACAGCGACCACCTTTACGATCGAGAAGATAAATTCCGCCTCCCCGTATCCTCGGACTCCGAATAAGTTGATCGCTAAGATGAAAACGTAAAATATCGACACCCACACCGCCGGTGATATAGAAGTTGGCCAATATGAAACAGTCACAGAAGCAGCGACAATTTCTAGCGGAAAAACGACTAGCCATTGCAGCGCATAATTCCAGCCCATTGCAAAGCCCCATGCTGGGTCAAGAAAGCGAGTTGAATAGGCTGAGAAAGATCCGGCCACGGGGAAGAGGACGGCCATCTCACCAAGCGCGTGAACCGTGGTATAAATCATAACGCCAACCAGAAAAAAGGCAATCAAGACCGAAGCGGGACCACCCGTGGATAGCGATTTCCCCGATCCAACGAAGAGGCCAGTTCCTTGATATACGAGTCAGCATAATCCTAGAATGGTTGTAAATTAAGCCAGAAGCTCCTGTCCGAAGTACCTATTGAACCTCCAATAGCGATCATTTGTAGATGTCTTCCTTTTAGCCTCCGTTTTAAAGGCGAATTCGCAGTCGCATTCGCTGCACCTGCAAAATCGAATGCTGTTCGGTCCGACAAGGGAGCGGATTTACTGACGGTAAGCTGAGCGTTCGGGTCGCGCTTGAATCCATCGATGAACCATCGCGCAAGGGACACAGGCGTGCTCGACCTCCGTTCTTCCTCGTAGATGGGAGTATTTGGGGCGGGTCCATGAAGATGGCGAGGAAACTGCACCGGCGGCGGATTGTGGTAAGGGTTGGAATGCGAGCGAGGAAGGTCTATATCGAAGGTAGATTCCGGACGGCGCGAAGGTGCGGCAGATACATATGCGCTTTGGTCGTCATATTTGATCGGATCTTTGTCCGGCATGACTAGGGATGGATGTATCGATAGACACCGAAAGAAGGGGGTAGGAACCTGATTTCTCAAGTCAGGACCCTCACAGCCAGCCGCGAGTTCACGACAGCCAAACCGAAGATGAGGAGTAAATGCATGCGATCAATCGAAGAGTCAACGCAGGTCGGCGCAAAGGGCGGGACAGCCGAACTGAGGTTAAAGAGACTAGTATTTGTAGCTTGAAACAGGCCAGTGATCGGGAATCAGGACGATCGGCGGAGAGGAACCAGGGCAAGGACAGGGCCAGAGACCATCTTGCAGACCGCAGCAGAGAGCAGCAGACCAGGAGACCGAGAGACCAAGACCAAAGGATGGCGTTATTAAACGACGTCTCCGATATGGACGAGGAACCGGGGCCGTTGGTTAACGAGGCCGACCAACATGCGGGCCAACCGCTCGGGAAACGAGCCACCCTGGCTGGGTTTCTTTGTGTTGGTTCCCGCCTCCATCGATCGTATAGTTAACTAACCGTTAGTTCCGCAATAACGGCGAGGCTGAAGATCCAGGAAGCTGGGGATGAGCATGGCCGTGAAGTTGGTTAAGTTAGTCAGACTTTGGAAACGGTGTCATGGCCTTGACTGTTCTCTAAGGTGCACAGCTGTTTTCTTCAGCTTAGCCCAAAGTGACACGAGGCCGGCGATCCAAACATGTTGATAAATACGACATTTGACACGACTTGTGCAGGGGTGAGCCGGCTCTTTTGATGGAGTCAGGAGCATCGAGACAGTCCTGATATCAGTTTCTATTTAGTCGCTAACTACTCCGTACCTAGGTACCCAGTTAGCTACCTCATAAGTTCGCCCTAGTTTTTGTTCTTGTCTGCGTTGTCTGCTTCCTTCTGGTGGAATTAAGCAACGCTCTGCGTAACCTTGAAGCTAAACAGGTCTTCGTCATCCTCTTCCGGAGCCTCAAAGGTATTGCCGTCAATCAGAGCGTCAGGTAAGTCGAAACCACTGATATTGATGCCGAGCGCAACCAACATGGACTTCGCGAGGTACTCACCCATTGATGGCCAGAAAATCTTGCGACTCTCGATCTCCTCGACCCAATCCTTGTTGCCGTTTCTCTTAGCGTGGAGGTTGGTAACGACAAAGCAGAAGTATAAAAAGCTTCGTGCTGGTCTATTCTTGCCCCGAAACTCGAGCTCCTTGCCATCAAGTTCCTAATGTGAAGTTGGAAGTGTAGAAGATTTTTAGACAGGTTAATTAACTATTAATCAGACTTACCTTCCATTTCTTGACCTTCGATCAACAATTTTTTTGAAGGTAGATTGGTTGAAACTTCGCTTGTCTTTGAGATTCAAGCCATTCTTCACTCTTGTGGCCATTATTGCGGCATAAGCTCTTTCCATGAATGCGAAGTCCTGGCCCGAGTCTGTGTTGAGACATTTCCGGCTACCCAGCTGCTCATCAATGTTTGTTTATCTCTTTTTCCAAAAATTTCCGCTGTTTTCTTATGATACTGATTTCTTCAAGAAATAGAATCGTACTGTTTGTCCAGGGTTTCTAGCCCCATATGGTAATCACTTTAGCATAATTGCTTCTGGCTTAGTGATTTGCGGAGAGAGTTTGTATTCTCGATAATAATCGACGTCAGTGACCATCGCCTATGTCTTCATTTCTATAAAGTCGGAAACCGATGAGTCAACAGAGCACCTTGACACATCTGAAGCGGTGCTCAACACTCTAGCACACTTTTTAGCAAGACCTTCCTGCTGATCTGGGGGTAAGAGAGATGAAAGCCGCTTTGGAAGCGTTGGGCGTATAAGCGAAATACGCGCAGGATCTCTGGCGGATCCATTAGGATTGTCTAGTGGCGAGAAGAAGAAAAGATGCTATTGAAGGATCGGAAAATGGAGGTAAGGAGAAGACGCGTCATGCAAATCAGAGAAGGCGTAGTCATCTTACGGATTTGTGACCATAGAGCGGTAAGGAATTGGAAAGGAGGGGAGGGAGCGTGAGCTCAGTCCTTATAAGGGCCTCCCCAAGATGATGTCATGGATTCTATGAATATCAATATTCATCAAGCGGCAAATTAAAACACCGCTGCTAAAAAAGCAAGTTTAAATGATAAAGCATGAGACTATCCGATAGGAAATAAAGAGAGGCAATTGGTGGATTCCTTTAATTTAGGGTCCGGCCCGTCCCTGAGTAGGTAATGTTCACCTTGCTATCTACCTAACATATAGAGCTTGAGGTCATATTAAATAGCCTTGTCTTAGATTACTAAAACGGAGATTAAAGACCCCTACAAATTAAAAAGACCGACTACTTACTTCTCATCACAAGAAAAACTGCTGTCACTAAAGTAGGTTTTCCAGAAATGGGAGACAAAGGCCATCATAGTAAAAGAGCAACTTAACTAGCAATGACTTACAACTGTTGGCCACCCCGAGTTCTAGTTATCAATCTGTAGCATTAAGCTTTGGTTATTTAAAGCTATGCATACTTCGCGAGTCGCGCTATCAAATCACCTTTTTACTACTCCTCGGTAGCCTATGCCACTGTAGTAAGTTATCCCATTTCGACGGCTCTTTGGACTCACCTAAGAGCTTATTCCTTAATAACACCAACCTTAACCCTGCCCTAACTCAGACCCTTACCCTTTGGATAGGTAAAGGGGTCAGGGGAGGAGGTACCTCGACACTCAGATATACCAGACTCTACTGTCTCAAGCTTATACACCATAATACTTATGCATATGTCTTCCTATTTCTAGAGGTATCTATGCGGCTAAATAAACTCAAATAACAATTCAAGGAAATAGTTGAACAACTTTGACAATAGCAATTTGGACGGCTGCAAGAACTATGATGCCAACGACAACCACCCTCGGTTTAACTTCATTGAAGGAGATGTGAAGAATTTAGCATTGACGTCCCAATCCATCCATGGGTTTTCGGTGAGGGGTTGCTACCCCAAACATTCTCCAGACTTGACAAGGCTTGCTCTGCAGTCTATGTTAAAAAGGTTAGTGGGTAGGACGAACTGGGCATACAAGAGATAGCGGATGAGACGAACCTTGAAGCCGTATGCTGCCGTCTCCCGATACCATTCACGCATAAACATTCGATCGTTCTCATCCGTCACTTCTAAGCCAACCCTATACATGACCCAGAGCATTGCCAGGCGTCCGACTCCCTTAACGAATCTTTTTGCAAGCGCTAGAACCTGGCATACCACCATTCGTATATGCGAAGGTGAGGGCTGACGCGTTCGCTCTTTGTTTCTAGCCAGTTGATGGAGGTATATTATCGTCGCCTGCTCATGCGCCTTGACACACGCCATGCTCTCAAGCAGGATGCTGTTCTCAAGTCCATCTGCGACGATCTCGGAACGCGCAAAAAGGGAGAAGCTGTCTGGCGCCAATGCCTTCCACGATGCCAAGCGGTCTTCCAGGTCTCGGAACATTGCATCTTGTTTCTCGGCAGGCATACCATGAAGAATTGCGTCACCCAGTGTGCTGATATCTGTTTTAATTCCAGCTAGTACTGACCAGGCGTGTCGTAAGTCGCCAAGAAAGATATCGTCAGCTATGCGTTCAGGAGCTACGGCTGAAACATTGGGGTTATGTTGCCGTCCGCCACCGCGCATTTCCCAATAGGGCCCACCAATACTCATCTCCGCATTCGTGGAGACTGCTCCTGTCACACTGAGATATTCCATTAAGGAAACGAGAAACCGTCTGAAGGGTTGTTCCAATATGTCAAACTGCCTTTGATTCGAAGATTCGGGCGTTGGGGCGTTCATCACTGATTCATATATATCCCGAGCACCTGACAGATGGACCTTCCAGTTTTCAACCTGAGAGTCGAGCATCTATAAATATTCGTGAGCTCATGTCTGTAAAATTAGAGGGTAGATGGGCAAAAATGGCACCGAACATACCTCAAAGATGCACAAGAGTAAACAAGTGGCAAGATCGGTAAGATAAAACTGTCGATTTGATTCACTCCAGGTTTTCCTGAGAGATTGCATGATGTCACCATATGTTTTCATGGCGTGGTGAAGATGTACCGAGCTTTCACGGCCAGAAGTTGTATTTCCAAGATGGAGCGCCCCAATGGCGCTCATGGCTTGGTATAGGGTCATAGATGTGTGTGCATATCGAGGAAAGATGTATGTAAATGGATTTGAATGGTGCGGCACGTCGTATATGATGAGCATCGTAGAGACAGTCTCGACAAAATATGAATAATATCTGACTTCTGGGTCGAAATTCGGTGTGATCTCTGGGGAAATGCTGGGGTTTGAGGTAACGTCGAACCCCTTTTTGGAATTGATAGAATTGCGGCGGCTTTCGCTAGGGCTGCAGCTATTCCTTGCCGAATTCGTTCCTTGGGATTTTTTTGATTGCTCCTGGCCAGTTTGGGTGTAGGCTTTGAAAGTAGCGTTTCGATGGGAGCGGTCACATTCTAATCCGCGCTTGGTGCAGTTCAGGCAGTCGGGGGCAGTCTCGTCGCATTTAACATGCCTCTTTTTACATGTCGAACAGCCGGAAAACCCACGATGATGCCATCGTCTCACGCGCTTCTTGACCGAGGTATCACTGCTAGAGTCCATTATGTAGCTGAATGAAAGTAAGATACCTTTGTCGTGGGCTTTGGAATTGGGGTGTGATCTTGGGGTCTAGGTATAGATATTGCAAGCGCCTGCAAGAACAATTGATCTAACAAGTATGGGAATGTAGAATTGGTTTACCATGAACGAATTGCTCATAAAAGATGGAGACGATCGGATATCTTTAAATATTTGATATCCTATTCCCCTGGAGTCTATAGGTATGATGGTTTTGATCCTGCCCCCTGTTGCCGAGGTTTCAAACAAGGCTCCATGTATACCATCGCCGCGGTAGTTAGATCCTAGACTATGATCTGGCGGTCTGCAAGAAGCAAATATTCCTTGGAGCAAGGATGACGGGCCAAGAAAGATATCCGCCAGGACAAGACGGCT
This sequence comes from Onygena corvina, assembly GCA_000812245.1. NCBI lineage: Eukaryota > Fungi > Ascomycota > Eurotiomycetes > Onygenales > Onygenaceae > Onygena > Onygena corvina. The sequence goes on along the minus strand of JWPT01000029.1, from coordinate 74,446 downwards.
GCTAGGAGGTATGGGTCTCAATGACATCCCCACCGGCTTTACGAGCATCTGCCTTACAAGTGCGTTGTGGCTTGCCTCGTCACCTTAGCTAGGCGCAGCCTGCATACCTGAGAAATTCCCATCAGGCTAGGCTAGCCTTGACAAGATCCTCGGAGCGACATGCGCTTATCTCGACTGTTTTGAGGACTATGCGCACTTAGCATGAGTTGGCCGGGAGTATGAGAACATCACCCTAGTAAAAACGAAGGCCCCATATCGCGCTAGGACAATTTTTTTTTCTAGACTTATGCGCCAAGCCTGGTAGTGAGCAATATGTTTTAGTCACTCTGCAAAGAGGGGGTATACAGTAAGGCTAGGGTGCGGAGGAGACACGAGATCAAAGCTGGGGAATCCGTTGGATCAAGCAATTCTCGTCGGGTGTGAAGTCGTATACCAAGCAGCAACTTAGAAACCTTGAGACATACAACAAACAAATTTGCGAAATGTGCTGTTCGGCCTTATCGATGAAGGAAGCTGACTTCATCTTGGCCGATGATTCTTCAATTCTCAATTTTTTGTTGGGAGAAGAAATCATTGCTACCAGCCCGCCCTCGATAGCCGGCTGCCCTTCTTGTTTCTCCTTCCGCCACCAGAACTGGGCCACAAAAGATTACGCCTTGATGGAGGGATAAAGCAATTGTCCCCGACAAGGCCGAAAGGGGTAGTCTACCTTGCATGCGTTGAGACATCCAAGGCTGGTGGTGTGCGGTTTCTCCGTGCAGAACAAGGGAAGAAATCTGCGAGTGGTTCAGTGTTTGAAAACGCAGCAGCTCGTCGACCTGGTGGAGGCTTATTTAGTTTTGTTATGGAGACGTTACAAGCCGCGTGAGGTGGGATTGTTTTCGAGGTTAGTATGGTCCCATTCTGCCGGTCAGAGGAAAAACGTTGAACTCGCATCGCAGCCTTACGCGCCTTTCGATTCTTGTGGGCCAGACGTTTTATTTGAGAATTGATTGGACATTAGTCGATAATCCGCCAATGAGGCTGCATTCCAGCCGACCAGAACACCTCGGGCTTCAAGGGGTAGGACGAAGAATATGAAACTTCTAGAAACATAGTCCCTTCTCTTCTTCCCGTATTTGGTGTAGATATTTCCATTGGTTGGGATGTATCGTGAACTTATTTGTCAATGCGCTGCATAGTCATGATGCCTAAGGAACATCAAAGCCGGGATTTGTTCCTCAGGCGAATCGGCGACTTGACCAGGGTTTGCGCACAGGTGAACCCGCTGATGGCGTTTATCAATGTAAGTAGAAAAGTCGGCGGTAACTGCGACAGCTTGCGGACGAACAGTTCGGCCGCTCTCCCTCCAGAACCATCATGATTTCTCGCAGCAAGCACTCCGCAAAGACGTTGACTGACTCGCCAAGTGGCTAGCCGTGCGGACGTCATGCTGATACGGGTTACAACCCCCGACAAAACACCAGGCGTCACGCGCGCTCTCGCTTGTTAGGGGAAGGCGCACAGCGAAGTAAGTAGCTAGATGGTCTCCAGTCTAGGAGCATGTAAACAACTCCTGCATATGTAAAAGGGGCATGCATCCCTTTGCTCGTCCCACCCGGCTGCACGACCAGGATGCCGTTTCTTGAAGTGAAGCAATTCTGAGCGATCCAGCTATCGTTGGTGGAATTATAGATACATCCGCTGTCAACTCGTTAACTAGTTTATGTCAATGCCAACCAGGGTGGATGTGGTTCTGCAAGAGAGAGCCTTGCATTGAAACTTACACGTCGCCTCGGGCGGACTGGCGAATTGATCCGCCGCACCGAAAGACGCAGAAGCCGAAGAATTTCGAGACCAGGCTAGAGTTTCAGGGAAAATCTCTGCTTGGGCTGGATTTTCGGGCCGTATACCTTATTTTTCTTCGCGGGTGAATTGTGCATCTGCATCTCACAGAGACAGCAGATCGAGGAAACCTTAGAGCGGCGGGAGACACCTGCGGGAGTAACCTGATAAAGTAACCTGGAATGCCGGTCAATAGTTCGATGCCGGTTGAACTTCCTTTATAGACTCGCCAGCTGGTTTCTTTGCAGGTTGCTGTAGCAAAGATAGAGGATTCTGTTGTGCCATTGTGACTGATCCCGAGGGTTCTCCACGGAGGCAGGCCTGATTCCCCTACCACCACCCAGCCTAGGGCTGAACGCTGGTCCAAGAAGCCGCACGTGTACATACTCCCGCCCACTTCAGACGGTTGTGAGCATTCTGTCCCAGTTGCCCGATCCGGCTAGCGAGTGCGGCAGTATAGGACGGGGATACGCTGCTAAGGGGAAGTATAGACTGACTCTATGGGAACGGGTTTGTCGACGTGCATCTAACCCATGGACAAAACAAGCGACTCTTTGGGCCAGAGTAAGTAAGACTCGAAAAGGCTCTGGCTCCCCACCGCTTGGGATTGAATCGGGATGGAGCCCGTTTACCCACTATCACGAAGAAACAGCAGGCCAAAAGCCGAGATTATCTCGTTATCGCATTCCGTGGTCTTGGTGACGGAAATATCAATCAATACGTCTTCTAGTATGACAGCCTGAGGGTCGAGGGGTTTAGCCGGGCTGCTTCGTCTTTCTCTGAACGGCGGCCACGTATCCAGCATCTAATCTCCAGTTGGTTAGAAGTTATATGCTTTGTGTCAGAAGCCGACTGGAAGTATATCGAGGAGTATCATCACTCCGTCGGGCAAGATGGGTGCCATCCAGGGTGCATGCCGTCCAGAGGGTTTCCCCCGTCCCGTCTCGATGCACATACAGTACATACTGTGCTGTCAGAAGGCTAAGCTTCAAGATGCACGCTTAATTGCGCATTGATGCAGGTTCCGATTGACTCTCCCTGGCCGCGGGAAACATGTATCCGTGCTGACGAAGGCCCAACGAGGAACCATGGCTCAAAGACAGGGTTCTTCTGTTCACTGCGTCTCGTGGATGATTCCCAATCAGGCACCTCAGACAGGCCTGATGCAGCGGCCTGCGATGTCCAGAGGTCGAGACGCAGCGAAAGTCTAAGCGAGCTGCGAATGGTGACGTATTTTCAGTGTCGTTGTGTCTTCCAAAGGGCCTTTGAGTTGTCGTGAAGTGCACTCCGTAGATATCAGTCTGTGATGCCGGTTGAAACTTGAGATAGCTGCTCGCCGTCCACGAATCAGCCCAACCGAGGATGATGGACTCCTCTCCCGCCTCTCCTGCATCTCGTCTCGCCATCTTCTGCGTCTCTCCCTGATCTTCCTATCTCCTCGTCTCTTTGTCCTGCAGGGTTCACCACTTAGTCTGCCTTGGCGGCCTCACTCTGGCCTTTAATCTGCCCGCCCGCAAACCCGCAGTTTGCAGCAAAACCACCGCCTATCGAAAGACGCCGCAAACCCAGCCACGGCCTCTTGCTCGCAGTCACCAGGTGCGCGCCCGTTCATGCCCGTTCAGCGTCCGTCTACTCCGTATGCTCGTGGCCTCCGTCTCCCAGGCCCGTAAGCAATGGACTCCGACGAGGTGACCTGGGCGCCGTCGGACGACCCCTCCTACAGGGCCTTCTTCGCCGCCGCCCGGCAAGGCACCGTCCAGCAGCTCGAGGCCGCCTTCACCGGCGAGATCGACGTCAATGCGCTCGAGGGCGACGGTTTTGAGGGCATGTCCGCGCTGCACCTCGCCTGCTTCTACAATGGCGACCTGGAGGTCGTGCGCTTCCTGCTGGACCACGGCGCAGAGGTCAACATCCTCGACCGGGACCGCGCGGGCAACTCCTATCCGCTGCACTGGGCAGCCAACAAGGACCGCGCAGACATCGTCAGGCTGCTGCTCGAGCGTGGCGCGGAGCGGGACCGTAAGGGCTTCGACGGCAGAAACGCCCTCGGAATGGTGCTCTACTACTCGCTCTCCCCGCGCCCCGTCAGGCCGAAGCAGATGGAGACCATCCAGGTCCTGCTCGACTACGGCTTCAGCGTCGACGAGTCCGGCATGGTATGTGATAGCTTCTTTTTTCCAGTGCGGCATGGCTAAAGTGGTGTGGAACAGCTATTCGAGGCCGTCCTGTCCCGCGACCAGGACCTCATCAAGTTCCTCCTCGACAACGGAGGCTCTATCAACCCGGTAAACCCCAATGGCCCGTCCCTCCTTGGCCATGCGGCCGGATTCACGGACTACAAGACGGTCAAGTTCCTTCTCGACAACGGCGCCGTCCTGGATAACCCCAAGGACGGCAGCCCTAGCTCTGTGCTCGTCAGCGCGGCGTCGACAGGAAACCTCTCCGTCGTCCGTCTGCTGCTCGACCGCGCCGCTCCGGACCTCATCGAGAAATCTAACCGCGCTATCAGTGCCGCAGCCGCCTCTGGCCATCTGAAGGTCGTTGAGATGCTGCTTGCCTCTAACATGAAGCTCGACAACAACAACGAGCTAGGCTACCAGTCACCCCTGCACGCGGCGTGCTTCACAAACGAGCCTTCTCCGGACCTCGTGTCTTTTCTTCTATCTCAAGGTGCAGATGCAAACTCTCTCGACGATAGATTGAACACCCCCCGTACGTCTCCTCCCTTTCTTCTCCCAAGGTTTATCATGGCTTACTCTAGCGAGCAGTGCACCTGCATGTATCTACGTCCCAGCCAGACGAGAAGGTCGTGAACCTTCTCCTCAATGCCGGGGCCGATCTGAATGCGAAAAACACAAATGGTGAAACGCCGCTGTTGAGGGCAGTCTCGGCGCTGCACTGCCACTACGAGCCGGGAAACCCGCACGACAGCCGTGGCAGCGCATTCATCTCTCTCTTTAGGCGGCTCCTCGATGCTGGATCTGACATCAAAGCCGTAGACCACCTAAACGAAACCGCCCTCCACATTCTAGCCACCAACTCGCCTCACTGCACGCCTGGGGAGTGCCCCGAACGCGCTGCTCAGATACTGCTTGAACAGGGCGTCGACGTAGATGCCCTCGACTCGAAGGGCCGCACTGCCATTGATATATTACATGGCAAAACCAGTATCGAATCAAGACTGATTCTTCACACCATTGAGAACTTCAAGGTGCGGCATTCCTCTCAATAGTGGATCGAGGACTTGCATCCTTACATTACCCGTCATACCTCTTCCGTGGGCATCATCTACAATCCATAGCATCTTCATTTTTTCCTCTGGACTTTCTTACGATTTGATTCATGCTCGTTTTATTGCCTGGCGGGTTTGGGCCCGGTCGCATGGCCGCATAAGACGTCTGTACGTGTGCGTGCGCGCGTGCTTTGTTTGGGTTTACTCTCTTGTAATGCGTTACGGAATCCATTTAGATTGAATTAATGAAGTCGATGTCACGGCAACGGAAATGATGTTCATTAGAGCGTGCATTCCAAGAGAGTATGATAGCTAGTGCCGGGCATTGGTATCTACGTAATCATGATTCCCTTCAACTAAGGAGCTGCGCTAATCGGCCCCTCGCCGCCGGGTATCAACTAGAAACGATGAGTTGACGTTAGGAAAAAATAGATGGCATGTATCGCTTACCATGCAGACATTGTTTCCGTTCAGTAGGATCTTGGAGAGTTTCGTTTGGCCACCAGAATAGTCGCTAGAATGAAGTTAGCATAAGCAAATCTCAATGCATACATAGTACACATACAATTCAGTCACATCCTCAAGTACCATGTCTATTTGCGTTAGTACCACCATCAGAGCCTACTCTCAACACAGGAAACAAGTGGTATCTGATATACGTACTAACATAATCATCGAATCCAAGTAAAGTGCCCGAAAACTCTGCCATAGGCGAATTAGCATCTCTCAGTCCGACCTCCAAAGGTCTCACTCGATCCTCTGTTCATACAACTTACCCTTGTCGCCCTTCATGACCACCCATATCTTCGAGCCCACACACTTGTCAATCAGCTCTGCATATCGAGGGTCAGTACTCTGTCCGAGAACCCAAGAGGATAGACCATTCCGCTGTACCTAGTGGAAGAAGTTGTGACGCCATTTGATGGTGGGTATCTGAGATTGTGGCCTGGAAGCCGGGATATAGCGTCTCTTTAGCAAACACCGATAGTATATTAAGAGATATCTGTCGTAAGATGGAATATGTCTAGACTGAGATGTACTTGCGATGTTCTTCCCCGATGCTTCAATTTCACCACCAAAAAAGACGCCCCAAAATTAATATCACGTGACACGATTGGCGCGCGCCAACTTGGGTTCAAACGCGAGAGGTTCAACTATCAAATTGCCATTACTTGACGTCTACTGAGTAGCCACCAGCGGTATATTACAGACCCTTCCCCGAATACAGGAGAATCTTATTAAATGCCTCTAGGCACTGCGAAAATGGCCTTTGAGTGGCTCTCCTACGACCGCCCAAGCTCATGCATGAACCCCTACAGGTGTTAAAGATGCAACTGGAATGGCCACAGCCCCTTTTTTTGGTTGCTGTGCCTCTTTATTGAATTGTCTCTAGACTATGTATGCATCCCACGTGCGTACGCTACGCGGTGCTCGGCTCTGAGATGGTGCAGGATGTAAAAGCGTGCGGGCTGCTAGGAACGCGACCTATCTGTATTACCTCCCTAGTCTTGAGCTGTGATCATGTCGTTGTATATAATTTAGCTGAGATAGAAAAACGTGCAACTGGTCACAAAACCGTTCCAGAAGCTAATATCTGTAGTCCGCTCGAGCATCGACGTTCGAGTTCTGTCAACATTCCACGACTTTACAGGTGGAAAAGGGATACTTCTGAACGACTAAGACCAAGGCCATGTTGGTACGTGATGAATGGAGAGATGTAAAGTCGTGCAGCCCTCGGACAGCGTCTGAGACCCCTGCATGGCCGATCCTCTGGTCAGCAGGATGACGGGCTTGATACACATGCGACCCGAGCCATCGTGACGCTTCGGTCCTGTGCCACGGCACTTTAGTGGCAGCTAGGTACCTCTTTGCAACCGCAGACGGTCGGGACGGGGTCGAGACGGTCACAATGCCATCTCAAAGCCAGCAGAGATGGGAAGCGCAGAGGCTGAAGGATGCCGATATCCAACTGTAGAGAGTCTGGCGAATGGGGAGCTCGACGGAGGACAGCCTTGCCCACGCCGCAGGACATCCCAGGTTCCGTGACTGCTCACAAGACTAGTTAGCTAGCTTAGCTAGCTGCCAGCGATCGAACCTGAAGGTACCTCGTTGATCGGCCAGCTGGACGGCGCAGCGTCTTTCTTCGCTAGGCTGCGGCGAAAAACGTCCGCCCGGGCGCGAGAGCACACGGCGAGACAGGAGGCTGGCGGCGACTCGTATGCCAGACCTCGCCATACACAGGCGTCGTGTAGTCAGACAGCTAAGGAACGCCGGGGAAACGCGATGCTGATGCTCCCGCGGTGGCTGAGATTAGCTCTGTGACCTGCGTGACTAGGTAGAGAGCACCGTCGCCCGCCGAGTGTCCATCCTTATCCGCGGTGATAAATAGATAAACTCGCCCCAGGAACCGCCCACGGCCGGCCTGCGCTGCTCGTCTCTGCCCGTCCTCGACCACGGACTCGCTCCCTTGCCTCTCACTCTGCCAGAACGCCTGCTGGTGTCCCGGCTGCTCGTAACAGACGCAATATTCGACGTTGTTGTTTCAGCTCCGTCGCTCTCCACCGCGTATCACCTCTCTCTCGCTCTCCTCCCTCACTGTCGCGACCCTCTCCAGCCATCAGCATACGCACAACTCCTGAGACTATTGACAGCACAGATGGTGGTGTCTCCCTACGCCTCGCCGGTTGCCTGAGATCTTCCATGAGTCCCTAGAGCTGGGCTTCTCTTTGTATTTCCTGAACCCCGCCCTGGCAGACAGAGCACTGCTTCACTCACCATGGGGATTGTCAGCAGCAGGCCGGATGAGCCTGGGGTTCTCTACCTTAAAGACCAGACAAAGTGTTAGTATCTGCTGGTTTCCCCTTATCTTGAGAGTGTGCTTTGCTGACCTTCCTGGCCCGGTACCCAAGTGAGCATCTCCTCTCTGATGATAACCAACCAGCATGGATTTACTATCCTGAACATTGTCCCAAATTCATTTCCTGCGTCGCGGATTATTGCAAAGAGAGATGCTGGCGACGATACACCTATTGAATTCATTCAGGTAACATTTTCACTTGATACCTGCGGTTCCGGACCCTGGCTCTAGACATGATAATACTGACAGTGTATCCTCCCAACAGGACCCAGAATCGGTTGGCAGCAATGGCCTGCCCTCCTTTCTCCTCAGGCTGAACAACGAAGACGAGCTCAATTTTCGCTTTACCTTCGTCATCCGCCAGACTCAGCTCTCGCCTGTACCCACCGCAACGACTATTAACGGCGTCTCGAGCTCGCTGCCGGAAGTGGCTGATACCGTGCTCAAGGGCGTCACATTCGCACACGCCTCCAATGCAAAGGAACTTGACAATCTAATTACACGGGAATTCCACGCGAATCCGAATCTCCAGAACAACGATAATGTTCAGCATGTCGGCACTTTCGAGACCGCCGGCACACCCTCCGTTCAGTTCGATTGGGTGTGGAGGTGGAAACCGCCAAAGAAGTCGGAAGACAAGGGTGGAGGTTGGAGAAACTGCTGTAATTTCCTGGACTACGACCAGAGGACAAACCGGCTGAACACACTTGCCTCGTTCGAATACTGGGTACAGAATCAAGCGAGGCCGTCTACCAGCCCTGGCTTCCACGGTGGCCCCGGTTTTGAACTGACTGTACCGCAGCGAAGCCGGCAGATCTCGTCCCATTCGAATATCTCCAGAATGAGCGAGCCAGACGGCAGTGCTTTCAACGATACCTTCCCGCCTACTTCGCCCATCGACTACACAGATAATCCGTTCGCCTCGGCCGCTAGTTTCACGTCGAATGCAACTACTGTTGCCCCTGTTAAAGTTGACGTTACCTGTCAACGCCCTGGAGAGGACATGAGTGCAGTTGATGATGGCCCTCTTTTTCGAGCTACAATGAAAGCCCTCGAGCAGAAAACAGGGAACATGCGTGTCAAGATGAAGAAACTCCTCAAGAAGGCTGAGGCTGCGCACCAGGCACAGGTAGCCTGTAACGACTCGGTTTGCGCCTTCATCAATGCCCTGAACGAGGCATCCAAGTCCAACGCGAACGCCATACAGCCAGCCTTGGACCATTACTTCGAAAAGACCGCGCAAGACATCCTCCGCTATGAGCAGCAGAACTCTGTCAACTTGCAGAAACTGATCATCGAGCCACTTTCGAAGCTCTACACACAGGACATCAAGCAGGCTGAATGGAAAAAGAAGTTGTTCGACGACGAGAGCAGAGATTACTATGCCTACGTTGGTAAATACCTAGGCCAACGGCAAGACTCGTTAAAGGAGAAGAAGAGGGCAGAGAGCGACTCTAAATATCAGACCAAGAGGAGAAATTTCGAGCTGAAGCGTTTTGACTACTCATCCTTCATGCAGGATTTACACGGCGGCAAGAAAGATCAGGAGGTGCTTTCTTACCTAACTAAATACGCCGGCACACAAGCACAGAATTACCTCGATACCGCCAAGAAAGTGGGCGAGATGATGCCGCAGCTTGAAGCCTTGATGCACGAAGTCTCTGAGGCTGACAAGGAGTTCCAGTTCCAGCGTACCGAGAGAGAAGAAAAGCGTAGGGCACTTGAAAACAGCACCAAGAAGTACATTGAACCAGAGACGGTCCCGAACCCTGGCCCACCACCACCTACGCCTGGTGGCGCTAATAATACTACCACTTACACCTCGGATTCTGATCTTGGACGGGCAGATAGCACGAGCTCGACATTAAAAGGTGTTGTTAGCAACACGTCAGCCTTGTCCTCATCTCCTAATGCAGCTACAGTATTGTCAGGATCAGCGATCGGATCCCTCTCATCAACCCATAATCGATTTAAGGGAATCCGTGACCTGGAGGAGCGCGATAGCACGAGCATGGCTGCAGCTGAACGGGCAAACGGCCAGCAGCGAAAGGAAGGTCTGCTGTGGGCTCTATCACGTCCGGGATCGCACATAGATCCCAAAGGCATCAACAAGCAGGCATGGCATAAGTAAGTTTATCTCTCATTTCAACTGTTCCCCCGGTAGTTTGTCCTTATCTGACACTGTCGTAAAAGGTTCTGGATTGTCCTTGATCAAGGAAAGCTTTCTGAATATAGTAATTGGAAGCAAAAGCTCGATTTGCATATGGATCCCATCGATCTACGAATGGCGTCTGTGCGAGAGGCGCGTAATGCTGAAAGACGCTTCTGCTTCGAGGTTATCACACCTCAATATAAACGGATATACCAAGCAACTTCTGAAGAAGACATGGCCAATTGGATCCTCGCCATCAACAACGCCCTACAAAGCGCGGTTGAGGGCCGAGGCGTGGCCCCGATAGCCAGCCCGTCCCCGCCCAACGACAAATCCACACGGCGGGACATTGGATCTGTCCTGACAGGCAAGAGCTCGTCGCATTCTGGCACGCATGGTGTATCAGCGTCCTCCAACACCGGTAACCTTGGAAATATGGGCCGCCGCACGACTGTGGGCGCACGGCCCAGCTATGTCAGGAGTGACAGCCACAGCTTCGACGAAAACCCGGCGAAATTGTTACAAACCATCCATAGTGCCGATCAGGGCAACAACTGGTGTGCCGACTGCGGGTCTTCATCGAAGGTTGAATGGGTATCCATCAACCTGGGAATAGTCCTGTGCATTGAATGTAGCGGTATCCACCGATCTTTAGGAACTCACATATCGAAGATACGCTCACTGACGCTCGACATACACTCCTTCTCGAACGACATAGTGGAGATACTACTGCAGATAGGAAACCGCGTGAGCAATATGGTTTGGGAAGCGCAGCTAGAGCCAGGCATAAAGCCAGGGCCACAAGCCACGCGAGACCAGCGACTAAAATTCATCACTGCAAAATACACTGACCGCGCATACATTCAGCCACTCTCCACCACACTATCACGGTTTGCGTCCGCGGACGAGACGCTGCTTGCATCAATCAAGAAAAACGACATACAGGGGGTCCTCTACGGTATTGCTTTACGGGCGAACCTCAACATTACGGACCGCTCGCGCAACACGCACGCCGTGTTTCTCGCCTTAGCAGCTGCCGACCCTGCGTCACCTGCGTCCGGTACCTCGAGCCCCAATCTAAGCAGCTCCAAGCCTTTCACCCCTACTCATTCCCCAGGCGTCAGCATCAACGCGATGCCGTTCCCTGTTGCAGAACTCTTGGTGCAGAATGGAGCCGTGATCCCGCCCCAGATGCCCGCCATCCCGCTCTCCCAGGCAGCCCAGCTCTACGTCAACCAGCGAACGGGGAGGTTATCCCGGCTCGGCGGGGGCGGTAACAGCGGTGACACTCTGAGCGCATTGCCTACTATCCGCGGAACCGACGGCGTCACCGTCTTCTCCCCCGCCGTCGACAGCAAGGAGCGAGAAAGACTACATAAACGAGGGAGCGCGGGTGCACGGTTTGCCGGCAAAGTATCTTCTCTCGGAGGATAATTAACCCACCCTTCCTCACGAGTCCGATCCGCCTCACTTTCTCCTTTAAATACTACCCCTCACCGAGCCTTATTCTGCCCATTGGTTTCTGTATAGCCAATACCCTTTGATATTGTTCTTGTTTATCCGCCCTTTGTTTGTGGCATATCAGATTCAAAGGACGAGTTGATTAAATCCCGCACCTCAACCCAGCCCGTCCTTTCCCCCCTTCTTGCCCCCTTTCCCTCCACTACCCCTCCCCTCAGACGCATACGGTTGTATAACGCGTCGTCCTCCTATTTATCTTCTTCCTCCACTCGAATGTTCGTCCAGGCCAAACAAAACCTGCGATATTTAATGCCAAGACCACAATAGCTTACCTAATGATAATGATAGTCACATGCTTTTTCGCTATTCGTCACGGAATTACGTCAGTCCGCCTTACAGATGAGTAAGCAAACTTTAGCTTCTAAAATCCGGGGTAAATTACACTAGCAGCTGGTGAAACGGGCCGTATCCGCCACCCTTTCCCGTCCCATCTCTCACTGATGACTGCTGTACGGTACCGTAAGCGTAATTATCATGTGATAAAGAAAGGAACCGGGCCCGCTGATTGGCTGGAGACCGATGGTTCGTGTGGGGAAGCTCCTTACATAAGCGAACCTCTTCCTTCTCCGACGTCAAGTTCGACTTCGGCTTCAACTTCGCCAGCTTCTTTATCATCTTGTAACCCCGGAGATTTCCTGTATTCTCGGTGTCTAGGACCTCTGTACCTGTTTTGCTGCATCTAGGGCCCGCATCATTAGTGGTCTGATCGTTTCGGTTGATCGTCTGGGACTGCATAGCTCTCAAGCCGAAGGGCGCGCCCACCAATCGCCACTGGAAGCTGCTCATCCATTCTCCTGCAGATACATCAACGCTCCCCACTCGCTGTCTCCTCCGCTCATTCGTCTCTGAGCGCCTCTTCATCGAGAGGCCTTATCTCGACAGTGTGCTCTGTTCGTTGGCATTTATCTTCACCTTATCTCGACACTACCTACAGTAGTAAACTAGATTGTGATCGACTGGTGCCTGTTCTAGGATCTGCGGATCCACGTCATCAAGTTACTGGCCTGTCCAAGAAGGACACCAGTCAAACAAAAAACGGACCTGTCTCTTTGTTGGGGAGGACATTCTACTCTAGCCACTTCTCAATTGCAGGCTGGTATACGAACACGCCGTTTTCTGACGGCCGTTCAACCGTCCCCGTCAAATCGGCCATATCTTGGGCAATAAATAAGCGACTACTCTACACCGCCCACCATGTCTAACGCCGCTCATAGTTCCAATTCTCCTCCCACCGGTTCTGTGGCACCTCGAGCCCGCCGTGCCTCCATTACAGAGATGTTCTCCCGGCCTGGTAACGGTGTTCCCCCGCCGCTCAATACCAACGGAACCACCACGACTCCCCTTTTCACAGCCGCGGCAGTATCTGGTAATCAGCACCAGCCCGGCCGTCGTCGAATGTCAATCACAACCCTCGGATTGTCTGGATCTCCCACTAACCAGTCTGCCCCCTTTGGGCAGGCAATCGCGGCTACGCCAATAACACCAGCCCCTCCGGCAGGCAGACGCCGACGAGGGAGCGTTTCTAGCTCGATTCTCTCCAGCTCACCAACGACGGACCAAGCAGTCGTTGAAGAAGACGATGATGAAGAAGAAAACAATGACGAGACACCCCAACCGATATCTGGATCCCCATTTACGAGACGTGTATCCTTCAGCTTTCGCGATCGGGCTGCCAGCGTAAATGGTATCTATCAACCCCCTCCTATCCCGGAAGAGCTCTCAGCCCCCTCATACACATACCAGGCCACCTTCAGCAACCATAATAGGGGTGGCAGTTTTGGTAGGAGATATTTCGTCAATTGAGTAGTGCTGGCATAGATATCGCTATCGAAAGCGCTATTCCGGATTCTCCTACATGCATATACTCATACTCTATTGTACCAATGCTTACATTCTGTCTTGTCATAGGCGAGGGTTTCAATTGGCCAGAAGCCTTACGAACCAGGGCCGAACGAGCTCCGTCCCTTGCCGGAAGCTTCTCCATGCATCAGCAGCAAGGCCAGGGTCAAGGACATGGGCCGACGCACCCACAATCCCTCTCCGGCGCATCTACCACCAACTCTTCACCATCGTCGTCTCCGTCTCTATCCTCTTCATTCTCATCCGCCTCACTGTCAGGCAAACACCATCGATCAGCCTCCGTCGCTACCATGGAAGCATACAAACCACCTCCCAAGGAGCTACTAGAGCGTCACCCATCCTCGCCACCACCACCCTCTCAGCCGAAGAAACAGCAACAGCAGTCCAAACCCCGACCAAAGCCGGATTATTTCCAGGAAAAGATTCTGAGGGCCGATTTCATGGATTGACTATAGGCTTGTTTCATTGAACCAAATCTGTTCCTCCTCACTTCTCTGTTGATACCTTCTCTTGTTACTCGGATCCTCTGGCAGTTCATCCGGTATGGAAGTACGATTTTGACAGATTAACCATTAGCACTAAGGGAAGGTGGTATGTTTCGAAATATTTGTATCCTCTAGGTTTCTTGACTGTGTTTTTCTTAGCTAGGCGAGTATCCCGCATATTGAATAACGTTTACTTTACTGGGATGGCAAGTATGCAATGGTTATCACCGTCATTGATATTTTCCATCTTCTGGTATATTGTATCTATTTAACCTTCTCAAGCCAGCATTCATGCACAAACTGGCAACCTCTGATTCGTTTCCTTTCTGGTGTGACTGCTGTGTTACTTAGCTATCTTGGTTGTCACAAGGACATTGCCCTAGATGGGAGCGTAAGCATTATACGTCAGATGCGTCAACCTTAGTAGACTGGTTACTATGAGTAGTAGACGTAAGTCGACGGAGGATTGAATCACTTGAAGCGAAGCTGTCACACATGTATACCTGCGTAATTTTTAAGATATTGGTGTATCGGAAAGACCTAATCGGTTCCACTACGTTGAGGCGTCGCATGAAGCGTGTTAAACAGCAATGAGTTGTTATTAAATAATTTCTATAAAGTTAACTTAGGTAGCAAACCTGATCGAGTGAACGTTGTTTTCATCCGAATAGGTAAGACCGCTCTATATTCTAGAAAGATAGAAAGATCCCGTAATTACAAACCTGAGCCCTGATCTATTAGGAAATTTTCAACATCTAATATGGAATATTGTTAGTCAGTAACTGAAACTGGTCGTAACCTTTGGTCGACATGCTAGCATAGCTCTTCTTGATTAGCTCTCGCATGTACTGCGCAGCCTCCTGCTCACTTTTGTCCAACACAAACCTATCCCGGAAATTGGTCAACGTGTTTGGTGTGAAGCAAGGCAAGCCACTGTCTAACATTAGGGTAATTATGTGCGAGAGCTTTGTGGTATACGGTCGGGAAACAAGGAAAGCTTTCACGACAAGAGACTCGAACCAGCGGTAAGATTGTGAATTCATGTTGTAAGATGCTGTTGGAGCGATGGATGGTGCAGAGCTCGGAGCAGCGGCGGTTGACGCAGCTGCATGTGCAGGTGGGTTATATCCACCCATGACAGCAACCATTTCTGTAGTCAATTTAAACGGAGCTCGTTCAAAGCGTACTCCACCTGGTGCAATGTCGAAGCAGAATCCAAAATCAATATGAAGTATGTGGCCATCGTCATCGATCATTATGTTCCCGTTATGTCGATCCTTGAACTGTAACAGGTATGAGATGACAGAGTAAGCTGCCATGCTTTTGACAAAGTTGCTTCGGGCTTCTTGGAATTTTATCGATTGTTCTCCTCCGTGTTTCGACACGAAGTAATCATATAGCCCGTTGACAGCTTCACGACCTAGCATATCTCGCGATATCGAGTTCGGCAGTACGTCTACAATTCCGCACCCAGGAGCCGTCGCTACAACACGGTAGGGATAGACGAAGACGTCCAACCCAACGCTGGCGAAGATTTCACGGAATGCTGCAATCATCTGGATAGCGAGAACATCTTGGCGACAGTCGTCTCCAACTTTAAAGATGGCAGATTGCCATACTTCATAAGTCGCTGCTTGGGATGCTAGACTTGCACGTTTGTTTTGAACAGCAGTTTCACTCACTTGTGACAACTGCAACTCGGCGTCATCTTCGTTCTTTTCCACGGGAGTAACGGTATTGCTACCATCCTCAAGGTTCCTGGTCTTTTTGACGCGGAAGGTTGCCATGTAAGGTGCTTTAGCATGACTTTGTAAGGGCTTGCCAGACTTTCGGTCAATTCCAACAACGATGCCATCGGGGTTACTTGGCAGGTACACGCCAACTTCGACTTTGATCTTTCGTAGTTCCTCGGCAATCTTTTCCTTCTTTTCCTGTTTGGTACGTTTGATATACGGCCGCAACTTGCCGGAGATACCAGTAATTTCGTTAAAGAAGGCAAACTCTCGCTCATAGAACTCCTTATCTTCAATTGTGAAGCTGGAAATTACCGAATCCATGAATCTATCAAGGACAGGCTTGAGTGGATCAGGCTATGGTAAGTTAGTACAAGGAGGGCGCTGGAGTACTTGAAATAATCAGTGGGGCACTCACAATTTGCGAGTCTTCGTCCTTATAAGCGTTTGCTTTCATGTTCCAAATCACTTGATGGGCAAACAGCTGTGAATATTGAGCGGTATTTGAAAGATAACGTTCAATATATCCTAGCGAATCGTACCGTAGTGCCTGTACAAGCTGCGGGACATAAAAGAGACCGACATCTACATCAAAACTTTCCAGCGACCGCATGGCATACTGCAAGATAAAGGGATGGTTCCCATATGCTGGAAGAAGATAGGTAACAGCGGATATCGGGTCGATCGGTGCCCAGTATAGGAGATACTACAGTAACATTAGAATGCAGTGTGTGCGATCGAATGCCAAAAGACTCACCTTGAGTTGGAACGAGACGTCATCTGGAAGGGACGACCCAAGAAGGATCTCAAGAGCATTTGGTTCCTTGAGCGCCTTTTCGGGGAAATTAACCAGGAGCCACCTGATTTCATTTTGAACTCTTGCGGATGGGAAACGTGAGCCTAGTTGGAATGCTAAGCTTGGATTTTCGGTCCAAGCTAACCGAAGTAGTCCCGTTACGGCTTCCTATATGAAAAAGTCAGATAATTTCATATAAAAAACCTAGAAGTACCAACCTCAGTAACAGCCTTGTTTCCGCTTCCGTAGAAAAAGTGCGATTTTCTTTCCTGGTCCAGTGGGGATAGCCAAACTTTCAGGCGGGATCGTTCGTTTCCAATCAAGATCAGGAGTAGATCATGCTTCATCTGTAGAGACTTGCGGGATTTGGAATCTGCTACTTCCTTCCAAGATACGATTTCCAGCATAGACTCGATATCATGAAGAACCTGGTCTTCCGCTTTGATTTGTAGACGGTTTCCGCCAAATGACCATCTATGATTAAAAAAGTTAGAAATTGATTGAAGTAATATTGTAAAATGAAGAACTTTACCTCGGAGACCGACTAAACCAGCTCAGAGCAGCAGAGAGTATTTGGTCTTTGAGTTTCCATATCCCAGTATTTGTCTGTCCAGCGCAGCAGCGAAGCACCTTTAGACTGAAGAGAATGACATGAAAATGAATTTCACGAGCTAGCGGATGAGCCGTCGAGTCTTTCATAGCATCTAAAGTTTCAGTAACGAGGCGCCTAAAGACCTGTTGAGTATGTATAGTTCCAAGTCTGCTCGCGCTGAAATGACTCTCAAGAAATTGTAATATTAGCATATGAGGGGAAATAATATTCTGGGCTTTCCTGTGGCGCCTAAGCATGGCCTCTTTATCTGAAGGGGAGGATTCAAGCTTCGTCATGAAAGGGTCCGTGTGTCTAGAACAAAGTTAGCAGTGCGTTTAAACTAGAGAGTAGAAGGTGATTTACCTAAACTTAGGGTCAAATATTCCCTGCTTCCGACGAATGGTACGCTCCCATGCGAGAGCCACTTCAACCAGAATTCTGGGTTCCAAGGATGGTTTCTCGTTGATGACCCCAAGCCATAGCGCTATACCCATCCTGATTGATTCTTTAGTGAATATCAAAAAAGGTATGTTCACTAAGTGAGCAATTATCGTAGGATGGCTTTCATCGCAGTTGCAAAGAAGGGCCGCGCTGCGCCGAAGGATGTGCCTAGGCAAATCCAAGGATGTGTGTTTTTCATTCCGTATCTGTTTCTCTAGCGCTGCAAGGGCTTCTTGTACGGTTTCAGGACAATCAGTCGAGTGTGTGATAGTATTTGGGCCTACCATATGTTAGCATACGAAACTCTAAGACTCGGGGATAATATATATGTAGCCTACCGTGAGTGACGCCTGATGGCAGCTTTCCTTGACGAGCAGGGACTGCCTCAGCAAAACGATAACCCTGTCGTGCAGAATATTGAGATATGAAGTCGGAAGCAACGTTTAAAACAGTCCCACCGGGATGATCGATCGATCCTATGAAGTATTAACACTGTTGAGAAAACTATACTGAAGCATCGACGATATGTACCTAATCTTTGGTCTGCGAGAGGGATGGCTGAGCCCATCTCAAGTGCGAGCGAACGTCCCATTGCGATATGACCATAAACACCATCATCGTCATAGTCTGAGAGATACGTCTAAAGGTAATTGCAGGTTAGCAGCATCTCTAATATTTCAGAAAGGAAGTGATCGTACCTGGAGAAGACCCTTGATGTCCAGAGGCGCAATGTTCATAACACTTGAAATCCAAGTGCGGGCTAAATTGTGGACTTGTTTCAAGGTGCGTCTCCTAAAGTCGTAATTATCTGATAGAACGATCTGGACTGTTCGCCGTTCCGATGTAAAGGTAGATTCCCATGCAAATTCATCCATCTCCTCATCCATACACGAGGACCAGAGTAAGGTCAGCAGGTCAAGGAGAGTGAAGAGAGATACCTTCTGGCATAAAGCTGAGGGACACTGCGTGATTATCTTATTTGCGGCTGAAACGGCAGCATGTTGGACTTGAGGAATGCGATGGCAGCAAGCCGTGAAAGTACCAGCAAGCTGCTTGGCAATATAGGGCGCCGAGAACTTGACAGATGTGCTCCTTAGGGACTTCTCTAGATAGATAGTAACGACTTTGTCTGCAATTGCTCTCATGCAATTACTCATCTCTAGAGTGTTGAATGCAGGGTCTAGGAAGTAAGTAAAAACTTTAGTGCAATCGCCGGAGCTTGCACGGAGGGTCTCTATTAGTAAAGCAGCATTTAAGAAGAGAGCCTTAGGATAGTTCAGACGCCGGATGTCATGTTCTAGCGCCGGCAGCTCAGCGGTCAAGTTCTTCTTCTTATCCATCGTCGTGTGAGGGCTCTGACCACGCCTTAGAATCGTGTTTAATTCGATATCACCCTCGAGGAGCTCAGCACGGTTCTCAGACACAAGTGGAGGTGAATGTTCAGCCAAGACGCGGAGATGCTCGTAGTTATCTTTTCCCAGCTGGGATCCAAGGGTAAAATCATGAGCAGCAATATTGAACCACGCATCACGAAGCATATCCGAGATATCGTCATTGTCGCACACACCGGAAGGTAGATGTTCGAGATGACCTGCTCTGGCAAGAAGTATTGCAAGTGGTTTCAGCACTGGGGCGATTTGTCGCGCGGTAGACTCAATGTCTTCAGGGTGCACTTTTTCCCGCTCAACGGCGGCTCCCTGATTGACAACGCTTTCAAGGAGGTAGACTAGGTAAATTTTAAATAATTCGCTACTTGGGTCGAGGTGGGCGGCAAGGTGATTTCTTGCTCTATGAATCTTCAAGGATGTTAGTGATGGGTCAAAACATTTAGTAAGTGGGGTCTTGGACGTACAGCATCAATTATCAAGTTATTTCCTTGAGCAAATGTATCTCGTAATAAACGAGAATAGAACTTGAGCAGTAGCTGGAACTCAGCAGGTTCGCTCTTAAGAGAAAGCGCGGCGGCTTCTTGGACGATGTAAGCATCTACTACGACATTGACCTTGCCTATCTTCTGGACAAGCATCGACTGTGCAAGGGCGACGATCTTGCTATCTTCACTGCCGGTGGCTATAGTAACGATGGCGTGGACAACATTTCTAGCTGTAATAGACGAATCACCTTCTCCGTCAATGGCAAGAGATAGGCAGGTTTCATTGGTTGGATGGGGGCGCGGTTCAATGGACTGTGAATACGCAGTACCTTGCTCGGCTGCAAGAGCAGTTGCCGGTTTATCTGCCGCAGGACCGGAGCTAAGCACGTTCCCAAGGGAGTAAAGTGTACCAATAATGATATCTTGGGAAAGAAGGCGGAGATTCTGGGCTAAACACTGGGCAGCAAGGGCAACTATGGGACTGGTCTGGCCGTTTTGCACTATGAAACGAAGCAGAGAGCGAGTGAGGCCTGCTGCACTGTCTCGAGATAGCTTTGCCAAGACAACAGCGGACTTGAGGACAACCACAGCAAGGTCTCTATTCACCATCTGGTCTGCATCGGTAATGGTGTTCTCGAGGGATGCGAAGAGTAGGTCCAGGTCCACGGAATCCTCGTCCACCATGATGCAGTTAATGGAGCACATGACAGATAGAGCCTTGACCGAGAAGGCGAGGCGCTGCTGCCAGGCGGAGCTGACCTGCAAATAGTCGAGTCCCTCCTCGAGGAGACGGATCTGGTCACCTGCTATCTCAGCGGTGTACTTGACCAGACCATCCATGCCCCGGTCGTACATCTTCACAACATAGCCACTGTCTGCATAGCGGGATAGAAGAGTGTCGTCCGGAACCAAGATCCCGTCCCGCCCAATCGGGGAAGAGCAGGACTTGAGAAAGCCCATGAACGCTTGCTGCAAAAGCATCGATCCCAGGGGCCGGCCATCAGCTGCGTACTGGCGGGTGTATCGCCTCCAGTCATGCAATAAGGGATCCGAGGAACGAGAGTTCCGCAGAGTAGAGGAGATGGTCTCCACAGCCACTAGAAAGCGCTCCGAAAGGATGGTGTGTAGCTGCTTGATGACAGCAAGACGGCCCAGGGGGGCCCAGAAATGAGGAAAGTCGGAAACACCTCGAAGGAAGCCGACCAAGGACACCACTAGAATCGCCACATCTGTAGCTTCCTGGCTATCTACGTGTATCCCAGCCCCTTCCGCGTCAACGAAAGCTGGTAGTCTTTCAGTTGCACGCTGACAATTGTCCAGATATTCGCCGATAGCCTGGTGCACGTCATCCTGCAGCACATTGTGCCGGAGCCCAAGGGAGAGAAGCGCGGCAACGACGTCATGAGCTAAGATTTCCCACGGTGAGGGCCTTGACGTATGTAGAAACGGGGACGAATGGATACGCAGGGTGTGGATGGACGGGAGGCAGCTCGCCAGCAGCGAGACGAGCTTCGCCGCATGGTCAGCACGCTTGACCGAGCCGGCAGCCTTGCAGAGGGCAAGGAGGACGTCGAGTTCGCGGAGACTCTAGCTTCTTTCTTAGCCGTTCGTTCTTCCCAGTCAATGCGGACGGAAGGGGGAGTAAAGATGGAGGCTGTACACTTGGGGCGCAGCGCGAGTGCGAGCCACCGGACGCAGGCTTGCAGCCTCCGCGGCAGGCCTCTATGAGCCTATCGACGTCAGATTCGCCGCGATCATCGTCCTGCCTGGGGTGTTTTGTGGCTAGTATGGCGAGTTTCTCGAGCGCAGCCCGCCGGATATGCAAATGTGAATGCCTGGAGCCCCGTGCATGATTAGCGGAAACGATGCACGTCCCAGCACGGCGGGGGAGGGAGACCACCTACATGTCCGTCAGCCAGCCAGAACCTAGCCAGGCTGTCTCTGCGTCGATACGCTCCGTCGATGCTGCTGCTGTGTTGGCCTGAAAGCGAGACGCAAGAAGTCTCAAGGGGCTGACGGAGCGCCAAGCCGCGGTGCATCCACGGAGGAGACGGCGGACGGCCTCGATACCTCGATATCGCTGCTACGGCGAGGCGAAGGAGGATCAGACTTGTCCGGGGCAGCTGTCGACACGAAGAGCAGCCGGCGAGCGAGTGGGATTGCCGGTGGAGGCGGCTGCTAGCTCTCCCCAGGCCGGTGTAAATAAATATCAACCACCCCCGGAAGAAAGCCTCGTCCCCGAGTCTCGCCTCTGTAAGCGCTCTCTTTCTGCGAGCGCGAGGGCCCGTCTGCAGCTTGTTCGAGGGCTAGTCCAGTTGCGAAGGGGGCCGGCGTCAAGTTCGAACTATATATATTTGGTCTTCAGATCGTCTTTCCATCGTTCGTCGGTCTGTTGTCGTTCGTTCCTCTACACCGCTGGAGAGCACTGGGCCCAACATTGCACCGGCTTGTCCAGGGCATACAGATCAGCTATCGTTTTCAATTGCTTATAACCCTCTCTTCCACCGCATTGACGCCATTGGCGGCTGTTCGTGCCGT
Organism: Onygena corvina; assembly: GCA_000812245.1. Taxonomy (NCBI): domain Eukaryota; kingdom Fungi; phylum Ascomycota; class Eurotiomycetes; order Onygenales; family Onygenaceae; genus Onygena; species Onygena corvina. The sequence continues at coordinate 52,542 of JWPT01000029.1, read as the reverse complement.
TCGTTGAAACCGCCATGGCTCCGCAGAGAGAACCAAGCCACCTGAAGAGAGAACGGGTAGGTCGAGATGTCCTCCTCTGATCTGTCAATGGAGCTTTAGATGTTTCTCGTGCTGACCGGCGGCTTCATTGTTGCGCTGTCTAGGAAAATGCAGACTCGGCCCAGGACGCAAAGAAACCCCGGCGGTCAACCCGGATCGCATCCCAATTGCAGCCAACCGACGAGTATATCCCTACGCCGCTCGTCGACAAGTCTTCTGCAGGGAGATCGCGGAAAGATGCCACTGCCACGCCCCCGGATGACGGACGAGGCCTGATCCGCCGTGGCCAGTCACCCGAGGACTCTTGTCCCACCCAGGGATTCTCGCAGTATCCGCCCATATACGGCGCCGACGACATCGAAGATGAGATCGCCGCGGGCGTCTGGGGCTATCTCACGCCGCTAGACAGTCGGTTTGGCGGCCAATTGGTGCTGAAGAAGCGAGAGAGCACCAACACCACTCCCGCCGACGCAGTGATACCGACTCCGGGCAGCACCGCGTCGAAGCGTGCTGAGGGCCGTGAGATCAACCGTGCCGGGTATCTGATAGGCCGGCATCCTGAGTGTGGTGTGTATATCTATACGCTTGACCTTACATCTTGATTGTTCTAGCTCGCTAACGATGTTGCAGACTTAGTTGTCAAACTTGACACGATATCTAACCGGCACTGCCTGATAATGAACGAAACCCGACGCGGAGAAAGCATTGCTATCGTCGAAGATCTCTCCACCAATGGCACCTTCGTCAACGACGCCATCATCGGCAAGAAAAAGCGCCGTGACCTGGACAACGGCGATGAAATCTCCCTTCTAGACAAGGCCCGGTTCGTCTTCAACTACCCGCGCGCCAAAAACACCAACAAGTACCGCCAGGAATACGCTACGCTTCAGAAGCTGGGCCAGGGCCACTTTGCAAGTGTCTATCTCTGCGTTGAACGCACGACCGGGCTCAAGTACGCCGTCAAGCGATTTGAAAGACGTCCAGAGACGATCAAGGAGGCGGATAGAGAAGCTCTGCAGCAGGAGATCTCCCTGTTGATGAGTGTCAACCATCCAAACATGCTCTGTCTGAAGGCTACCTTCACCGAGAGTGATGGCGTCTACCTCGTGCTTGAACTCGCGCCGGAGGGCGAGCTCTTCAACTGGATCATCAATCATCAAAAGCTGACCGAAGAGGAGTCGAAGAAAGTAGCTACACAGCTTTTTTCAGGCCTGAAATATCTGGTATGTTCTTAAGCTAACAGTGAGCTATCAAGTCTCATCTAACAACGCTTGCAGCACGAGCGGAACATCATCCACCGAGACATCAAGCCGGAGAACATCCTCGTCGTCGATAAAGACCTCACCGTCAAACTGGCTGATTTCGGACTTGCAAAGATTGTCGGCGAGAGTTCATTTACCACCACCATGTAAGTCTCGCATCGATACAAGAAGTTGTCCACTGACTGCTAACATTTTTCCAGTTGCGGAACTCCCGCTTGTAAGTGCTGCCACTGATCATGGTATTCTTATCATGGGCTTGCTAACAATACTCCTAGATGTTGCTCCCGAGATCCTAGAAGATCGTAAGTACACTCGAGCAGTAGACATCTGGTCTCTGGGTGTCGTTCTCTATATCTGCCTCTGCGGCTTTCCTCCTTTCTCAGACGAATTGTACGATCCACTGAGATTCCCGTACACCCAAGGTGACCAGATCAAGAAAGGCATATTCAATTACCCTACTCCGTATTGGGATACTGTCAGCATTGAAGCCATCGGCCTGATTGAGAAGATGCTCGTTGTGGATCCCATACACCGCCTTAAGATCGAAGAGTGTCTGCTGGACCCCTGGATCACCGGCATAGACCCTCGCGTCACCGACAGCACAGACGGCCTGGTGGGAGCAATTAACGAGCTGGTAGTATCCAAAGACCGTCGGCCTACCATGACACGCCAGCAGCTAAGTGACCTGCACGAGGTCACGATCAAACAGGTGGTGCGGCAGAACGATGACGATCCAAACTCCCAGACATACACGATCTACCAGCACCAGCCCCTTACGGCGGTCCCTGAGCCCAAACCTGCCGCCAACCGCGACTCAAAGGAATTTATGGAGATGGGCGGCAAGGGCGATCAAATCTTGTTCGACGATGATGGTAAATTCGGGCCGGACTCGCCGCAACTCGAGGGTGAAGCGAACGACCGGCCACTCTTTGACGATGACGAAGCGGAGGACGAACCCCCGCGAGGAAGGAAAGCATAGGCCGCCATCTACTGCATTTTGAGATATGTTGTCTTTCTTTTTCTTGATATATACAGAAAAACGCGGCGTATATATGAGCCTACCTTTAGGACGTTGGCGAGGTGACTGCAGAGCAACCGACTCAGAGAACTACGGAAGTCATGCGGCAGTATAGGGGCAGGGGGCAGCGTGTTTGAACTATAGCCAGTCTGTGAGCACTTTATCTAGGAGTTTTGTATAATTGCATTTACCGTCTCTTCTCTGTCTTCTCCGTCTTCCCATCTCCTCCCTGTGACATGACTAAGCCGGACGAGTGCAAGCCGGCATGGCCTGATGCGTCTCTGACGATGCCAACTCAGAGGCCCGGGAGCCAGTCACCGTCGACGTGTCTACGTAAAAGCACCGGGGGATCGCATGGCCGGATGGGCAGCTCTTTAAGGGGGCGAAGTCTGTGTATTGGCGTTACCGCGGCAGACCGATGAAAACACGCCGATTACCAGGGACAGTCCATCCGGCTTACCGTACCGTACCGCCCCCTTGCATAAGCCAAAATCGTTCTTTTTCTTTGCTGCCGCCTCCAACGATCCGCGAAAGAAGAGCAGCAGAGCAGAAGAGCAGCGCAGAGAGCTGTTGCGGTCACCATGGGTCTTCTAGCTGAGGTAGTCTCTCGCTTCTGCGAGCGTTGCGCGACACTGTCCACCCCCGTCCTCGTCGCCAGTGCTCTGTCCGCCTTTATCGTCCTCTCTATCGTTATCAACGTCCTCCAGCAGCTCCTGTTCAAGGACCCGACCGCGCCTCCGGTGGTCTTCCACTGGGTTCCTATCATCGGAAGCACCGTCTCGTACGGCATTGATCCGTACAAGTTCTTCGACGACTGCAAGGCAAAGGTTCGTGCACTCCCCGCTGTCCCGAAAGAGCACCGACAGCTAACCATCCTGCATCTAGTATGGAGACATCTTCACATTCATACTTTTGGGCAAGAAGACGACCGTCTTCCTCGGCACGAAGGGCAATGACTTTATCCTGAACGGCAAGCTGAAGGACGTTTGCGCCGAGGAGGTGTATTCCCCGCTCACCACTCCGGTATTTGGACGAGATGTCGTATATGACTGCCCCAACTCTAAGCTCATGGAACAGAAGAAGGTATGCTTGCTTTGGGTTATTTTCTGTCCACTCTACCGAGATTACGTTTTTACTGACTATCTTGGGCCTTTAGTTTGTCAAGTTCGGCCTTACGTCAGAAGCTTTGCGATCCTATGTCACTCTCATCACGAAGGAAGTCGAGCAGTTCTTCGAAACCTCTCCAATCTTCAAGGGAGACTCCGGAACCCTCAACGTCAGCAAGGTTATGGCTGAAATCACTATCTACACCGCGTCTCGGTCCCTGCAAGGCAAGGAGGTCCGTGAGAAATTCGACTCTAGCTTCGCCGAGCTATATTGCGACCTTGACATGGGTTTCGCCGCAATCAACTTTATGTTTCCATGGGTTCCGTTTCCACACAACCGCAAGCGTGATCGCGCCCAGAGAAAGATGGCTCAGGTTTACACCGATATCATCCGTCAAAGGCGTGAAGCTGGAGGAGAGAAGGACTCCGAAGATATGGTGTGGAACCTGATGTCTTCCGTATACAAGAACGGAAACCCGATCCCCGACATCGAGGTTGCCCACATGATGATCGCACTCTTGATGGCCGGTCAGCATTCGTCCTCTTCCACCGGCTCCTGGATCGTCCTTCGTCTTGCCAGTCGTCCGGACATTCTCGAGGAGCTTTATCAAGAACAGCTTCGCGTGCTCGGCAAGGACCTTCCACCACTCACCTACGAATCCCTCCAGAAACTTGACCTTCATAACAATGTGATCAAGGAGACGCTCCGTCTCCATGCGCCAATCCACTCCATCCTCCGCGCCGTTAAATCTCCCATGCCTGTCGAGGGAACGAAATACGTCGTTCCCACCTCTCACAATCTTCTGGCCGCCCCTGGCGTCCCATCCCGCGACCCGCAGTATTTCCCAGAGCCAATGCTTTGGAACCCACATCGATGGGAGAACGACGCTGGTGTCACAGTCGTAGAGGCCAGTGAAGAAAAGACCGATTACGGATACGGTCTAGTGAGCAAGGGTGCTAACAGTCCCTATCTCCCATTCGGATCTGGAAGACATCGATGTATTGGTGAGCAATTCGCATACGTGCAGCTTGGCGCTGTAACAGCTGCGCTAGTGAGATTGTTGAAATGGAAGCAAGTCGAGGGCACTAAGTCGGCTGTGCCAGATACAGACTACTCAGTAAGTCACATCTTATATATAAATATTCTGCCACGCTCTTCCAAGGCTAATTGATCCCTGTGTAGTCACTTTTCTCGAAGCCACTTGGCAGCCCAATGATTGACTGGGAGAAGAGAAAGCAGCCATCTTCAAAATGATAATCACGACCGCAGGTTAATATCAGGTTTTTTTTTTCGCAATTTCTAATTCTATATTTCTTGTCAATACACCCAGGCCGGGCTCCGCTTAAAGATCATGCACGTGGCGCCGTGGAATAGAGCATATGTAATAATTTTTTTGTACAGCCTGTTTAGAAAACATGGAGGTGGTCAATAAATAGCGCTTAATTCAATCCGGTTCCTTCCATTAAAAAGCAGAAGCAGAAGAGATGCAATAAATATAGAAATTCCGCCCATTTATAACGGCATTAACACCAGCATCAATCCGGTCCTACCGTAGATAGCTGGGGTAAAGACAAGGAAAAGTAATATACATATTGAAAATAATACATGCTCCCAAGCAGGGACGTTCTATTCTCTAGAGCGTAGAATCCAAACGAGAAACGGTTAGGATTCAATAGAAAAGCAAGCGTGTTGACTCCCTCCTATTCCATTCAACTCCAACGCATGTGTACTCTGCCTTAAGCAGCGGCTGCCTGGGCAGCTTTTCTCGCTGCCAGCGCCCTCTTGGCCCTAATCTCCTTCTGCCTCCTCTGGCCACCATCAATCTTCTTTCCACGCTTATGCTCCCACATACCCTCCATGGCCTGGACCCTTACAGCAGTGCTGAGTGTGTGCGGAACTATCTGAGCACAAGGGCCTTTAATCATATTTCCATGGTGAAGCTTATAGTGTGCGTATTTCTTGAGTGGCATTGACGGATCATTCAATTTCGTTTCGCCTGGGGGTAGATTGACAATCACGTAGTGCATTCCCGGTGAGAGCGATGCAGTGCCCATTAGCTTAGTGTTCAAGAGTCGTCCATCAGAGTTGACAGGCTTGTCGGCGTGGCTGTTCTCTGTCGTCTGTTGAGATGGCAATGGAACCTCAATAGCTCTTAGCTCAGCTACTCCATCAACAACATTATCGAGGTCTCCGCCAGGACCATAGTCTTGCTGTCGAAACTTTTCTCTCCACCGCATCAGATATCTCCTATCTCTTGTGTTTTCTAACCCCAATTCTCGAAGCTCATCTCCAGTAGCTGTGAACAACTTATTCCATTCGGTAATTTTGCTTGCATATCTGGTCATGTTTCGTCCAATTAGGCTAAGAAATGTAGCAGTGTCGGGCACGAACGGCGTGGGAGCTGGAACCGCCCCGGGTTTTAGAGACTTGTGGAGGTGTCGCACGCATAGCTGTTGATGCGGGCTTGTGATGTGGTTGAAAATTCGAATCGGGAGACAAGTCCGAGCATTGAAGCCCTGTACACGCGCCGCAGCCATGGCCCTTTCTATATCGAAGGCCCGGGAGGTTGAGCCCTGGAGGTTGAAGCACTCTTAAACGGAATTAGAAGAATGTTGTACACGGCGTACCTCCACCATCAGCCGGTGTGCGGAAGGGAAAAACACCGCGTACTTAGGTGCTGATGATCAAGCGACCTAGACTCAAAAAGAAAAGACAAATAATCCCAAATTGCGCGAAATAGAGGATTGTCGACTGCTGCGTCCGGTACTTTGGTCGAGAATTTGCACCAAAATTTTGAATCGAAAACGGATGTCGGGTTAATCCGGCTCCGACCTGATCGCAAGCTTTGAAGCTATCTAAAAGCTCCAAACCACATGCTGTCGATGATATTGAGACATCGTCAATGATTCTAGGGCACTGGCTCTATGAGACGGAGCATCACTTGACTTCTTCTATGGGCTCATACTGCTAGATCCCTAATTCTGAGCTCAAATTTTGTCAACACTATGGCGGTATCGCCCCTCCCTTCTCAATCTACTATCACCTCCGGTACCCCGAAGTCCCTCGCAATGCGCAATGTCGAGCCGTACGTTCCTCCCAGTAGCGATTTATTAGGCTCCAAATCATCCGTTACGGAACCGGAATATGCAGAACAGCTCAATGCTGAGGTTCGACGGAAATATGTCAAAGGTACAACCACAAACAACCGCATGTTGTCGTACATGAAACTTCAAATCGCTGATGTTAAGTGATTAAAAAGATAAAAAGCTTGGAGAAGGTACATATGCAGTGGTCTACCTAGGCCATCTTAAGGACGATCCCTCTTCGCTTGTTGCAATTAAGAAAATCAAATTAAACACGGAATACAAAGACGGGCTGTCTATGGACGCCATCAGAGAAGTCAAATATCTACAGGAACTGTCTCATCCAAATGTCATCGCTCTCCATGACGTTTTCTCCTCAAAGGACCAAAACTTGAATCTCGTCCTCGAATTCTTACCCCTCGGCGATCTCGAGATGCTCATCAAGGACAACACCATTCAATACGGCGTGGCCGACATAAAGGCGTGGATTAGCATGCTTTCGCGGGGCGTCTGGTTCTGTCACAAGAACTTTATTCTACATCGGGATATTAAACCAAACAACTTGCTAATTGCGTCGGATGGAGAGGTGAAATTGGCGGATTTCGGTCTTGCGAGGTCGTTCGCGGATCCATATCTGAACATGACACATCAGGTCATCACGCGATGGTATAGGCCGCTGGAACTTCTGTTCGGGGCTCGACAGTACTCTGGTGCCGTCGATATATGGTCTATGGGCATGGTGTTTGCGGAGTTAATTCTCCGTGTCCCTTTTGCAGCCGGTAATACCGACATGGACCAAATCTCCAAAATTTGCGCTGCCTTCGGTACTCCTACCGAGGAGAATTGGCCTGGCGTCACAAAGCTGCCCAGCTACGTGCCCGTTGGGGAAAACCAAATAGTACCACTGCAAGGGCGAGAATTTTTACTCCGCCAGTTTCCAACGGCCGGCCCGTTAGGCGCTGACTTACTCGCCTCCATGTTAAACCTTGACCCGAAGAAACGAAGCACGGCAACCCAGATTTTACGGCATCAGTGGTGGTTTGCCGAACCCAAACCAACAAAAAATGAGAACCTTCCCAGAAAATCGGGTGGTGAAAAGAAAATGGGTAGGGACATGGGCAGGCGTGTTGGTGAAGTTGATGATGGAAAATTCAAGGGTGTGGCTCGTCAGCTTGACTTCGGATCCATGAAGAAATGAACTCAACTTTGAAGTCATCGCACTTTACAAACACGTATATGAAAGTATACATCAGACCTCGATGCGAAACATTTATAGGTTGTTGTGCTTCCGGAGTTTACGATAACGCCACACACCTAATGACGTTTCCAAAGAGAGGCCGAAGGATGTATATCCTCCCCTTATACTTCACCAGGCTACTCTTCAAGGGACAAAAGCCTATCCAGGACTCAATCATCGTCATATTACCGGTTACAATCAAATCAGCAGCTGAGTCACTGTGTCAGGCCAATATTGGTATATATGCTGAAGAGCCGCGAGGCTCGTCGCTATATCTGGCCAATCTTTGACTCCTCTAGACATTAAATACCCAATCATTGTGAAGGATATACGATATCATCATGGGGATTCAATAATGCATTAACAGGTTGATTTCTATCCGGCCACATGGCATTCAGACAAGCAATAGAGAACTTCTTTGCACTCTAAGGTGTAGTTTGGGCTAATGAGCTCTAGTCCAAAAAGTACTACATCTCTCACCCGAGAAGGTTCAATAAAATTGTTTTCTTTATCTGAAAGACCGCTCTCTAAAAAAAATGCAGACCTCTGTTGATAATCGGTTTAAGAAAGAGTTTTCTGGAGGCTGTTACTTTTTTGGGCTGAGGGGTTCCCACGACGGTACCCTTGCCTCACTATCTAAATCCATGAGCTCATGAGGTGGAGCGGCTTCTATTATTGGCTTTGATGCCAACAAGACGGGGCGACCTTGTTCCACCTGCCTCGGAGTCAATGAGCTGGAATATCTGTCAGCTTGATCGACTTCTACCCGTTCCGGTTTATATTCAGTCTGAGCGAATCGAGAACGTTCCTTGCCAGGATTACCATCCTCTTTTTCCGACCGGTCCCCGCTACCCATAATCACTGGTCTTTGATTGATGTCCCTGGCGGCGTTCGAAGGCACTTTAGGGCTTAATTTTGCTGGCTTATGGGGAATCGGGGGCGGGGTCTTTTTCGATCCACCTACCACCAGCGCCTGAGATAGTAGCGAAGACGTCCTAGTAAGCGGTTTAGATTCCCGCATGACTTCTGTCATTGATCTAAGTGGAGAAGTATTCGAGGGTAGCACGCTCCTTTTCGGGTTATTGTTTGGATTCAGCTTCTGATTTCTTAATTCTGTGGCTTCGGCTTCCCCTATAAGACTCCAGTCGGAGCCTGGAGATGACGAAAACGGGTTGGCTCCACGTTGCACGTTGCTTATAGCCCCTACTGGCGGAGAAATAGACGATCGTGCGGAAAGACCTATAGTTATCGTTAGTTGAAAAAAATAAATTAAGATGGTAAAAGGTAGAGATCTTACCGCTATCGAGCCACCACCTTTTTTGATCGGAGCTCGGTGGGGGAAGGCCAGGAGAGATGGAGTATTGGTCTACCGTATCATCACTTTCCTCCTCTTCATCATCAGATAGAATTAAAGAAGCGCCTGTGATTGACATAGTCTTCCGTTTCTCGTATAGCCGTCGGCTCATCTCTTCTCTTCGCTTTTCGTCCACAACTCGTATTTCACACTCAAATACTGCATAAACAGGACGGTGATCTGAAAACTTTAGAGGCGCTGTGTGATACGCGGTCTGACGTAGGTTGTTTCCTTTCCAGAGAATTCTATCGCACCAGGCGGGGATTCTTTGTTTTTCTCTATATACAGATTAGCATATCAAGAAGCGATCAGATCAAAGGTTACGCCTTTGGATCTTACGAAGTATCATATATATCCGTGCCGTTATCGAATCTATAAGTTGGTGGGAAGGTGATGGGACCTTCCATATAGTATTGGAACGCAAGGCCAGCAACCATTTGTATATTGAGCTATATCTCGTTAGCAGCGCAAGAATACTTAGGGGATGGCTTGTTCACCTGATCATTTCGATAAAGTTGCTCTATGTCTCCCTTTTCTATAAGAGGCCTCACGCGTTCGTTGCTAAGCCCAATTCTGTAATTAAAGTCACCAAACCAGATCACAACGTCGTGATTGTTAATTGTTCTATTTCGTTGAAATCTAAGACCATGGGCAATCGTTTGATAGTCACGGTTTCGTTCCTCGTAATTCGAAAAACCAGCAGCCAAATGCGCGGTGATAAAGCATATACTTGTGTTGCAATAATCTAATCGAACGGCACAAGCACCTTTGTTGCCGGCCATGCCAGACAAGCCAGTCTATAATAATATTACTTGTTAGCTAGGTGAGATATAAATCCATGATTTGGAAGTCCGTACCTTTTTGACGCTGCCTTCGACGTTTTTGATCTTCTTGACAACATCCTTTTTAATGAAAAGAAGTAGCGCTGCACCCACGAGTTGTCCGCTCCTCAATAAGACGTACTCGCTTGTTTCTTGCTGGGTAGCTCTATTATTAAGAGACGTTGTTACTGCATTCTCCCAAATCTTGCGTGTGCTTGGGTCGGTAGACATAATCTGCTGCGGGCTCAGTTCAACGATTTCTTGGAATCCTACTCCCACGATGGCAGGCTCTTCAGAGAGTTTTTCAAGGGAGCCATGTAGCCATGGACTGAGATCTTCGCTAGCACCTTCGCTGCGGCCATTTATATTGAAAGTGCCAACCCATATGCGAATTTTCTCGCTTGATGTAAACTCAGCTGCATTACGCTTAAGTTCAGAGTCCACCATGTCTTTTACCGGATCAAACAGACGCACGGGTGTCTGTGTGGTTAAAAGCCCCAGGAGCGTATCAATATTGGCCTGTCTGCCGGTGTCTACAAAGTTATTGACGAACAGGCGTGTAGCGCTTTTCCGTATATCCGCAAAAGAACCGGCAACCGACATTGCACCATGTCTCGTGAACGATGACTTTAATGCACCAGTGCCAGCATATATCTTCGAGAGAATATCCCCATTATCAGCCCAGAGAGTTGAATGTCTCGACCAAAAGTCCCGCGATGCATCGCCTCTTCGTTGTGTTAAGAACATTTCAACGGCCATGCCGCTGATCATAGTTTGTATTAGATTGGTCCTATCCAGGCAATCTAGACAGTTCGTCCTAAAAACACCCTCTTGCTGGAGAACGACATTCTGCTGTCTAGCAAGCCTTAGGTCTGAGGTGGAGAGCCTACCTTCATTTCCAACAGGTGTCTCAGAAAGGAAGTAAGCAAAGCCTTCAACGGAGCCTCCTATGACATCCCGAATATGGCGTGCAGCTTCGTATCCGGTTGGGCCCTTTGTTTCGGCATGGAAGTCGTATTCTGTCAACTTCAAGAGATCATGATCCGAAGACGAATTTGAGCCGGATTTTTGGCGCAGGGGGCTCCCCTGTACATGATACATATATCGAGCGGAAAGCTCTGACTCTCCGGGTTTGGATCTGGACAGCAGGTTCACTGCATGGACCGCACCATAATTTAGCGCCAGTGCTGCAAAATGCTTATCAAATGCAAGCTGTACTGCTCCCGCAGAACGAACCACTTTGATCTTTTGCTGCCCTGGAATATAACCAGCCTCTTGCTCCCAAAATACTGGTACGGACCCTCGAACCTGAGTGTATGAAAAGCACAGACTGGGTGGAACCCATAAAATTGTTTCTGTCTCCACGAAATTGGCAACATGGCCATCATCATCAATCCCTCTGGCATTAAATCTGGTTCCCGCACGTCGAGAGGCAAGACGTGAGATGACAGTCAAACTCGAGGGGAGATTCGATTCTATTTTCGGGAAGAGGGACAAGGAGGCAGGTATGGTCAAAGATTGAGCAAAGCCGCGAATGATCGATATTAGCAGTCTAGAAGAATCTAATTGCTTTCTATCTTCCTGATTTAGGCCGTTGCGGAATTGTAGTAAAGGTTTGATCATATAAGAATTCCACAGGAAATCCTCGTCAAGATCTTCAATATCGAAAGCAACAGGATCATCAACTCTATTCGTATGGATTAGCAACTTTCGGGCTAGGAGAATAGTTTAATAATTACCTATCTTGAATACGCTCTGTCAAATTGAAGTCCGAGCTATAATAAAAAGTCCCATCATCCAGGAGCTTCTTTAAGGTAATCGAGGGGTTTTCTGGGGCGATATCATATCCTTGATAGGAAGTGCCATAATTTTGATTCTGCGAATCTAGCTCAGGGCCCAATACCTGGTCATAATCGGGTCGGTTGAGACAGTCTATGAGACATTTGTTAGCTAAGATTCAACGTAACAGTGGGTTGAATGTATGAAAACTTCAAAAGTGAACAAAAGGCAGCATGGACGGGAGCTCATTACAGAATTCAACCCCATTTATTCTTTGTACAGTTTCCCCTGGCCTTACGTTGGCAACGGTGGTCGAATGCGTAACGACGCATATAAAAACATCTCCGGTCGCAAGGTTTATGAGACCCAAAGTCCCGAGCCCGCTCCCGAGAGTGCGAAACTCGGCCACAGGCAGATTATTAGTAGCGGTAAATTCAACGACACACCTGGGAGAGCTAAGATTTGAGAATTTAGATGAGTTGTCTGGAGTTGATGTTAAGCCAGGCGGCAGAAAGCTCATGGTGAGGGCATAGCCATTTGCCACAAGCGCAATTGTGCGTTGTGGCTCATCCTTGCAGAGAACTCGCATGGCTGTAATAGAGGTATTTGATGTCTAAATATGAAGATGACAGCTCTTAGGCAGGTGGTCTGCTCAGAGAAATTTATATGCGCATTGCTAAGAGGATTGCCCGGGGCTTTTGCTCGCACATTTCCTCCAGTCCATTCACGGATGAAAGACTCTAAGCGCGAAAATTAGTGACTAAACAATTCTAGGGCAAAGAGGATGGCGAAGAAGGAGTAGCAACCAGGGGAATGCAGTCTTTCCTAGCTTTGAGTGCTACTTCTTTGAGTCTGTTCGGTTGTGCAGATAATCATAAGGAAGGCTAGGTGGGAGAAAGTGGCTGGGCAAATATATAGTTAAAGTAAGATTAGAAGGGAGTATCTTGATTGCAAAATAGGCCGAGAGTCCCTTTATATAGGTACTAAGGTCAGAAATGTTTACAAGCCCCATAGTCATACATAAATTCACTAGAGAACGGTCTATTTTAATGTCATGAAGTAATATGGTCTATAAGTAAGTTTTAACAATATTTATCACCATAAGTTACCACTAGGTAAGATTGAAGAAGAAAATCAGAAAATATAAGGCAGACAGATTATAAGCGATAAACATGCTAATAATGCTTTGATAATATCACTTGATATTTTGCATCCATAGCGTTCCACTCGAGGTAGGTAAAGTAAAGCTTGCAGCAACAACCCTTCATCGAAGTGTTTTAATCTTCTCCGCAAGCATGGCCTTAACAGCTCCATTTGCCGCCTTGTACTCTTTCTCGAGTTGCAGCACATGTCTGACTATCTCATTCTCAATCTCGAGTTTCCGCTTTCCCAGGACTGATAGCTTTTCGAATTGTGACTTGCGGTATGATAAGCTAATAGATTTATTAATCAAATCGGCGAAAAGAAAAGTAGGATATTTGGGTTCCAAAATCGGACAGCAGTCTAGTGGTCAGCGAAAACGTCAAGTACAGCACCTACATTGCGTTCCTATTTGACTGGGTCAAGTCTCTTAGCCTAGCCTCCGCCTTCTTAACACATGCTTTGTGATGAGCCTGGATCTTTTGGCCTCCATCGATGGTGGATCTTTTCGCTGTTGCCTGGAAAGAATAGCCCAGTTAATGGTGCTGAAGGGTAATCGCCATGCATTCACATAAAACAAGTAAACAATAGATAGCACTAGTATCGTTTTTTTTTCATGCTCACAGCATTGTTTAGCTTCGAAAGCAGATCGGCAGTCATTTCCGCAGCTGAATCAACAGACTGCCCTCCCTCGCTGTCCGCTGTATCTGCTCTGTGGGTACGCTTGGCGCGAGCTTTCACCTGGCGTTTTTGAGAGGCTTGTCTTGGGGCCATTTAGCTTCTTTGCTCGACAGCCGTTCTTTGAGGGGAAGACAGGATGTGCAGCAGAGTCGACGTCCTGCGAACTGGCGGGAACTTGCTGATTGCTGCGAAGTTTGCAGTTTCCAACTTGCGCGAGGTCAAAACAAGGCCACAGGAACAACGTTACTCCGGAGGAGAGATTATATCATCGTCTTTATTGCGGCAACCCTTTGTGCCCATGGAGATTTCTATCGCCGTAGCTTTTTATACGAAGAGATTGCGGAATGGAAGATATTTCATTTAGTAGACGGGGACACTTGTCCGTAAGTTGGTACAGTAGCTGAAAACTATAATAATATCGATACGGAATTGCCTAAGTAGCTGTGATACAGGTCCTTCTTGGCTTGTTAAAGCGGCGATCACAAAAATTTCCCTTATCCTCTCCTCACACCCAAAGTGCCGTCTTGCCTTGATGCAAATACAAAAATAACAGCCTGCATTCTCATCATACCTGGTTCTAAGCCGGCACGATGGGTTTGGCCGGTCCCAAAAAGTAAGTATAAGCAATTTACAAGTCCTGTATTAAGGCAATCGGGCTAATTCTATGATAGGAAGACGAAAATATCAAACGATCCAAACAATACATCGTGGACGCGATCGACCTCTAGCTATGGACACAAGATCATGACCTCACAGGGCTGGGCGCCCGGCGAATACTTGGGCGTAGCAAACAGCAACCGCACGGATACCTACACTTCAGCCAGTTCAGGCCATATTCGAGTTTCCCTCAAGGACGACACCCTCGGACTGGGAGCGAAGCCCCGCCGGCCGCTAATAGACGACGAGCCTACAGGCTTAGACGCATTCCAGGGCCTTCTAGGACGACTCAACGGCAGAAGTGAAGTCGAAATAGAAAAGGAACTGAAAGTGAAAAGGGATATCAAAGCCATGACTTATATAGAACGAAGATGGGGATGTATGAACTTCATTGGTGGTGGATTATTGGTACCGGATAAAGTGAATAAGATCCCAAACAAGGAGGATAGTCAGGCCTCTGAGAATACCGACAATATTAAATCAGTTGAAGAATCGTCTAGTGGAGACGTCGATGACAAAGAGAAGAGGAGGAAGGAAAAGAAGGAACGAAAGGAGAAGAAAGAGAAATCTAGAGAAAAGATAAAACGCAATAAAGAGAAGGAAGAATCCAGCTACATTGCTGATAGTGGCATTGCGGCTGAGCTGTCTGCCTCTACGTCGAGAGCCGAGGCGGCAGACGACGCAGAGTCAGCCGATCTGAAGGCCGATAAACGGAAAAATAAAGACAAGAAGAAATCCAAAAAGCGAAGACGAGAAGAAGAGGAGCTTGAATCTGGCAGCAAACCTCAAACTCCCGCGGTCTCTGATGGAAAGGAGTCAGATGCCTCCAAGAAAGATGGTGCAAGCTCGCATATCTCAGCCCCGATCGCTGTGAAGCAGAGAGTTGTCCCTTTCGCTCGACAGCTTTTACGAGGTCGCTACATACAGCAGAAAAGGCGAGCTGTAATGGACTCCAAGTCCTTGAACGAGGTACATATGGCTCCCTTGAGTTTATGCGAGAAAACGACTGTCTGGTTACTAACTGAAGCCTTAGATATTTATGACTGCAAGCTAGTGTTTTCCGCATTTGATTGATATAAGGCCCAGGGGCTCTCTGAAACTTTGAAACATGTTCCGCCGTAGGCCCTGCAAGAGGATAGATGATATTAGATACCCATAGAGCTCTGAACTGTTTACACTTTCTTAATGATCCCACTGTCCAGAATGAACTTTTGTTGTCTATACCCTATAGCACTCATACCATATCCGTGATTGGGTAGGGCATTAGACCTTTGCTTGTCCAGAGATGTGCCTAGGAGAAGATTCCTACACTTGGTGGCCTGCTCTCTCAAGTGTTGTGATATCTTGCCTTCACTTTTCTCTCAATAAATAGTATCAACACCCCGACCATTCAACAATCCTGCAGTCAACCTCTTTTTCTCACACCTCAAAACTCCATAACAGGTCATGGACATTATCAAACTCTAGAGATTTCTTTCTAGTAAGCCCAGTATTGGAGATTATCCTGGTTTTCTAGTGTTGCTGTTTGCTCTGCAAAGCTATCTGATAAACTCTGCCACATCTGCCATGGATAGGTTCCTAGGCCCCATTGAGGCAGGTCTCTCTAGAATCAGCTTGGGGGGCACTTCTTGTGTGGCTGAGCTGGAGAGCTCTTTGGTTGGAAAACTCCAAGATACCGGGGCTGGCCCTTATGTTGTCGATAGCGAGGGCATGGTGCGTGTTCCAGCAGTTCTCTTCGCGGGCGACACAACCAAGGTATTGCTTGACGTCCTACCCTACCTGTTCATGTCTTTCTATTGTCATTGGATATTATCATCATTGTTTTTTTACTCATTAGTTGAATGTAGGGGCTTCCAGGGATCACCCTCACGCCAACAGCGCCAGCTACACCCACACCACAAGCTGCCAATCCAGATTTCTCGCCTTTCCCACCATTTATACCGCCTCCTCCTACGCCGCCTGGCTTCGAATTTAAGAGCAATACCGAGCGGCGTTTTTTTGCGGTTGCCGCCCGCGCGTTCCAGGAAGCAGTGAAGCTCCCTGAGACACCACCACCATTCGCCTGGTTACCCAGTAATAAATCATCAGTCTATTATTCTACTGTGCTCGAGAAATTTACGGTCTCCTTTCGGGATCATCTACGGAGACAAGGGCGTTACGACGAAGCTACCTTTGACGACGAGTGCCAGCATCACTATATCAGCATCTTCAGCAATGTTCGTGCTCGATGGCATTACACCCCATTTGGCTCGAGTGACGGTTTCAAGACTACTGCCATTACTCCCAATGCTGACATCGCCGCTCGTGCATTGAAGTATACGGTCAGAAAACCTACAGCGCCTCCGCCAGAGGAATGGCAGTATAACGAGCCTCTGCACACCTACTACGAGATCATGCTAGCCCGGTTCAGCGTCCATCTGCGCACGCAGCTGAAGGATCATCACAGTATCGACATAATCGATGAGCCTCTGGACCTGCATGATGCTGTTTGCAGATTCACCGAGTTGATCATTCGCGAGTACCGGCGTCTGTGGATTCGGAATTACGGTATATGAGGACCCTTGTGTCTCTAAGAGTTCGTCCAGTGTCATCCTAAGTAAGGCGCCCAGTACTAGATATAAAGCAAAAAGTATTCCTTTTCTCTGCATACGCGCCTTTAGATAGTCCTCAAGACGGAGACGCGCAGTAGTTACGTCATCCGACATCCCTGGCCGGCTTTTACCTTCATTGAAGAAGCTCCCTTTTGTTTCTATCTATACGTTCACATCGCATCCACCTTCACCTTCATTTCTCGCCTCGCTCTTCGGTAGTGAAGGAACCCTTTCGGGCGCTATTCACCCTCGGCTGCGCGGCGAAAGATATATGTTCGTGCGATAACCGCCAGCCCCTCGAGTCTCCCGCTTTGTGTTGGTCTGCATAGCCACTTGACGCCCAAGCAGCCCACCGCCGAAAGGAATCATTACCCTTGCTTCCTAAAGGCCTTATCCCTCGCATATTGGAAGGAATTGGTTTCCGTCTAATCTGTGCCCATGCCAGATATCGACAGAGTCTTTGCTGAGATGAATGGCCAATCTGTGGAAGACTACACTGGCTCCATGCAGCAGTTCCGTCGCATGGTGAACTCTTCCTCTGATACTCTAGACGACGATTCGACCTTTGGAAATGGTTCACGGCACAGGATATCGGCAGCCCAATTTGCTTTGAGAAGTCCGGGCCTCGTGAGAACAAGATCGGATCCATTTAAAACCAACGATACCACCACCACGACCAGCAGTCTCCATAGTCGGCCCGGAACAGACTATTCTCAGCATATGGGGTAAGTATAAAGCTCGAAAATATGACTTTGCAATACCATCTGTCTAACCATCTCCTGAAATCGCAGCATTCGATGGGCTCCGCTGAACGTAAGCCTTAGAAGACGTCTTCAGACCCTCGTTGTCCTCCTCCACACAATCTCCATTGCTTTCTGCCTAATGTCTTTCTTTTTCTGCTGCGCTATACCTTTATTTTGGCCTATTTTGTTTCCATACGTTGTTTATATCTCGCTGTTTTCCAAGGCCGGAACTGACGGGAAGCTTTCCCGACGGAGCAACTTCATTCGATCTCTTTCTATCTGGAAATTATTTGGATCGTACTTTCCAGCCCGACTTCACCGGACTGTACAACTTCCTCCAACCAGAAAGTATATATTTGGTTACCATCCGCACGGAATCATCTCCCATGGTGCATTTGCGGCTTTTGCTACTGAGGGCCTAGGCTTCTCAAAATTGTTTCCGGGAATTACTAACACCCTGCTTACTCTGGATTCCAATTTCCGTCTCCCTTTCTATCGTGATTGGGCACTCGCCATGGGATTGGGCAGTGTATCACGAGAATCATGTGAGAACATCCTTTCGAAGGGTGGCCTGAACAAAGAAGGCATGGGGCGCGCCATTACCATTGTCATAGGCGGGGCCCGGGAATCGCTGGATGCCCAACCGAACACCCTTCGATTGATACTTCGTCGAAGGAAAGGATTCGTGAAGCTTGCTATCAGGACAGGTGCGGATCTTGTGCCCATCCTTGCATTCGGTGAGAATGAGCTCTACGAGCAAGTAGCATCCGATCAGCATCCGCTTATTCACAAATTCCAAATGCTTCTCAAGAGTTCAATGGGTTTTACCATCCCACTCTTCCATGCTCGAGGCGTATTCAACTATGATGTGGGCTTAATGCCCTATCGAAGACCGCTTAATATCGTTGTTGGTCGGCCTATATACGTTGTCCAGCAGACTGATAGAGATAAGATTGAGGATTCCTACGTGGACGAGCTCCATGAAAAATATATTCAGGAACTAGAGAAACTGTGGGACGAGTGGAAAGATACCTTTGCGCCAAATCGGATTTCCGAGCTTGAGATTGTTTCTTAGCCTCCTCGCGGCTATTTATTATTATTATTTCCTCGAAATCTATGCCATTGGTTACCATTTTTGCTCGGTCGGTGGAGCCGATATTCGTGATACAATCTTCGTCGGCTTTTCTATTATGGTTTCCGGCGTTGTTTCGGCGTTGGGACGTTATTATTCAACAGAGTATTTATACTTATGCACTACAGAATTAGAACCTTCATATCCATGCTGTGTCGGTGGAAGGTACAGACTTGAGGAGCTCAAGATCTTACCTAAATAATACGTTACATATCCTAGGTGGTGCGACATGTAGGCTGTACTCTGTATTACGGCTTTATGAATTCCGTAATCTTTGACAAAAGATCTATGATACAGTGCATGCATATGTATGATTTGGGTGAAGGTAAACCGTGCTTCCTATGTGAAACCCAGAGGAAAGGTATCCTACGACACTCGTCGCCGGCGACGTAAAAAGCAAGTATTTGACATGTCGGGTATCATACCGCTTCAAGGATAGAAAAAAAAGGACAAAGACACAAAAATGGCCGTCCAATAGCGAATGTGTATGGTCGCTTCAAGCGCTCAAGAAATCCAGCAACAGCTATAACATAACGCCATTATAACTTGACTGAAAAATGTGTTCAACGTAATGTAGCAACAAGGAAAATAAATCGAGAGAGGGACCCTCCGGCCTTTAAATGATTCCAGACCAGTCCAAGTGGCCATCAATATTCTTCCAGCCCCCACGGGCAATAGCCTTGTCCCATCCAAGCATAACGGCCAATAGGCGACATGTAATACTACTCACAGCGCACACGACACCGTCCCCCTCTGCTAAAAGAGACAAATCTACAAGATATGCCTTAGCGACGAGCTCTCGTAGCTGGAGCGCCTGCGGAGATGGATTGAAGCGAAGTCTGTTGTACTCCGTTTCACGAACAACGCGATGTGGTGGAAATACAGATGATTTTCCTCCGGACGCAGAAGGGCTGCCTTCCGTTGAGGGAATGAGTGACGTGTCGCCTAAAGACCAGAATATGCTGCTGAAAAATCCGCCTTCCCAGCCAATGTTCGTCTCAACGGCATTCTTCGGGAACGACTCGGCGGTGTTGTCGGAAGAATCATCGTGTTTGGCCTTGTTGCTGGCCAATGACAAGTAAGATTGAGCTTTGACAACCCCTTTCATCTCGGGAGACGAATATGTTTCCGGGTCATCGGAGCCAACGATCATGCTTGATGTAGCCGTGTAATGAGCCTGGGAAGCCTTTTTGCTGCTACTGCTGTTTATGCTGTAGATATTGGTAGACTTTTGGTTAAAAAGGGAGGTAACAAGATTATTTGCAGCATCGACGTATACGTCCAATGGGATATAAGACCGCTCGTACTGAAACTCGAGGGGATGGCGGTCACCACGGCGGACATGAATGCTGATTAGCGGCCCACCGCCTTTCGGAATCGAGCTTCGAATCTCTGCGATTCGATATTCCAGGTATTTTGCGTCGTCATTATCGATATGGAACAGAGCTTCGTACCCTGTACGAAGGAGTCTGAACAATTCTTTATGGCGTTCGGCACCTACTTTCCGCGCGCTTCCAAAATGCTCGATGAATTTTTCGCCAAACGTCCATTGTGCCGTAGCAGACGAGACGAGGAGATGACGCGCTTGATGAGGGAAAGGCGTTCTGTGCGAAACAGGAGGTGGTCGACAATCGGGCAGTGGGGGGGTTCTGAAGTATCTAGTATAGCGACCGTAAGACCAGTTTTTATCATCGATGAAAAATGCTCTCCCTTCTTTTTTTGCGAGGCCATAACTCATCCATAAGCCCATCAAGGTCGAGCCTAGACCAGCGTCCTCGGTTTGCATCACATATGTTAAGCTCTTTTTGCACACCGCCATGGTGTCCCGCATCATAAGGTATTTTTCTCCGCCAACAACATTGTCAGCAACGTTTCTAGGGGTGCGTCCATTCGATGTCGAAGGTAGTATCTCCTCGCGTTTGGCTTCGTCAATGTCCATGTAGTTTTTGTCCATGTCATAGTATTTATCAGAAGATTTTCCAAGAGAGAGATGCTGAGCCATCGCTGCGGCTTCAGTACAAATTTTCGAGTATTCCGATGGCGCAAGTGGATAATCGAGATTTTCGGGTAACGATATTGTCCATCTCGTCCGACCATATCCATCATCCACAAGAATTGGGCCGGCAATTTCTGGTAATGTATCGCTTTCTATGATTTCATAACTGTTGACCTCACTGGGCTGGATGATGACTGGGTCAAAGCGTGTAGACCATGCTGACGATCGTATGCAGAAGAATATGCCCACCAGACACGCAATCCATAGAGACAGCCTCCGAAGCCGTATCCACCATCTTGGTGACGATTCCTTGACTTGACGAGGTGAGACTGACGGTAAGCTGGGTGAGGGCAATGGAGAGTCTAGTAGCGGAACACGCAGGCTTGTTTTAGATAAGGTAGCAGGGGCTCTTCGGACACTCATATCATACAAACTTCGGCGAGAAGCGATAATCATATCGCAAGACTAAAAAGAGCGTTCCTTTATGAGGTTGGAGAAGCGGAGGACAGGATAGAGCCGCGAAGAGGTCATCCAGCGGCTCTTGAGCTATGCGACTTTCTTCTTTCCTAGCGCATCAAGATTTTGCGACCGTAGATGATCGTGATAATATATCCGCTGAGTTTGAGCTCCATATAACCCAATCTATGAGTGGTCGGCCTCAATCATGTAATATAAAAGGAATGACTAAAGGTTAGGGCATGATCCGGGCCGGCCAAAGGAATATCGGTAGTTGCAACACGCGATCTCAGAGGAGGAAGAGACAGAAAAAGTAGGTAGGGAGTGGCACTGTCCCGCGAGGTATATAACAGGAACCGAAAAGCGAGGTTAAAGAAGGGACTGCGGGGGCATGAGGCACAAAACCATCGGGCATCCAAGGGTTCGGAATATATCCAGGCCAATATATGTAACCACGGTGGGACCTCGTTATCTAAAAAGAAGGAAAGCGTACCACAACAAGAAAGTGTAAGCCGACGCTAGTCGATCTTGAAATAGAATAAGTATGGGAGGCACTGCAAATCCTCCCAACCAACGCCGGAAGGCAAGGGGTGAGAAGCGTGAGAGCAAAAGCAGGATATGAATTGGAAGCCGTGAGATCAACAGGCCATTTACGCAGTAAATGCTTATTTGGCGGGCCAGCACACCTATTTAAACAGAAAAGCCTTTGAAAATTGGGTGGATGCCAGCCACGCAGGGTCCAACAATCAAAACTGTCGGTTGTCAAAGCTCGCTGGGAGGATGTTGAAATGGAATATTGTCACCTGAAAAGTACGTTGACAGAAAGAAAGTCCGCATAAATGGCGCTAGCTAGGTAAGCGGCGGAGTAAGGAACGCAAATATGGGGAAGGGGCACTAAGAACTGCGGATCCCAATCACAAGTGGCTTGGGGGTTTCTGTCTGTTGGACAGGCAGGCGTCAAGATGACTCCCAAAAGTTGTGATAAGTGACGTCAAGAGGGAGAGATCTTGTTGATCAAGGGCGGACAGAGATATATCTCAGAATTTCTCCCCAGTGCCACGAGTGTGACGATTTTTCTCCCTCGGCCATCCAAAGGTGACAGGTCTCTCGCAGAGGACGGCAAATTTTCGAGGCGAGGAAGGAGTCCAGCATCATTTTCCCATGAGGACCCTCTGCCGGTCTCGTGTTTCATTATGTCGGCAACAGGGAGAAGAGTGGTCAAATGGCCCCAATAAGCGCTGATTGGACATGGCCCAAAGGAGTTTTTAGCCTGCAGCCCGCCAGTGGAGGCGAGTACCTCTCATCGACAGCAGGACGCGGTCAGTGATTCGTGAGAGCCCAACCATGGGCCGGTTGGTAGTGGGGACTCTGGTGTTTCAGGAGTGCCATGGAGCAGTCCACATCCAAGCCGCGCTGCTGACTAAACGCGGAAGATTTATCTGCGGCCGTTGGTTCGATGAGATAGTCGAGGGGAGACAAGTCTAAGCGGCCGCAGCAAGTTGATAATCTGCATGCATGATGACATCGAAATACCCCGTCGCTCGTACTCCGCTCCGCCGACGAGTCTCTCAGCCATCGCCAGAAACATCTTCAGGCGTAGTTCACCGCGGAGATAAACGCATTGCCGGGGTTCTCGCCTGAAACACCACAAAGTGTCCTGAGCAATAATAACCGTCTCCGCTGGATGCTTTCCTGGTGATAAGTAGTTGAGATATAGAAAGGGAAGAATAAGGGGGGCAAAGAAAGCGACCTCGGGAGGTCCGGATACTAGCACGTGATCGGCACTATTTTCCAGCTCTGATCCCAGCGATCTTTACGTGCTACAGATGATTGACCGGTGATTTGTCCCTGGACCGAGATGATCCTCTCGATCTTCCCGTTTCTGACACGTAACGAGTTCTCGCAGAGTTGCAAGGCGTTCGCGGATCACGTCCAAGCTTATGACGGCCGCCTGAGCTCCCTAGGATGGGTGGATGTGACATTCGACCAAGAGGTATGTCGATACGATATCAGACACACAAGAGGAGGCAAAATAGATTTCACTTGGTTCTCATACTTACTCTTAGAGTTAGGCTCAAGAGCCGGTTATGACGGTCAGGACATCGCTTGATTCGAATGCAGTAGAACCAGACAAGTCATCACTCATTGAGGGAGAGAATACAGATACGATAGACGATGGTTTTGTAGAGCCTGATGATCCCGTGTGATAGCTCTTTCTATTGAAATATTATGTTTGCAAGAGAAAAAAGCAGATCTCTGACCGCTAGCATACAGGAAGAACTTATTCGACAACCAGCCTTGGGACGAAGATATGGAGTGGAGTACAATATATTACTATCACCCACATATCAGGTCCCCGTGTTGTACTTCTTCCTGAAAGACGGGTCGCCTTGCACGCCGAAAGAGCTTGACAGAGTGTACGACCTGTTGATTCCTGCTCATTACAGGCCGGGGTTGAGAGAAGTCGGAGTCATGGGCGGTATAAGCATAACCGTAAGTCATGATTCATTCACAAAACTTCGGTGTCTTCTCACGCTAGGAAAGCGGAGGCTCATGTGGTCAAAAATTCAAGAACCACCCCACGACTGGTATACCGGTGTATTTTGTTCACCCTTGCGCCACTAGCGATGCATTGAAGAGTGTCGCACGCAACAAGGAGCAAACGACTGAGACGTATCTGTTGCTGTGGCTGGGTCTGATAGGGAACTGCGTAGGCTTGAATGTCCCTAGCGAGCTTGTTGCATAAGTAGGGAAAGCTAGGTGGTGTTCAGGCAGGGCCGCTTGCTACCGTGACTGTTATATGGCGGCGTATCTCTCTATGTTGACCAATGGCACAGCACAGGACCCGCTGTAAATTTAGTCCTCATCGGAAGATGCTTCCATAGAGACGTCACTTTCCTCGTCCATTGGGGCCTCGCCCTCGCTCTCTTCGTCTCGCGCCCGTTTTACTCCTTGTGGTGCTTGAGCGTCGGCTGCTGCTGCTGCCACTGCTTGACCGTTCACTGCTGTCTTCGGTTGAGCTGTCGTCGTCGTCGTCGTCGTCGTCGTGGCAGTGGCAGCGGAAGGTGGTGCGTTGAATATAGATTTCTGAAGGTCCGTGGAGATCCCCTGGTCTGTATTCGGCCCTGAAGGGTTATATGTTCCGCGAAGCTTCGCAATGATGTCGGAATTGCCTCTCGCGTACACGATTTTCTGCCGATAAAATCAGCTGAAGACCTTCAAAATTTGATTTCAAGACGTACCATCTCCTTTCCGAAGAAATCAAAGCCTTGGAGCGCCCTCATCGCTTGGGTACTGGTGTGGATATCTCGGAATACAATATGAGCTTGACCACGCATATTTTTCGACCTCATAGCTACCACATCGAGCACCGGGCCGTAGGTCGAAAAGAGCGTGTACAGGGCCGTCCTTAGGTCAGGCTTCTTCAGCTTATCTGGGAGATTGGTGCAGTATAGCCTGTGTTGAAATTAGATACTTGATACAAGATAGTCAGGAGTACCTTCAAAGCTTACGTCTGATTTGGCGCACCAACGCCAGTCGCGGCAGACTTTGAAGCCATCCTGTTTACGTGCGAACCCTGTATAGACAGCAGCGGCGCGACAATTGTGCTCTGATGTACCGCGTAGAGGCGTGCCTGTCAACAGAAGAAATCAATCGCTCTTTGGAGCTTCAAAGCTTGTGTGGACAAAGTGAGATTCACGTGATATCATGTATAACTAGATGACGTAAGCGAGCCCGCCGCAGTTCGCGGGGAGAAGAGCGAGAGAGACGGCGCAAGGGAACAAAACAGAAGAACAACAGCATATACAGGCGATAGTAGAGAGCTCCTCCTATCGCGCTGTCTAGTCATGGCCTCTCCCAACGCTCACCACCTCTTTCATCGGCCTATTGCCGACCACTCCTTCGCCGCGGACAGGCGCAGTCTCGCTGTTGCCAGAGACAATGTCGTGGAGCTCTATGAGACTTCTGGTCCTGAGTATAGCCTGAAGGAGGAGCTCAAAGGCCATGATAAGACCGTTACCAGCGTGGATATTGCTCCCAAATGCGGGCGGATTGTGACTTGCTCTCAAGGTATGGACAATTCGATATCCAACTTACCTACAAGGAACCTTCTCTGATCGATGAGTGGAAACGTTTTAGATAGAAACGCCTACGTTTGGGAGCATACGTCTGCTGGATGGAAACCCACTCTTGTGCTCCTCCGAATCAACCGTGCCGCTACCTTTGTTCGCTGGTCTCCGTCGGAACAGAAGTTCGCTGTCGGATCAGGCGCCCGCGTTGTTGCTGTATGCTATTTTGAAGAGGAGAACGACTGGTGGATCTCAAAACACCTGAAGAAACCAATTCGAAGTACTATAACAACGCTCGGGTGGCATCCGAACTCTGTTTTCCTTGCAATCGGCTCGACTGATTCCCACTGCCGAGTGCTCTCCAGCTATATTAAAGGGATCGACCCGCGCCCGGAGCCCAGTGTCTGGGGTGAGAGAGTGCCGTTTAATACTAATTGCGGAGAATACTTGAACGACTCGGCGGGTTGGGTGCATGGCTGTGCCTTTTCCCCAAGTGGTGAGGCGCTGGCGTTTACCTGCCACGACAGTAGCGTTACCGTGGTGTATCCTGCCGCGCCGGATCAGCCGCCAAGAGCGATGTTGAACGTTAGCACAAGGCTATTACCATTCATGAGCTTAGTCTGGACTGGAGAGAACGAGATAGCTGCAGCCGGTCATGTAAGAGAATAGTCATTACATTTTGTCGGGACCCGAGACTAATACATGTAACACATAGGACTGCCAGGTCTACCGCCTGAATGGTGACGTATCTGGCTGGAAGGTTGATGGATCTCTAGAGGCTAAGAGCGGAGCCAACAGGGGTGCCGTTGCCGAAGAATCTGCGCTCAATAAATTTAGACAGATGGACCTAAAGGGTAGCACTAAGGACGATTCCAAGCTCCAGAGCGTTCATCAGAATACCATCTTGACCCTAAGGGTCTACGAGGAAGCTGGCGGGGTTGTCAAGAAGATCAGCTGTAAGTTTGTGAAATTTTAAGCCTGAAGACGAGTCCCTATTCTAACTGTTTGTATAGCGAGTGGTGTCGACGGCAGGGTCGTAATCTGGGATGTGTAGCACACAACTATCACGCAAACTCAAGACTTATAGAGCCATTCCAAGATAAATGCTATTTTCTTATATTTCATGTTGGCCGAAGAAAGTCAGTAAAAGGCTCGTGTCCCATAATCTTCTCTCCCACATATGGTAGCTATAGAAAATGAATGCATCTCTTGAAGCTAGACATCCACTACCTACGAGGTATGAGAATCTCTTATTCAGCCAACTATCTCAAGAACAGTAAACTTACTAATATCAAGAAGGTGACTAGAAGTAGGCTAGGTAAACGAGGCTACGAAAGCAGAAATCAAGGCTATAATCCCGTGGCTTGGAACTCCTTTGTTTAAGGCACTTAGAAGAATAATCCCTTAATTTCCAGGACCCTTCTAATATAGATAGGGCCGTAATAATATAGTTGTTAGGTACCTAATTCGGAAAAGCATGCGCCTAACATCAATTTCTGATCGTAATCAAAACATGTCTTAGCCTCGTTCCTTTAAGGATAGTTGCTAGTTATGGGAAAGTGTACCTTGGTACCTATATATCTACTATCTACTATAAGTCTAAGTTCTGGGAGGTTTATAGAATTTAAAGATGCAGTTGTTTTTAGTAGAGAGATAGAATGCTTGCTTATTGGAATCGGGAAGGAGAATGAGGGAGGGTATAGTAGAGTCGGAGCAGGTGTAAGATCCACCTCCTAGATTTACAGATCACCTTATTAGAAAAAGAGGGTTACGTATGTACAATGTGCCTGGATCTCGTTAGTCTTATATAGATTTATCTATATCTAATATATATTTCGGAATAATGGATTGAGGATTGTTGAAGTAGCACATAGATTACTTAAGGTTATTAGAGTGCGGCTCACCCGCTCGGGCGCGCGTGACCTGGGTCATATGACGGAGACTTTTACTCGTCAGGATGTTCTTGACAGTCACAACTCCCAACCATCCTTCATTCTCTATTCTTTATCCTTGTGATGCGGTAGATATGCATATTATATATTCGGGGGAGGGTAGGGTCATATACAAGGTCTCTTGAAACCACGGCTTGTCTGGTGCACGACTGCTTTGGCAAGTTCGCCCCACACTTATATCGTCCACATATCATTTAGGATGACTTGGTTCGGCGTTTTATATCTATTTGCGGCACTATGGCCTTCTATACTAACTAGGGTGACGGTGGCCGGCCCGCTTGTGCAAAGGGAAAATGATGTTAGGTTGGACGACTCGAGAAGGGATGTTCCGAGACGGCTATTTGATGAGTTCGAGGAACTTGCAAAAATTGTCGACATCGCCTACTGTGTTGGCAACTGGGGGATAGGAAAACCCTTCTCTTGTCCTGGGCTATGCGATCAGTTCCCAAATTTTGAGCTGGTGAAGGTGAGTTACACCTCCAAGGTCCCACCCATGGCAATTTTCAGCTAATACATATTTAGACGTGGAACACAGGCCCTCTACTCTCGGACTCTTGTGGCTATATTGCTCTATCGCATTCGCCCTCGCCGAAAAGAGTCATTGTCTCCTTTCGAGGGACCTATTCGATTGCGAATGCGATTGCGGACCTCTCCATCGCACCTCAAGTTTACATACCATACCCAAATGGCACCAACCCTTCAGATGGTATATGTGAGAATTGTACGGCTCATGGAGGTTTCATCCGCTCCTGGGAAAATACACAGCCGGAGATACTACCCGCGGTCCTTAAAGCCATGGAGACTTACCCCGATTACCAGCTAGTGGTTACAGGTCATTCTCTCGGCGGCGCTGTAGCGGCATTAGCAGGTCTTGAATTCAAGCTGAGAGGCTGGAATCCACAATTGACGACATTTGGCGAGCCCCGGGTAGGAAATCAAGCATTCGCAGACTATTTTGGCAGGATATTTGATCTCAATTCAACCGATCGATTTAACAAACAGGAAACTTATCTCCATCTTCCGTACCGCCGGTTAACACATATCGATGACCCAGTCCCACTCTTACCACCATCTAGTATGGGTTATCGAATGCACTCCGGTGAAATATTTATCGCCAAGCGAGATGTTCCCCCGACTGTCTCTGATCTCCGTGTCTGCTTCGGCCCCGCTGACCCGAGATGCATTAGCCAACAAGAGGACTCATATGCTCGGAGGTTACGCAGCATTTTACCTTGGTCATCATTAACCCTGGACGAAAACCAACTACCTCTTGGCTCGGATAACTCAGACTCTGAAGTTAAAGGACAAATGATTAAACCCTGGGAACTCTTTTTCGCCCATCGTGACTACTTCCGTCGGGTTGGGATTTGTTTTCCCAATCTCTTTAACTCGCCCTCAGACTACAAACGCAAAAGTGAACAGTGATGGAATTTAATCATTTCTTTGTGTGTTGCCCTCCCTTCCAGGTTCTTTCAAATGACTGAATCAAGTGAGCTAATTGGAACAACCAGCCATGGTGATGGAAAGGAATGTTCGATGGCTTTTTTGAAGCATATTAGAGAATTTTTACCATTTGGGGGGGTAGGGTAATAGTTTTGGCAAATTCAGCCTCTGGGAGACTGGTTAGCTAATGGACAGTATTTTTTAAAATTCTAGAGATGAAGCAATAACCAGTGGAATCGAAGAGAATAATGACCTTGCTTTGGATTTGTAGGCTTAGTATATTGAACTGGGCTATTTTTCTATAAAACATGTACGGAACTGAATTGAATGATGAGAGGAAACAAATGCAATGAGAAGCTAGAATCAAAGACGCTCAGTGTACATAGATGACAAATTCAATCATGAATTCGTTAAAAAGAAAGAGGTAAAGGCCCTTTAGCACTCATAGTCCCCAAGCGAAGCCTTCAAAAACCTTTTAGGATAGCCAGTTATGATAAAAAACTTGAAAAACCTGCCCCGCAATGGAATATGGCCCTTGTGTCGACCTTCGTTCGACCTTCGGTCGTAAACATATGATATCGGTGAGCACAAGATGAAGCTGTACGCATCTCTCATCTACCAAGATCCAAGCTAGGCACTATCACAGGTCCGAATTTGACAACATTGCCAAATGACCCGTCCCCTTGTACTAAAAAGTCGACAGCAAGGCTTAACTTTGGGAAAGAACCGGTGGAGCCACCTGGTGGAAGCATGGGAGACTGCATGCCACTATATGCAGCTTGAACTGCATCTGGGTCATATCCGACTATTGCGACATAATTTCTGCGACCCATTAATTTGCGATGCTCTCTCGGCTGGCCGGAGACGTCCGTTTGAAAAAGTTCCATCATGTCTTCTTTGGTATCTGAAACTTGGGAAGTGACTGATCTTTGTCCGTTGGTAGGTATGTAGAGTGGTTTGTTGTTGCTGTGGAGTAGCTTGAGGATGTATGAAGGAGGAGGGGCATTGACCACCGCTGATGAGATTATTTGATACATTGTCTTATGGTCTGTGGGATGGGAGGGATCATGAACGAGCCCTGCTCCGCAACAGTTCACAGCACCCGAAAGGAAAGTCATTCTAATACTGCGTTGGTGAGCAATTCCTTGCAGGGTGCGGATGAGGTATGTCCGCTCGAGGTCCTATATAGAAGAACAAATAAGTAATCATTCAATACAATAAACGAAATATAGGAGGCTTACCTTCGACTCATGAGTCCATTGGTCCTTAAGTTCATCAAAGATGTCAATGTCACCAAATGGACTTAACACACTACCCATAAGGCCTGATTTTCCTACTGCACGTTTTACGGAATCAAAGCCAGACCCAACAGCACTCTTAGCGCCAACCACACCAGCAACAGAGCTCGTAACTCTTCCAAGCATGTTATAGGCTCCAGTTACTGCCTTTTTTCCAGTAGCAACTGTGTTAACCAGGTGTTCTGCTGATTCCAATCGTGGATACACAAGAGGCACAGAAACCATCCAAATGCAATGTTGGACACTTGGGGGTAGAGTGGCGACCTTTGGAAATAGACCTTGATAAGTTGGGCCAGCTAAAACTTGATGAGGGTTTCTCTCAGAGCGACAATCGGGGCCAACAACTGCAATGGCAGGGCCTAGGTATTTGATGAAATGCCAACCAGTCCCCGTTATAGTGAATAAATCGGAGTCGTCAACGACGTGTCTTAGCACTTCTAATGTCGTATGGTGTTGAAACAAGAGGTACATCTCGACTCCAAGTCGTCCGATATTCTTAAACATGTTGGAAAATTGCATATGGTCTGGGTAAGAGCCAAAACCATCAAAACTATTCCGCCTGTTAGTAAGGCTCACTATTAGAACAATAAAAACACTTACATATCATGGTCATCCACTTGTGAAACATGAGGAAGTTGGGCAAACGCTTCTCGTAAATGCGGCTGGTCAAAGTGGCTCGTATAGTAGTGGAAATAGGCATGGGTGACATCCTCTTCTAAAGCGGCCGTCCATGGAGCTACCTTCCGTGCTTCTTTACCACTGATGGCTAGCCACTGTTTAAGGGATGGGACTTCCCTCCATAGCCTGTCGGCGTTTATTTGTCCTCCAAGACATAATTGCGCATGGAACCCCCCACAGTCAACGTGCTTTTGCATTATGTCTTTCCACAAATAACCCACTCCACCTAAACGAGAGCGTTCGTTGGCATTGACATTGAGAGCAAAATCATTACCGGAAGTTGCAACCACACGCCACGCAGTTTCATGACGACCGGCTACTAGAAATTCATATCTAGTGCAACCGAGGTGAGAGGTAATGGCATAAGTCCACTTATTAGAGCTAATATCGTCCATCTGTATGTCGACGTTGTATTTATAGAAGATCCATCTTTGATGACTGGCGATACGGGCAGGTTGAAGCTGCCTCGGGTTTGGCGAAAGATCAGCGCTCTTGTGGATGTGAACAGTTGGCGGTTGGGACGCATCAGTCACGAGTAGAATAGAGCCAAGCCAGAGGCCTCTTTCCATATCCATGTTAGTGTATCTCAGATATGGCCCAAAATACACCCCATTAGTAGGAGCTACTTTGTACATTTCCACGCCACTTGATGGTGGAGGCCCCACGAAGCCACTGTTCAAACTCATAACGCTCCCTTCGTAACCCGGTGTCATTGGCAAGCCTGGGGAAGGCATGGGTTGGCCGAAGGCAGACAAACCTGGAGAAGCGAGCGGTTGACCAAAAGCAGATAACGCTGGGGAAGCTAAAGGTTTTCCAAAGGACAGTCCTGGTGATGATAACCCATGTGCTCCGAAGGTGCTGTGGCCGGGAGATAATGGTGTTTCATTAAGGTTAAGAGGAGTTGGGCCTTTAGGAAATTCCCACTGCGTAGATTGAGTGGGGAGATGGATATAGTAGTACTGGCCTGAATTAGGGTCAAGATGAGCTATCCAACCTTCTGGGAGGGGAGGGGGAGAGGCAGGTCCAGGTCCGGGGTGGGCAGAAGGAGGTTCGGCATGTTTTGATGAAGGAAAGCCAGATCCACTAGGAAAATTCGCCTGACTTGGAGTTCCGGATTGCATTAGGCGAAGATCGTTTGCAAACGCAGGATGACTTTGTATCGATGGCTGGGAGCCAGCTACAGAAGGAGGGCCACTAGCAATTACTGACCCTGCGATTGGAGGATATTGTGTGGTAGGGCCACCGACATGTTTCTCGTTAAGATATCCCATATTTTGTCCTCCTCCCATTACACTTGAGTATGCAGGAGGTGGCGAGGCCGTCATATTCAGCCGTTGGAAATCGTCATCGAGTTGGTTCTGGGTATTGTTGATAATGGGCTGTGGCGGTTTAGGGACTGGTGCGGAGGGTGGTGCTTCAGTCACAGGGCCAGGAGTGACATCTGAATCACCTTGATAGATTCTTGGAGGTCCATGTGGTTCGGTTCCTGGCTGCTCTGTTGGAGTCCATGGGCGGGGAGGAGAAACAATGGCCTGTTGCTTCACCGCGAGTGGGCTACTTCTAGCGGGTGTAGCGCTATATTGCTGCGCCCTCTGTTGTGCTGCATGATTGTGTCCATGAATGTTGCTTAGGGTTGCAGTACCGGCAATTCCGGATGCTGCGTATCGAGCCTCGATATCGGAACTCGGAGGCTGACCTGGTCCAACTATAGGAGTTTCAGGAGGAGGAGGGGAGCCGCGCTGAGCTTTCGTTGTAGAGGTAGAGGCGGTCGAATCGATTCTGTTCATCGAACTGCTTGGTGGCTGGAGATTCCCGCTTGAGGAAGACGGTGCAGGCTGTGAAGGAGGAGGCCAATACTGCTGGTGGTACTCGGGGTACGGATTCACTGCGGCTGGTGTGCTTTTGGTCGGCGCGGAACCACCAGGTCGCTGAACATCTTCTCTCTGTGGCAGACGCTGGAATAGTCCTTCCTTGTCAGGGCTCTCTGCAGTCGGAGATTCTAGCTGTTTTGGCGCAGCAGCGCCTCTTCTCTCAGCAATGCTAGATTGAATTGTTCTAGGGTCTCGACGGTCTTGGGGTTTCAAAGCTGCAGGAACATCGACGCTAGTTGGTGAGGGCGAAGTGAAAGATACAGGTGGAGGTGACGTTTGACCACGCTCTCTTGAACTTCCAGGCTGTGCCGGATTATTTCCGTGGAGCCATGGTTGATCTGGCGTCCTTCGATCTTCAGGATATGGAAGGGTAGAAAGTGATGGCTGAGGAGGACCTGAACGATCAGGCTGAGTGTTCGAGGATGAGCTGGGCGCGGGCGAAGGCGTTCCTCTCTTAGTAACTCGTAATGGAGAAACAATAGGCGTGTCGTTGTTCGAAGGGGAGTTGAGAAACATCTCATCCTTCCCCTTGCCGTTATTGTGATTATAGGAGCTCATAATGTGCTGCTTCGATAATCATCGACACACTTAAGATGCCCCCTTCTTCCTCTGTAGCGAGATGGTGCAGCGCCAAACTGCCTCTATCTGAAGAAATATCCGGCTGAGGGTTGGCGGGGAATGGCCGGGAGCGAGCGATGTGGGGGAAGAAGGCTTTGAGCTTTGACTATCGTAGCGGAGACTGAGGTGTCATTCGTCCTGGAGGGCGTTAAAGGTACGTATTTGAGCAAAAAGAAGTAGATAGTTGACTATTCCGCTGGAAGTGAGATGGCCTTGCTCGTTGGAAGCGCCCTCATAATGACCTCGTCATCCCTAAAGCTCGGGCTTGTGACGAGCTAGCCAAGTAACTTGGGTAATTATGCCAAGGACAAATCTGGCGGCTACGACGGTAGCAAAACATCTGATTGGATGCGGAGTGCATATATTCATGGCAGCCAACTTGAAACCTGACCCTTTGCATCTGCGACCAGCGATTGGTCGTGAGTATTCCCCACTGACTTGGTACCCCTGGCATGGCAATTTGAAACCGGGGATTTAATTCGTCCACACAAGCAGGGCATTGAAAAAGGAAAGTGTACAGGGCTCTCTATTTCTCCGTTGTAGTTATTTAAAGCATCTGAACAGTTGTCTAGAACTTGATGCTTGACTTCCAGCCGACGCAGCAAGCACGGCTCCAGATGAAGCAAATCAGAGAGATGACATAGCAAAGCGCAGTCCATAGGACCACTCCCCAGTAGCGCCCGTTGGTCAGTTGAAGCAGGCTCCCTGCAATCGGGATACCTGTCAACGTCCCAAACGACACGATAGTATAGCAGGTGGCGTAGTATCTCCCATATTCATTTGTGTCGCAGAGTTGCCCTACACATACTGGCGCTAGCGATACGTTGGAGCCTGATGCAAACCCAAAGATAAGCGCGAAGACGATAGAAAGTGCTTTGATAGTGGGCGCAGAGGCGGGAGTGGTGGTGAGAAGCGAGGCCGGAAGCCATAAGGTGATGGTCATAGCCGTGCAAAGGACTAGGGCGCCAATCATACTATTGAAGCGACCTAGTTTGTCAGCGATGAATCCGGGGACTGCTCGACCGATGCTGGAGCCAGCGTTCATGATAGCAATGAGTTGGTATGAGAACTGGGGCGTCATGGCACCTGTTGATAAGGCGAAGGCAGTAATATAGGCGATCGGCACAAAGAGCGCCCATTCCATGAAATACGTTCCTAAAGTGACGGACAGGTATGCTTGGCTGCGGAAGATGCCGATGCTCGGTATGACGGTCTGGCCCGGTTTAGGAGGTAGACGGGATCGAACCAATATGACAGCCACTATGCAGCAGAAGATGACGATAAACCCAGCTATTCTTGTTGCCCAGGCAAAAGACACCACGGTATATAGTTTCTGCAAAATAAGGGGGAAAATTATGCCGCCAACCGAACCGCCAGCGGCAGCGATACCCGTTGCGGTTGCTCGTTTCTCAAAAAACCAATGGCTAAGGGCTGAGAGGGAGGGAGTGAGGAGCAGAGAGGCGCCTATCCCACCGAGCACGCCGAAGCACAGCATATAGTGCCAGTACTGAGTGCAAAGCCCGAGCAGGAGCATGCTAGCGCCTAAACAGACGCTGCCGGCAACCATGAGCATTCTGGGCCCATGGGCGTCGAAGACAGGCCCTACCTGGACACCACCGAAGAAGCCGAGGAAGATGAACATGCTAAATATCCACCCAATCCTGCCTTCATCGTAGTCTTTGAGTTGATGTTCAGCGACGTATGACTGGAGAGTGCCCACCGTGTTCCTAGTGATCAGATATATCGTCAACAGAAGGCATCTCTTTGTCTTCTCTTGACCAACTCACATCATCCCAAGCGTCACCGCGGTACCGAAACAAGACCCGACCACGACCATCCACGCTCTAAAACCGCCTTCTGGATAGGTAATATCATCACCATTGCCGTCATTGTCGCCGGCATTGTCGTTGACATCAAGTATATCGACTGGGCCATCTAGTCGCTGTTCTGCTCGCGCAGTATTAGGCTTTTCATGAGCCTCAGCTTCTGACCTCGGCGTAGAATTCTCCAGACTGACTCGTTCTGGTGGACCAGTGGGCGTAGCCGCCAAAGGGGTCACAGGCGCCATGACCACCACCGAAATGGTGAGCTGGCTGACTGCTTGGACAAATGAAGTTTACAAGTGACTAGTTAGCGACTTACTTGGCTTCGTGGTCCTCCGATTATCTTGGCTTGGGCTCTCAGTCTTGTCTTGAGGGTGGAAATTAAAGCGCTTCCAAGTTTTCAAGAGTAACCGAAAGCCTAAGGAGAACAATGGACGCTGGTTTGTCGCCGCTCAAGCCACAAGGAGCGGGAGAAAAAAGGCTTCGACATATGGATAATTATCGGCCCTTTTTGCCACTGTTAAGGGAGCTTTGACCTGTCTACTGCATTCCTTCAGCACTATTAGGGAACTTCAGAGTGAGTTAGCCTTCTAAATATTGAATCATACAACTTTGGATCATAGCAAGCGCGGTAGACAGGACGAAGCGTCATCGGTAAGCGGCTACTGAAAGGCAAGATCGACAGCTGCCTCAACTTATCAACTGCCCATCGTTGGATTACAGCCATCTCCGTAGGAGTTCTCATGGGTCGTCATCGTACACATTAAGTACTTGCCTGCAAGCTGGGATAACCGGCCACAACCGGTACTTAGTGCAAGGGCCGCGTGGGACCTAGAGTTGAACTTCCAGTGGATCTGTCTTCCACCCCAACCGTGCTTCCGATTGGCTTGTGGCAGTGTGGTTGATGGCAGAGACGTGTGAGTGGTTGCAAAGGCGGCTTGGGGTCCTTTTTTGAGGTGGAACAAACAATAAGAAGGTTGGAACCGCCAGTTAGGGCTTAGGGCTTGGCCTTAACTATACCTTCTTTTACTGGACTCTTATATCCATCACTCTGTCGCGTTCTTTAGGAGTCACCCTCTATCTGCGTCTAGGTACCACTTTTATCTCTACTACTACACCGCCATATACGAAAACCTGTTAATATTGAGGGAGACTAAATATCTTATGAACTCCAGAGTCATCTCTCTCTTTAACAGAGGTACTCCAAAGCTGGGCTAAATTTTCTGAGACCGTGCAAGACGAATCAGGCAATTGGGGCTGTTTGTAGGATGAGCCATCTGGAGTTGTCGTCAAGTTCTGCCGAGATGGGCTTGCGGACGATGTCTACATAATTTACGACCTTTATCTAGTAACTGTGACTGAAGGGGACAGACCCGAGGGGCGGCTTGATGGCCCGTTCTGGGGCCGCCTGCACCAAAATTCAGGCCAGACTGCTGTCGCGAGAATTGCAGACAAGATGTCCGATCTTGGGCCTAGCTATAAGCTTCAGCCTGTAGTGATCGCCGACTATCCCGTGGAACTGGTCCGAATATTGAAGGCTCAGACGGTTTTACTCGGTGAGCTACCATCATGATAAGTTGTCCTTAATTGTTTTTTCTACACGAGCTTCTGGCTGGCTGCACGCTCCTCTGATCATCCTACTTACTTATTTCTCGGCCACCGGTTGGCTATTTACTTCTTTTACTTTCACTAAATCCGAAGAGAAAATGCTGCTTTTTAGCGTAGTGGGTTGCTTTTCAAGCTCCTTGTGCAATTTTATAGAGATACCAGTGCCCACCTAAATGGAGCAAGCGTTCAGCTTTCGCAGTTGCATTTTCTTCCCCACTGTCATTACCACTTTACATATCAACGAGACTCCAGTTCAAAGACCCACACGCCGCGTAGGATCCCTGGACTCGCGCCGTGCCGAGAACCTTGGTTAGTTACTAGGTTTATTTCAAAACTTTCTTTAAATCTATGTATTTCTCTCCTTTAGCCACTAATACCTCACCAATAGGTAGTTAGTTTGTCAAATACTAGCCATCTCCCTTGCAAACTCTTTCTAAATACTACTTACTCTCATTTTTCACCTGATTATTTTTGCTGGGCTCTTTAAAAGCGTTGATGCCCTTTGGCAGCCCTTGATGCAAAATCCTTATGGCAGTCTGCTCCATTTTCGTCTGTTTTGGGGTATACTTTAGCTGCATCAAAACATTTCCTATGTAGTGCTGCGAGTCTTTATTTACTAGTTCTAGCAAAAATTTCCAACCGATGTAGTGATCCCTCTAGCTTTACATTCTCATGCGAATGTAAAAAGCCCCAGCTTTTATATTCTTTCCACATTTGTCTTGTCCTTGGAGACTCCGGGTCGCTATATGGTTTGCTGAAGGTGCTTGTATTAGCTTTGAAGATAGCAATAGAAGTTGAGCTAGGTACCTTAGTGTGTTTAGAACTTTGGAATCTATATGGCTTATGATGACAACTGGCCGAGCGATATCTGCAATTATCTGCTTGACTGGTGCTCCAGGATATGCAGAGAAAACGATAGACGCGTCATCTATTTCTGCAAATCCTCCAGCTCCATGGTCTCCAACTATTTCAAACCCAATATTCTGTAGCATTTCTTTAGTTTCATTTGAATACTTCGGGTCTTGGGTAAGTAACCTAAGCCTAGCGTTTCCAGCTTTAGCATAAGAACGAGCAATATCGGCCATCGTTAATGCAATAGCATGTTGTATCATAGGCCCCTCATTCTCGGATGCTTCTGCCCGCTGCTCCTCTTTAGGCAAGCGTTCATTCTCTATTTTCCACCAGTCAGGAGGTTTGGAGTGCAAATCTCCTAACCCAAAGCAGACGATTTTGGTCACTTTCGTATCTGTATCTGTGTCGAGAATCTCACGAAAAAGCGAGGTAAAGGTCTCACACGTTGCACTTGCATTCCATTGCTTGCGACAAGCTTGAAATAGTGAGGATGCGTTCTCAATTGGCCCATCAAAATCGATTTTTGACTCATTAGACCAGTCTACGAAATACGTGCAGGAGTATAACTCAGGAGCTCTATTCGCATCTGGTGTTGATCGTACAAGGCCCCAGTACTCTTGAAATTGTACAAATGGTCTCCTAAAAATGATTTAGCACGATATCTACTCTTTATCTTGTTTGCTGAGCCGTGCTTCGGGAAAGGATTATTGACTACCAAATTGGCTTCAAAACTCCAAACATCGGGTTTTTGATATTGATGATGCTACCGTCAATACGACGAATCGCAAATTTCTCCTTAATTTGAGATTGTGCCAGTTGTCGCTCAATATCCAATAAGTCCTCTTTTCTCCAGAATTTCACTTCGGAGCGATACAAATCGGCCGCGAGCTGACTGCTAGCTCTCCAATGAGTGCAGCCATAGACGAGTAATGGCTCCGCAGTCTGTTCAGATGTAGAGTCCAGCATAACTATCGGCGAGAGTTTGATACAGCCGTCATATCTTCTCTCTGACTCTACAGTGGGGGAACCTTCGGGTTTTCAGATTTGCCGTTCCGAATCAGGACCACGATGATAGACGATCTTTATAGAAGGGTCCGGATACTCGCACCCCCAGTATTTTTATTCGCACCTCTCTTAGCATTATATAAGCACGCTTTATCTAATTAGGGCTAGATATTTATACCCCTTTCTTTATAATATAAGTAATTATATAAGCTTTTAGTTATTCGCACCCCTCTATTCTTATTATAGTTAATATCTATAGAGTTAGCTAATATATAGTATATATAAAGGTTATATATATATATTATAATATTAGAGAATAAATAATCGATTTTAAAGTACTAGCTTATTAATTATAATATTATATTAAGCTAGAAATTAATAAAGGTACTAGTATTAGTCTACTAAACTATATTACTAGTAATTTAACTAGCTATAGACTCTATAGAGGCGCTAGCCTATCTATAACTATTTTTAGGTACTCTACTTTATATATTTCTCCTATAGCCTCTTTTATAGCCTCTTCTAGCGCCTTTTCTATAGCCTCTTCTACGGTCTCTTCTATAGCCTCTTCTATACTATATCGTCTATATCTATATCTCTATTTATACCTCTATTTATATCTCCGTCCTTTAAATTATTTATATATCTATCTCTATTATAAGCTTAATTTACTTAAATCTAAAAGAAATACGCCTTATAGAGCCTCTAGAGTAGCTAATAGATATTACTTACTCTAAATTATAAAGAAAAAACTAATAGTTAATTAGCTCGAGCTATTTATTATTAAAATACTAGTATATATAAAAGTTTATAGAAATTAGTAACCTTTAGATAATAAGTACTAGTTAGATAGTATAAGAGTAGAGAAAGTCTAATAAATATTTATAGATATTAGTATAAGGCTTAAGAGCTATCTCTTTATAGCGCTATATTTATATATCTATTACTTAGTATATCTCTTAGTTAGTTAGCTAGTTAATTAGCTAGCTTAGTTAGCTTATTATATAAGTATTTA
Source organism: Onygena corvina (assembly GCA_000812245.1). Classification (NCBI taxonomy): domain Eukaryota; kingdom Fungi; phylum Ascomycota; class Eurotiomycetes; order Onygenales; family Onygenaceae; genus Onygena; species Onygena corvina. Next base: position 13,213 of record JWPT01000029.1, on the reverse strand, counting down.
TAAATATACTATATATATATTTCGTCTATAATATTTAACTATTATTAATTATATAATTTTTAAATTAATTAATATACTATATAATAAACTAGTAGTATACCTTTAGTTTAAAGTTTATAGATTTTAGAGCTTTTAGTCTAAAGAATAGTTTCTTTTTTTTTATTTTTATATTTATATACTATTACTTTTCCTTATATAGCTAGAAACTCTAATATATAAGAGAATTATCTATAAATATTATAATTTACCTTTTAGCTTAATAGCTTTAATAAATATATATCTATAAAAGAATATCTATTTAACGAGGGAACTATTAATACTATATAAGAAATAGTAGAGTTAATAGAATTAAATAAAGTACTAGTTAAGCTAATATTTTCTAGCTATATACTATCCCCTTTAGTAGTATCTTTATAAGTATTATATTCTTTAAAAAAGAAAATTATAAGAAGAAATATTCTACTAGATTTCTTCCTTTATCTAGCTAAGTAGACTTTTAATAATTCTACTCTACTAAATATAATTCGCACGTTTATCTAACTTACTATAGATCTATTACTATTATAGATTTTAACTCTAATAGTACCTTAAGAGATAGGCAACTTTAAAACTCTAGATAATTAGGAGTTAACTACTCTACTTATAATAGACTCTATTAAGAATTTAGTAGTAATTATACCAAATTCTATAATAGTTTTTATTTAAAGTAACTAGTTAGCTTTTGCTACTTCTAAAAGAGTAGAATTACTAGAGAATCTATATTATACTTCTCTAATATAGATTAATATACCTCTATAAGTATATATATATAGATACTCTTATTATTTCTATACTATTATCTCTCTACTATATATTAATAACTATTATACTTTAACTACTCTAATAAATATATTTATAGATTTTAGAGTTACCTTAGTACCTCTATCGTCTAGTAATATTACTATACTAGATATACCTCTACTAGTCTAATTAGGGCCTTCTAGTAATCCTTTTAATAAATAGCTAAATCCCTTTATATCTTTTATAGTAGTATAGTAGAATATATTAAAGAATATAGTAGAAGAAGTAGTAAAAGTAGCTATCTATAGTATAAATATAAAGTTTACTACCTTTATAGAATAGTAGTACTAGAAGAATAATAGTACTAGTAGAAATATATCTAATAGAGTTCTTCCTTAATAGACTATACTATCTTCTATAGTATTAATAAGTATTCTATTAATAGACTCTTTGCTACTATCTAATATTCTACCTCTATATAGACCTTTACTAGAAATACTACCTTATATAAGGTAGAACCCTAGATTAGAAACTCTATAGATTAATAGTAAATACTAAGTACTAATATTAATAATTCCTAATTATAATAGTAACTAGAAAGATTAAAAGCCTTTAAATATTAGCTTTTTCTATCTAAATATAATAGATAGAAATAATAAGATTATTAATAAGGATAATAGAATCTTTTACTACTTAGTATATATTTTTACTATATAACTATATATAGCTATATAAATAAAAAACTCTACTATAGTTAGATATAATATAGATAGTTATCTATATAGAACTATCTCTATATAGTAGAATACTAAATTAAATAATATAATATATCTAGATTTAATTTATTACCCTCTAGAAGTTAATAAATTCTATAACCTTCTAGAATAGTATTTTTAAATAATACCTAGCTAAACTATAGATACTCTAGATAGATTATTATATATAGTATAGAATATAAGGAACTATATTAATATATCTTTATTTATTATTAAAGTAGTAGAAGCTTCTATTAGATATAATATTACTAATAAATATAGCTAAGTTCTCTAAATATAGAAGTATTTTATACTATCTTTCTAGTTAAATATAGACGAGTCTCTTATTAGAACTACTATATAGTAGTTTATCTCCTCTTTACTAGTAAAGTAGTCTAACTAGTATAATATAGTAGCTAAGTCTTTAAAGAGTATATTAAAGTATTACTAATCTAAGTATTTATTCTATAACTATTATAATTCTTATAACTTTTATAATAAGAGCTATAATAATAAGAATAATTTTAACTTTAATAATAAGTAGAAACCCTTTATAGTTAATAAATTCTAAAATAAGGAGTTTAATAGATATAAAGAAATTAACTAATCTAATAGAGCCAAAAATAACTCTAATTACTAGTATTTAAAAGGTTTATAGAAAAAATAAAGTAGCTGTAGTAACTTTAGGGGCTAATAATATAAACCTTTTTAGAGAAGGGGATTTAGTTAGTATAGATAGGCTTAGTAAGCTTATTATAGAGTAGACTAAGAGGAGAATAATAGTAGAGAATATACTAATAATTAAAAAGATATAGATAAAAATAAAGAGGATTAAGAGAAGAGTAAGGATAATAAAGAAGATTTAGAAGGAGAATAGAGAGTAAAGTATACTAATTTAGTTACTAAGGAGGACCTAATCTAGTATTTTAATTATAAAGTAGTATTTCTATCGAATAATACCCTCTATAAATACCTTAGATTATATAATTTTAAATCTACTACCCTTTTTATATCTATAGATATTCTATATATCTCTTTAATAAGGCTATTAGAGAAAGCTCCTCTAGAAGTATTCTTTAAAAACTAGAGATTTGTTATAATATAAATATACTTAAAGAACTCCTTTAAAGTAAAACTAATATACCTTAATATAGATTATATAATTACTCTAATAGATCGCGTATTTCTTATAGATTAAATACTAAAAGTAAAGATTAAGTAGTATAATTCTATACTAATTAAAGATATAGAAACTATAATTATATTATTTAATAAATTTATAGTAATATTACTATATCTACTAACTCTAATTAGTAGTAATTAGGTAGTAGCTTATATCTATATTAAAACTTATATAGTTAATAATCTAAAAGTTAACCTTCTATTAGAAATAGATTATATAGATCTAGAGAATATATAAATTAATCTAGTAAGGAGAGTAGTAAGACTAGATTACTATAAAAATACTAAAGTTAAATTATCTATAATAGCTAAATAGAATTATAAGAGTATAAGGCTAATATATACTAGCTAGAGACTAGTAATACTACTATATTCTAAGGCTAGAATTCCTCTATATCTTTAATAGTAGAATTCTCTCCTCGAAGATAGGGACTATATATTTAAACTAGTAGATATAGGAGGACTACTAGTTTTCTATAACTAAGTTCTTTCTATAAATATAGAGTTTACCTATACTATAAATAACTCTAAATAAGAAGTAATTATCTAGTATAGAATATATCTAGATTTATTAAAGAAATATAACTATACTACTATATATACTATAGACCTAATAGAGTTAGATATACCCCTTAATTTAGCTAAGTTATTACCTAAAGATAGAGGTTATATAATTAACTACCTAATAGTAGAAGATTCTAATATAGTCTTAGCTAATAGAATAATAATATATAGTAAAGATAAGTAGACTAGAGAGCTAGTAACTTTAGCTATATTATACTCTAATATATAGATTAATAGGGGCTATTTTATAGATATTCTATAGAATTAGTAGCTTACTATTCTACTTAAGGAGGATACCTTACTACCTAAAGTAGTAAAAATATACCTTTTAAGTTCTAAGGACTATTAGACTATTAATAATACTTTTAACAAGCTCTATAATTAAGAGAGAATAAAATAGACTAGAAATTATTATTCTATAGGCTACTCTATATTTATAGTTTAGAGAATAGTCTCTACTAATAGAACTATTACTATAAAGCTTTAAGTAGTTATTAACTTAAGAGAATTAAATAAAGTAATAGAAGTTAATATATATCTAGTACCTTTATAGTTAGATATTATAGTCTAAGTCGCTAGTTATAACTATATTATAGTCTATAATATAATAAGTTTTTTCTACTAGTAGTAAATATCCTCTAAATACTATAACTATCTCTTAGTAATCTTTTATTAAAGATAGAAGTATTATAATATAGCTATAATAGATTTTATAAATAGTATACTCTATATATAATATTAGATTAAACTTATTCTAAAGCCGTATTAGAATTTTATCTATATATATATAGATAATATTATTATCTTCTTCTAGTTATACTATAAATATATAGAGTATCTAAGAGCTTTCTTTAAACTATTAACTAAAAGAAAGATTATTTTAAAATCTAAGAAGACCTTTTTAGGATTTCTTTTAATTATACTATTAGAATAGAAGGTTTTAGCTTTTAGCCTATTAACTACTATTAAAAAGATAAAAGTAATAGCTAGTCTAGAGTTTCTAAGGACTCTTAAGGAACTAGAGATCTATTTAGATATAACTAGCTAGTTATAATTCTATATTCTATAATATATATTAAAAATTAGACTACTATAGAATAGAAAGAACTCTTTCTTAGCTACTATAAAAGTACTAGTTAAAGAATAGGCTAGAAAAGCTTATATAACTAAGAAGTCTCTTAATACTATTACCCCCCTAGAAAAGAAAGTATTTAAATATATTTAGTTATACTTCTAAGATAAATTATTTTTATATTATTTTAATAAGGAAGCCCCTTTATTTATTAATATTAATATAAATAAAGTATACGATTTTAATATTATAGTATTCTAGATTAAGGATACTTAGCCTCCTTTATAAACTAAAGAGTTTATAGTACCTCTACTATAGACTATAGTTAAGCTAATATTATTTCTAAGTAGAATCTTATTAATACTTAAGACTAAGTACTAAATTATAGAATTAGAAATAATATATCTAGTATAGATACTTAAGAGGCTTTATTACCTTATATAGACTATACTAAAAATAATAGTTTATACTAATTATACTACTATTTATAGTATCTCTATTTAAATATCTCTTAGATTATTTATAATAGATAAATTAAATTTAAAACTTGTCTAAATAGCTATATATATATAATTTTGTTCTATATTATATATATATTATAAACTAGATAGAGTCTATTTTATTTCTAATATATTATTATATCTTCTATTATTTATAGAGGAACGCGACCCTTTAGATAAAGAAGCTCTAATAGAAGTTTTATAGATTAGCGCTTTCTATATAGATAATTATAGAGTAACTTTACTAGAGATATTCTAGAAGATAAAGAATAGTATTTAATAGAGATATACTAAGAACTTAAGACTAAAAAAGATAAAAGATATTATTAAAGATAATAATATAGCGGCTCTCCGAGCGATATTACTCTATAAAGTAGATAAAAAAAAATTAGTTTAGTATATTCTTTAAAAAGGAAATAGATATTTCTATATTCTATAGAAAATATATAAAGAAATTATTTAAATAGTTTATTTATTAATATATTTTAGTATATTTTATATATTAATTAGACTCTAAGGATTATATATCTATAAAGTAGTAAAAATAGTAAAAGACTATATTAATTACTATTTAGAATATAATTATATTTATATATAGTATTATCTTCTTTATAGATTAATATAGCTAATTATTATACCTCTAATTCTTTATTATATAATTTATATTAACTTTATACTAATACTACTATTAACTTTAGAAGAATAAAATTATTATATAATAATAACTTATAAGTATACTAAGTAGCTTATAATTATTTCTAGAACTACTATTTAATCTACCTCTAAGTAGACTATTAGTCTTCTTTAAAATCTAGCTATAGAGGATTAGAGCCTATCTAGAATTATAATAAATAATAAAAATAAGAAATTTCTCTCTAGTCTATAGAAATCGCTATTTTAGAAACTAGGAGTTAAATTAGTATATTTAACTATATATTATCTATAAACTAATAGATAGAGTAAGAGAACTAATTAGTCTATAGAGGTAGTATTATAATATTTTATTCTAACTCTAGAGGATACTTTAAAGTAGCTTTAGACTATTCTAGTTATCTAACTTCTATTAAACTTAATATTAGTTATAATAATAGATATATTAGTATATAAACTATTATTTAGAGAATCTCCTCTATAGATTATAAATCTAGTATTACTATTTATACTAAATAAAGATAGAGAAAGACTAAATATTCTACTCTATATTAAATTTATAATAAGAATTAATACTAAGAGAGCTCTAGATATAATAGTAGTATTAGTAAAGGTCTACTATAATTTAAAGTATAAACTAATATAGTTTAATAAAGGTAATAATATACTTTTAAGGCTATATTATAGATATAAAATTAAGCTTTTATTAACTCTAAGGAAATTTAGTAAATAATATATAGATCTATTTAAGATAGTTTAGAGGATTAGAAAACTAGCTTATAAGCTAGTCTTCCCTCTATACTAGAATATTTATTCTATTATTAGTATTATTTAGCTCGAACTAGCCTCTATTAATAATTCTTTTTAATATAAGTATTCTAAATTATCTCTAGTATAGACTATAGCTTTTAAAAATAAATATAAAATTAAAAAGCTACTAAATAAATATATATATCGTCTATATAGTAGTTTTATAGTTATTAAGTATTTAGTATATTAATAAAGATATAGAAGTAAATATAATACTTAGTATAGAAAAGAAGATCTCTAAAGTATACTAGAATTAATAGAGAACTATAATATTATCTATCTATTACTAGACCCCCTAATATTAATAAAGAGCTATTATAGATATCTCTAAATTATTTTACTTCTACCCTTACTTAATAGTATTCTATCTATATATTACTTTTTAGCTTCTTTAAATATTTTTTTTTAATAACTTATAATCCTTAATTTTAACTATTTATAGCGTTACTATATCTTCTCTCTAATAGATTTAAAAGGAATTATTTATTAATTTAGGGTCTAGTATTACTTAGCGAGTCTAGAAAGCTTAATAAGATAAATCTAACTTATTTAGTTAGAAGTATAGACTATTTATTTATAGTAATATATTATATTTTTCTAATATTAAAGTATAAATTAACTCTTAATATAGATAGTCTTTTAAAGATTCTAGTCTACTAAAGCTACTAGAAAGAGTAGAAAGAGTTTACCTTAAACTAAAGATAGAAGTTACTAATAACTCTACGCCTCTAAAGATTATTAAAATAAAAAATAGTAACTTTAAAAAGATATATTATTCTAATAAATTAGTATTTTTAGTACTTAATAGTTCTTATAATATCTTTATTTATAATATATTTAGTATTTATATATTTTAATTAATTATTAAATTTAATCTAGAATATTATAATAATAGTATATTTCTAGTAGAAGTAATAGAGTTAGCTAGAGAATATAAGGATATTAAAGTAGTAGAGAAGATATAATATAATAAAGTAATAATTAATTAGAGAAAAAGAGTTTATCTATAGAAAATTAATTTTTTAAATTAAAAATAGTTTCTATAAAATAATACTATTATATTTCCCCTAAATATAATAGATACTCTAATAAATAATACTATTATATATTTTTATTTATAAACTAATTTTAATCTTTTTATAGCGTATATAGACTATTTAGCTCTAGTTTTTATTTAAAACCTCTATATAACTATTAATAAAATATATAAATAAGCTTAGAGAGAGAAGAATATTAATAAGATATTAGTAGCTAATATAGAGAAAGAGTAACTATTAAGGAGAAAAAGAAAGAAAGTATTACTTTTTACTAATAAAGAAATTTATAAGTAAGTAGAATATATTACTATTACTAATATTAATAAATATATCTAGAGAGTAGAGGAAAAACTAGAGATTTAGCTAAAAGATATCTCTAAAATAGTAAATACTAATATTAAAAATATTACTAATATAGTAAATACTAATACTAATTCTAATATTATTAATAGTATATTCTTATTTATAGAGGAAATAGTATAGCTAGTAACTAGTACTTCTATCTAAACTAATAAATTAACTAATATAATAAAAGTAGTAGTTAAAAATAAATAAATTATTTAGAGTTATTCTCTCTTCTCTTAATAAAGACGTTGAGTTTTTTAAAACTCTATATATATATAGTACTATATTTATATATCTATTATTTAGTATATTTCTTAGTTAGTTAGCTAGTTAGTTAGCTAGCTTAGTTAGCTTATTATATAAGTATCTATAGATATACTATATATATAATTTATCTATAATACTTAATTATTATCAATTATATAATTTTTAAGTCAATTAGTATACTATATAATACTCTTTTATTAATTTAAAGTCTATAATATATTTTAGTATTAAAGATAAAGTATAGAGAGTAATAACTATATAATAGTTTTTAAAGAGAGAGATATTAAAACTATAATAAGTATATATTTATAGTCTTTTAATTTTATCGAAGAGCTTCTAATTCTATATTCTAATATAGTAAAATATTACTTTTAAAATATCTTTTATATATTCTTTTAAATTTAGTAGTATCTCCTTAATTACTTTATAATAATCTTCTACTCTAGAGATTGCTATAATACTAAAATAAAAGTAGTACTTAGTCTAGATCGATATAAATATCTTTTTATATAATAATTACTAAATAGAGAGATATTTAATAATAATAAAGTATATAAAGTACTAAATTTAAAAGATCTACTAGACCTCTTTATATAAAGTAATTATTTATATATATAAAAGAGTTTAAATATCCTTCTCTATTAACTTCTAGACTATATTAGCTTATAAACTTACTCTTAGTCTACTAACCTTCTAAATAAGTATAGTATTTTAGATATATATTTTAATATATATTTAAATATCTTTATTAATATACTAGATATAGAATATATATTTAGTATAAGATAAAATAGTATTAGCTATAGCTATTATACTATTATTAGTATTAGTTAAAAGGATTAATAGATATTTAAGCGATAAAGGCTAATATATCTCTAATAGATATCTAAATAACTAGATAAAAGACTCTATTATTTCTTTTATAAAGATACTACTAATAAAGAAGATATAGTTAGATAAAGTCTAATTAATTATATCTAGTATTAGTAGATTAAATTAATTAGTCTTATAGATAATATCTAATATAATAATCTTAAACGTTTATATAAATATTTTAAATAACTACTTATAGAAGTATATAAAATATAAAAGTTATAAAATATTAATATTATATTTATTATATATAATATACTTCTCTAGAAGATTTATAAATATTATTTAAAGTAAATATCGACTTTAAAGCTCTATTTTTTTAAAATTAGCTCTAATTATTATATAACTATTATATATTTATATCTTAGTTAGCTTAGTTATAGTATTATATAGAAATACTACTATTAATATATCTATAGTAGTATACTATTTAACTTTAAATAAGTAATTAAGATATATATATATAAAGATATACTATACTAGCTTCTAATAATAGTAGTATATTTTATATATACTAGGCCTAGAGTACTCTAGTCTATAATTCTATTATATATTCTTTTTGTCTTATATACGTCTATAATCAAAAAGTAAGTTATAGATAGATAATACAAGTAAGGATCCCCGCTAGTAAGCTATAATAATATATACTAATTAGTTACTTAAATTAGTATTTTAACTAAATAGTTTCTTTATCTTTAATAAGGCTAATATAAATTATCTTAATAAAAATATTTATTAATTAGCTATTAATATTATTGACTTAGTTAAGCTAGTAGATATTCTAAAGAAACTAACTTTATTAATCTATCTTTAATAACCCCTTTTTCTACTAGCGAATTTAAGATCTATAAGGAGAAGAAGAACTAAAAAACTAATTCTCCCTAATTTCTTCCCCTATCTAGTAGATTAGGCTATTAACTACTAGGCGATAGCAAGAGATATTAATTACTTTAATTATCTATAAAACTAACCTTTAATAAATTAAGAGACGCCTAAAAGTAAGAAACTATTTATAGTCTCTACTCTAAAGATTATTTGTCTCTATATTACCCTAGATAAGCCGTAAATAACCCTATAGTAGTTGATTTTAGATAAGATATTAATAGAGCTCTATATAGTATATCTAAGTATATATAGATTATCTAATTAGACCTTGATTAATTTATTAATAATACTCTATAACTATTCTACTCTAATTCGAATATATTTAAATTATAACTTATCTATTAGAGTTAATACTCTAGTATTTTATATTATTAGATATATAATCTCTTTATAATTATTACTAAGTATCTATAAATATCTTATTAATATAGCTAAGATCTCCTCTATAGTAGTATTATTTATAGTAAAATCTCTAGCTAATATTAGTATACGCGACTACCTTAATAATATATTTAGTCCCTCGACTAGGCCTAACTTATTAAGAGTGGTTAACTATATAGATTAACTAAGGCCCTTAATAAGGCTATATAGTAAAGAATCTATATATAATAGTAATTCTTAAGAAGAGGAGTTCTATAAATAGAAAGCGCGCCTACCTTATCTATTTATATTACCTAAGAGGCTACTAGTAGGTAATAGTTACTAGCCAAAAGTAGAAGAAGAGACCCTATAGCTAGCTACTATATTAGAGGTAGATTCTTTTACCCTAAAGTAATATAAAGCCCTATAGAATTTATTACTATCTATATTTTAAGATATAGAATATTACTTAATATTCTATATTATTAATAGACTATCCGCGGACGTATAGTAAAGTTATAGTAAATAGCTCCTTAGAGAGTAACTCTAATTATAAGAGTTAGGGGATACTAGAATAAATCTACTACTAGTAAAAGGTTCTATTCTTTTTAAACCTCTATAGAGAGAGTATAGTAATAATAATTAAGACTAGAATAACCCTAATCTACTAGCCCCTTTATCCTCTTTAATATTAGAAGGTATACTTATCTATAATTAGGCTTATATATAAATAAAGAGATAGAAACTAGCCGATATAGGTCTTTTTTATCTAAATCTATTAAAAAGTACTAATAATATTATAGATAAAGAAAATAAGACTTATTTCTATTTAATCTATATATTTATAATACGTTTTAAAGTAGTAGCTTCTATTTATAATTTTATAACGGTTAAATATAGTATAGATATCTATTTAAGAGGAGCTATAGCTATATAGTAGAATATAGAATTAAATAATATTACTCGTCTAGAAATTATCGCTTATTCTAATAGGGTATAGAAATTTATTAAGCTTATTAAATAATAATTCTAAACTACGCTAGGCTAGATTCTAAATACCTTAGAGAGTATTTCTTACTTATTAAAAGATATAAAAAATAAGATTAGTATATCCTTCTATATAGTAAGTATAGTAGAGGCTTTGAAAAGATATAGTATTAATAATAAGTATTTCTAGATTCTTTAGATCTAGAAAAGGCTTAATCTATCTTTCTACTTCTTTATAGATAAACTATACCTCGAGATAACTATATAAGACTTTATATATTAGTTATTACTAAAGTAGTCTAACTAGTTTAACTTAGTAATAAATTATTAGAATTAATTTAAGGGTAACTCTTTCTATAAGTCTTTAAATCTCTACTCTAACTACTATAAAAATAATTATATCTAAGATTTCTATAAGTATCTAAATAACTACTCTTAAGATTTCTATAGATACCTATAGTAAGCCTACTTCCCTCTAGATAAGTAGTATAAGTATTAGTTAATAGCTAATAAGTAATTCTAGTAATAATTAAATAAGGCTTAGAAAATAGTTAAGTTTAAGTAAAATACTAGAAATACTATTAATAAGTTGTCGTATACTATAATAGTAGATTTCTAGAGAGGTAGAGGAAATTTCTTTAGAAATAGAGGTAGAGGAAGGGGATATAAGATATATAGGTAGTTAGGTACCTATAGAGAGTCTACTATAGAGGCGAAGATATATTTAAGGAAGATATACTATAAAATCCGCCAATATATAAAGAAGAAGAGCAGAATAAAGAGCCTAATAGCAATAAAGGCGAGAATATAGAGGTAGAAGAGGACGTAGAACAAGAGTACTCCTACCCTTATATCTATATAGCCAAGCTAGACCCAAATGCGAGAGGGCGGAATAGCTGAGTAGTAATAGCGCCTCCGACCCGGAACCTCAAGAGAAAATCGTGTTTTGGGTTTTCTATATAACTCTAAGGTTGTAGGTTCAAATTCTACTCTCCTCACCACTTTTACTATAGTCTAGATATTAGATAAGCGAGCTAGAAAGGAGTAGAGCACCTAATTAGTAAGTAGACTCTATTATTAGACTTAAATAAAGGAGTAAAGAATCTCCTTCTAATAAACCTTTAACTATTAAGTATCTTAATAGATCTCCCTAAAAAAAAAAAAAAATTCAATTCTTAGATATACTACTCTATTAGATCTAGTACCTACGCCTCTAGACTAGTATCTTAATAGATCTAGCCTCTATCTCTACTAAGTCGACTATTTAAAGCTCTAATAGCTAAGGTAGAAGTTGTATCTTTTCTAATCAAATAGAACCAATAGGTGGTTAAAAAGTAGAAAGTAACCTTTAAAGGTTTTTCTAAAAGATAACTAGACTAGTATTAGTCAACTCCTTATAGTCCTTGACTATATAGAAGTATAATAATCAATAAATAAATAAAATAGACCCAAATATCTATATCTACTATAATTATAAGGTATATTTTCTATTAAATAATAGACTATACTAGTACTTTTAGTTCTATAAGATAAGTCCCTAGGTAATATTTATAGTAGTAGACTATCTATATATTAAGTCGACTCGGCCCCCTAATATATATTAGTTAGGCGCCGTATTTAAAAACTAGCGCTATATAACCGCGAGAGTATATATTCTAAACCCCGATTCGTATATATCTATTTATCTTAATATAGATTATATAATTAGTCTAATAGATAGAGACTTCTTAGTAACTTAGGCGTTGGATATTCTAGTGCGTAAGGGAGCCCCTATTCTAATTAAAGGAGTAGAAACTATATAAACCTCCTCGAAAGAATTTATACTAGTTCCTCTATACTTCTCTATAACTATTAACTAAAAGAATATAGTAGCCCTTATCTATATTAAGCTTTATATAATAGATAACCTTAAGGCAAATATTCTCTTAGGCGTTAATAGTATAGAGTCTAAGGATATAAAAATTGACTTAGTAAGGAGACGCGCGAGGTTCGGCTACTATAGAGGTACCTAGACGAAATTATCTATTACGCCGAAGTATAATTACAAACTGATAAAGGCGATATATACTTTCTAGAGGTCGGTTATTCTACTATTCGCTAAAGCTAAGATACTATTATTATTATTATTGATTATTATACTCCTAT